>JAOXNO010000013.1:85701936-85722272 GCA_028565335.1 Limnodromus scolopaceus
ACGAGCACAAGACCATTAACGATCAAGTCCTCCTTCCTATAATCTATGTCCAAAGCAGACTGCAACTGAAGACTGTAAGGATAGCATTTTTTTGACAGTTGCATATACCAGTCTGACACCACTGAAGATGCTCTGTCAATTGACCATCACAGCTACAGAAGTGATGCTTCAGGACTGGGTTGACAATTCCAAGTAACACCAGGCAATAAATCAGGAACATGAAGGATCCAGAAGAAACTTCTCTACAGATCCGTTCCCACCCCAGTCTTTTCAGTGCATTTTGATTTGAAAAGCCAAATAATAAAACAACCTGCCTTCACAACAATTAAGTTAAACTCATCAAAAGTCACAAATTACTGCAGAAGACAGACACCTAAAGCCACTCCTGTCATTGACAATATTTTTGTTATTTCAATTGTGTGAGCACTTCATAAAAATTATTCTAACACCAAACAGAAAATTGTTTTACAATACACACTTGTCCAAGATTCAGCTTGGGTAACAGAACTCAAAGTTTTAGACAGAAACTGCTTCTCGTATTTAAGTCTACAGTCTCAACTTCCACGCTCTCCTTCAGCACTAATTCCCTGCTACTCTAAGGAAAGCTGTAACATTAGTACAGTTTTGTGAAGCTTAGTGATTTGACAAATTAATCATGAAACAGTCTGGAACTATGAAATCACACATGCTGTAGTTACCGGTGTCCCACCCCTAGCATCAGGTCTCACTGTAGTGATACAGGTCCTTGACAGAAGATCAGGACACACAACTTCCACTTTCAAAGATATTCAGCCAAGAACTTGTTGTTAACTCATCAGCAAAGGAATAACCTGTATTATTGAGCTGAATAGTGCAACTGAAGCTTGGCTAAACAATTTTCTTGTGTATGGATTCCCTATAAACTTATACTTGAAAAGTGGCATAGCTATTATTAAAGGAAAGCCAACAGAAAACAAAAGGGCAGAAGGTGAAAGATAAGGAAATGTGATTGGCATAGGTGGTGCTGCCTAGCGACTAAAGAACAGAACCTGCAGTGCCTGGATTCGATTCCCAGGTTTGCCTGGGACCTGGGTGACCTCAGGCAACTCCCTCATCCACCTGCCTGAAGATCTACCTCAGTGACACTGACTTGTCTTACAAAGATAAATTAAAATATTAACTCAGTGTTCTACCACATCTTTATGGAAATAAAACAAAGAAATGCAGATTATTTTTAAGATAATATTGGAATTTTAGACATACATCTTGTTAGTACAGGACCCAAAGCTCCTAGCATATGACACGTTAAACATCCAAATCTTAGCTTCCTGTAAGCAATTTTATTTGTCAGTATCAGTTTAGAATTAAAACACAGCAATCACAAGTCTTGTCCTCTGCAGGAGAGGCTATGGTTTGCAAAAACAGAAATTTAAAAATGTCTTTTAATACTTCTGGATAACTTTAATGCACTCAATGCCTGACAGTATCACCCAAAAGAGAAAAGGAAGACACTGTCCCTAAGTTAAATTTCCCACTTAAATTTCTCCAGCTCTGAAAGTGTACCCTGCTATCTTTATTTATTTCCCTCTACAAACATGCAGTGCCTTACTGCACAGATATCCAGGGGTCTTGGATTTTAGGAGTGCCAAGAAACTATTTTTGAAATGACATCAGAAATCTGCTATGGTCAATCAATGCAACTAGCACTTCTTCCATTAATAAAATAACCTTAAGATTAGGAAGTAACGTTTCTCCTTGACTGACTGAAATTTGACATCTGAAATACAGAAACCTCATAGAGTAACCCAGAGGTGCTTTGTTTGAGTTTAGTCCCACCTACATGCTGATCAGATCAAACTGAATACTCAGCCTTACTAACTATCCATTTATATGAGAAAGTTACAGCCACAAAATAGTATATGCTTCCTAAAAGTGTTCTCTTTAGAAAGCTAAGATATCAGTTCAGATATTGGCTGGGTCAATCTGTGCTAGAGATAAAACATTTCTCTCAAAAATGTTCTAAGTCCACATTAACTTTCATGTTTATTTCAGCCAGCATTGGGCTGAAATAAATTTCCTTTTAAGTTATGTTCCTAACACTCCCCAAAGTAACCAGTCTGCTACAGCCTAAGCAAGAAGGCATTTAAAAATTACCACAAGGGTCTTACTTGAGTTCCTCTGAACTGGAGCCTTCCGCTTCCCCCTTACAATCTCAATTGACCATGAGGAGGTCAACAACCACCCCCCACCCACCCATCTTTGCTTTAACTATTCCAGGTGCTTGACATCTTCACCTCTCAACCTACTACAAAGCAAGGCCTAACCCCCTGTACCTATGAGTTCCCAAGCCCTGCCCATGTCACTGCTCCAGCCAGGAGCCACCCAGCCAGCACAGACCAAGGTGAGTTACAAAAGAACATGGGTTTGTGCCCCAACATCCCCTATCATTACCCTTGCTGCCACAGCTGGTTCCAGAGGCATTTGTGTGACCCCAACCCACCCGCTCCCTGTACCCGGAGGCGGCCACAGGAGAGGCTGCCGAGGTCCCCCTTTCCTCTCGGGCTGCAGCAGCCCCAAGGGGTCCCAGCTGCTCACCCCTGCACGCCCGGGCTGTATTTTCTGGTCTTCCAGGGTGTGCCGGGGCTCTGCAGAGCTGGCTGAGGCAGCTGCCGCTGCTGGTGAGGGGAGCTGTTGATGGCGACGCCACGGCTGCCGGAGAGCAGGTAATTCATCCCATAGGTGCTGGCTTTATTCTCTCGTTTCCTACGGCCCGGGTGGTACTGGTGCTGCTGGGGAGAGGCCGGTGGTGGCGGGTGGGGGCTGCGCGCCAGGTGCGGGGGCTGGTGGTGCCCGTTCACACCGTTCACTTTGTTCTCGTGGAAGTTAAAAAACTCCCCGGGTCCGGCCCCGCTGCCCAGCAGCCCGGGAGGAGCCACCGCCGCCGCCCGGGGGCCGCAGGAGGAAGAGGAGGAGCCGCCGCCTCCGCCGCCGCTGCACGATCCCGAGGAGGAGAAACCGGGGCTCTCGGTGCCGGACTCCACCGACGAGCAGGAGGAGGAGGAGGAAGACACGGAAGGCGACTTCTGCAGCCGCCGCCCTCCCTCTCCGCTGCCGTTCACCGCCGCAGGGCCGGGGGCGGCAGCGGGAACCAGTCCGGTCAGCAGGGCCGGAGGGGAAGGCGAAGGCGAAGGCGGCGAGGAAGAGGAGCAGCAGGCGCCGCCGCCGCCGGGCGCCCCGAGCCGCACGCAGCTGTGGCCGCGGGGCGGGGAGGAGGCGGCGGCCGAGTCCAGCGCCGGGGAGTTAAGGCAGAGGTAGTGCGGGAAGCTGGCGCCGCCCCGGCCCCCCACGCCCTGCGAGGTCTCCCAGATCTGCATCCACAGCGCATTCGCGGGGCCTTTCTGCTCGGGCTGGATCCAGGCCACGCGGGGATCCATCCACGCCCGCCCGCCCGGCCTCCGACCCTCACGGCCCGGCCAGAGCGACGACGACGCTGCCGCCCGCTCGCCGCGTACTCCCTCGCCTCAGCGCGCCAGGCCCGGCAGCGGCGCTAGACACGGGCCGGCAGCAGCGGCATGTGTCGCGGGGAAGGAGGGAGGGCCGGGCCGGGCCGAGCCGAGCCGAGCCGGGCCGGGCCGGGCCAGGCGAAGCGAGCGCGGTCCGGGAGGAGCAGAGGCAGCGCAAACTGTACCCGGCCCGGCGGCTGCCCGGAGCGCTCCCCCTCGCCGTTCCAATGTGGCGTCCCCCTCGCCAGGGCCAGAACCAGCACTGCGCATGCGCCGCAGATTTTAAACCTGCACGGGAAGACGGCCGCCCTGGCAACCGCGCGTGCGCCCTGGTCGCCCCCGGAGTAGGCGGGGCTAGGCCCCCCCTCCCCGGGGCTGGCGGGAGGGAGAAGGTCGTTGGCAAGGCTTCCCCTGTTCCGGCGGGCTCACCCTCAAGCGCATGCGCATTCGGGGGCGGGGGGGTGTCGGAAGGGTTCGTAAAGCTTCGGAAGAGTTCGGAAAGATTCCGTAACCCTCGGGTGGGAGAAGGGGGTTTAGCGTCCGCCGCGCCTGCGCAGAGAGGCCCTCCCGCACCCCTGGCGGCGGCGCCGGTGCCTGTAAGGGAGAGAGGGGATGTAGCGGGGCCGGCGGACGCTGCCGGCTCGGCCCCGGCTGGCAGGAGCCTGTGCGAGGCCACGGCCGTTAACGGCTGGAGCAGCCGCAGCCCAGTGTCGGCTTGTCCCCCAGGACCCGCGTCGCCTCTCGGTGTGCCGGGGCTCGTACCCTGTGGAGAGGTGTAGCCCTGTTCCTATAGAAATAAAAGGGGTAATTTTTGAGGAGTGATTGAGATGAGAGGCGAGTGCAGGCAGAGCTTCTTCGAGAGGGTCTGGGTGGCCGGGAGGGCGGGGTGTGAGCGGGGCCGTGCTGACCCCCGGGAGGACGGGGGAGGCCCCGAGGCGGACAGGCCGCAGCACACAGTTCATAAGCAAGGGCAGGCTCTCTTGCTTGTCTTTCTAGCAGCAAGAAAGCATCGTGAAGTGCCTCATTTCCACTGGATACATAGGTTTTTACTGGGCTTGACTCTCAGGGGGTCAGTGCCTGTTCCAGGGGATGTCTGTAATGGATGGGTTTCACGTGCAGTGATTGCTGGTTAAACTGCATATGGCTGTCGAAGTGGGATCAAATGCAGATGGACTGTGTTTGTTCTCTGGTCTAAGGATAGGCTTTAATAGCCAGCCTTCCAGAATGATGTTCATAACTATTCTCTTTCTAATCCAGTGATTTGGCCTTTTCCGTGAGCAGCTTCAGCACGAGCATGGATCAAGTGTCCTCTCCCCTGGGTACCCCCAGAGTCTCCAGTGATCCAGGAATTACCAGTCAGTTGGATACAGCTCTTGCCTGACTGCGGGTCACGGAATGATGGAATTGTCAGAGTTGGATGGGACCTCTAGAGATCATCTAGTCCAACTCCCCTGCTAAAGCAGGATTATCTAGAGCACATTACTCAGGACTGCATCCAGGCAGGTCTTGAAGATCTCCAGAGAAGGGGACTGCACAACCTCCCTTGGCAGCCTGTTCCAGTGCTCTGTCACCCTCAGCATAAAGAAGTTCTTCCTTATATTTGAATGGAACTTCCTGTGTTCCAGCTTGCACCTGTTGCCCCTCATCCTGTCACTGGGAACCACTGAAAAGAGTCCGGCTCCATCCTCCCTCAAACCACCCTTTAGATACTTGTAAGCATTAGTCAGGTCTCTCCTCAGCTTTCTCTTCTCCACGCTATAGAACAACAGAGAGAAGAGGTTTACATGCATAATGACAAATACTGTTAGGGGAATCCCAGTTACAACAGCCCTCCAATGCAGTTGTGTGGGACATCTTAGGTGATCTAACTTACTGCCACAGAAGAAGCAAAAAGGAGAGGTCTGACTCTCAATAGTCCTGCTAGTCACTTTCCCTGCTCTCTTGTGCAAGCCCTGATACTGATCAGTGAGCCAATTTAACTTGTTAATTCAGCAGAAAACTGCACTAGGAAGAAAAGTAATTGTTTTCAGCAGTTCATTTTAAATGAGCTTATTTTGTGATCGGAGCTGGTGCTAAGGAGGGGGTGGAGAGAGGATGAGAGAACAGGACTGTCATTTGTTAGCAGAGGGCAGTTGTGTTTGATGCAGCTGTATTCTCTAACTATACCCTTAGACTTCAGAGCAAGAGAAACTGATTTGGGGGTGGCAGCCTAATGTTTATTGTTGGAAGTCATTTAGAAAGAGCGAGTCATTCATTTGTTTTTGTTAAGAAACAGATCTGTTTTCAGGAATAAGAGCCAAACTACACATAATAGTACACAATAAACTAACCAAAACCAAACCACATAAAAGAGCCGTTAAGCTTGTCTCAGAAAAACACATTCACCAGAACTTCCATCCAATAAAACCAAAGCGTCCTTCTGACTTGTGTGGTCAACTAGGTATACAGATCTTCAGCACAGATTTCATCCACTTGAGTTACTGATAGCAGTCTTTGGTTTTACAGTTCACCTTCCCAAAGGATTTTGGATATCTTTTTGTTTTTAATTGAACTTGAATGGAGACAAATAAACAGGTCCCTCAACTCTGCTCTTATATCATACCATAGGAAGTAAACCACAGAATTATACTGTCTCTTTCCTCATTTAGCCCTGAATAGTTTGCATTCTTGCCTCTGTGATGGCCCAGGTTCAGCAAGGAGAGGTGAGGATTGGCAGTATTCCTGCAAGCCTCGCCATTGGGGTGTGCTGGTGGTGAGGATGGTTACTTTGTAGATCCACTTTGAAGTGCTGAGGAGGCCTTAAGAGCCCAGATCTCAACGTTTTCAGTTCCACATTCTGACTTTTCACACAACAGGTGAAGATCGCATCTTCAAGCTGCTGAGCTAAAAATAAAGAAGTACTGTTCAGTGTTTTGAAAATAAATGTAAAAAACCCAACAAATATCAAGACACGAGGACTGATCTTATGGAGGCAATTCCAAGCTCTGAAATTTCATGACCTGTTTGTTTCCTTCTGTCGTGGTTTAACCCCGGCTGGCAACTAGAACCATGTAGCCGCTCACTTGCTCCCTCATTCTGCCCCCCCAGAAGGGTGGGGGACATGGAAAAAAACTCAGCGGGTGGGGGGAGGAAAGGAGGAAAAAAAAACCTCATGGGTTGATATAAAGGCAGTTTAATAGAAACAATAGCAAAAATGAAAAATAACATTAATGACACAAGTCACTCTGGCTGCCAGGTGAATTGGCACTGTTTAGAGCAGTGATCGCAGATTCCCACCCCTCGGCCAACCCTTGCTTATATACTGAGCATATACATCTATGGTACAGAGTATTCCATTGGCCATTCCATCATTCTGTCTATGCTTCTATGGGAAACTGAAAAAAGTCCTTGAATACTATGAACATCACTTAGCAACACTAAAAACAACAGGTGTTATCGACATTCCTTTCGTAGCAATCACTAGAAAGAAAATTAACTCTTTTCCAGCTGAAAACAGGACACCTTTCCTGCCCTGCTGCTATCTTTTAAAAGTCAGTGCTTTCAAGAGGACCTGATTGCCCACTTTGCTAAAATTATCTCCAACTCCATTTTGAGGTCTAGCTGATAGAGACCGCTGCCCTATAAGAGGCAGTAACTCAAAAGCAGCTTCTGATTGAGGGGAGATGCAGCATTCCTGAGACTCTCCCCAATCCCAACACTGTCTTGGAAGGAGCCAGGCTGTTTCCTGAAGTAGCTACAGTCTTCTCAGAAGGGGTTGCCTCTCACCGACTTAAACTGTGTTCCTGTGGACAGAATTTCTAAAGATAAAATGGTGCTTTGTCAGTTCCTTCTATGGGGTCAAAGCAGCAAATACCATGTGAGTGCAATAGTGGGCATGGGGTGGAAGTTTTGGGCACAAACCTGCTTAGGGATCCGCATTTTAAAAACACGGAAAAGGAAGCCTCTGAGAAATCTATAAGCAATGGTTTGTTAACATTCCAGTTCACTCATGTATCCCACAATGATTCTTTGAAGCTTGTGCCAAGTCACTGAAATATCTCTGTAGAAAAGGAGATATTACATGTTCCCTGTAAGTGTGTATAATATGAAGAAATAACACCCAATGGCCTGTCGTGGCACAAGGACAAGAAAAAATATCGTCTTCTAACATCTGCTTTTAATCTCTGTTTCTAGCATCTCCATTGAGAAATCTAAATAAAGCATGTTTCTAATCTTGTCTCCTTAAAGTGAAAATTTCCTTTGTAAGGATTGATTTTTTAAAAATACTGGTTGATTTTAATTCAGTTGTCCTGAATGAAACTACTCACTGAAGGCAAGACTCTCAGAAAGTTTTAAAGTCAAATATAATTTTCATTGTTAGAAAAATTTGCTCTATTTTCAAAAGAGTTTCCTTCCCACTGGTGAACTTGTGAGGACCAGATACTGAGAAGATCCTACTCTCAGGAGACACAATGCCTTGTTTGCTGTGGTGAAGCTCAAACGCTTGATCCAGATTATTAATGTCCTATTAAAATGCTTCGTAGTAACATTGCCTGTCTTATGCCAGTAACAGAATATCCTTGTATCTGCTCTGTTTTGTGACTTCAGTTTCTTTAAGGTAGTATTTAACTTTGAAATGAACTAGTGACTAAAATGTAGTCTCAATACTTCTGAGGTCATTTATTTAATCTGTTATAAAGCATTTTAATCTGGCTGCTTGTCACAGAAAACACAACCCACAGCTCCCTCTTGGATGAAGATTATATTTCAGTTTCAGCTTCAGCCAAATACTTTTTTTGTTTAGCAACAGTGGCAGCACTGAAGTCTTTGCTAACCTTGTAGCTGGTGACTTTGATGCCCCGATGACTGCAGTTCCAAATCTGTGAATAGTTCATATCTCTTGGTAAATAATGGTAATTGAGTTGAATATGAAAGTGGGATATATACAGGGCAGTGTTGCCCAATTATTGCTATTAATCTTTTTTTTTTTAACAAACCCTCTGAACTCATTAACGCAGGGAAAGGCAAATAGTCTCTCATACTTTTAATGTGGCTCAGTTTACACCCCTGGAAATTATGAGATGCAAATGCAACATACCCAGATGATGCAACCTTAGTTCTGTTCTCTGAAGCTGGGAATTGCCAGGGGTGTGATTCCACCAGGGCGCCACAGTGGCTGAGAGGCGACCAACAGGTTCTCCAACAGTTCACACTCTCCAGGATAACTCCAGGATTTTGTCCTTTATGACCCTCATTCTAGTCACCCACAAGCTTGCTGGAAGCTTCTGACACATCACCTCCTTCACCCTCGCCAGCTCTGATCTCCTTTTTCATAGCCTTTGTGGCTCATAGGATGGATGGACAAAGCACAGAGAGTAGGGTTCAGCAGTATTTTTGGTCAGTCATGTATCTGCTGAAGGCAAATAAAAAACACCATCTTGAGTTGGATGGGGGCATGAGAGAAAGGCTGTCCAGTGAAAGGGGTGTGTCTCTAACAAGTGACTTTCAGACCGTGGTAGTCACAAAGAGAGTGCTGGTGAAGAGGTAAAGGGGAGACAGTTTCCTTAGCTGCATTTTGTCACTTTGGTTTTTTTGGTCCAATAAACACATTTACAGGTCAGGAGAGCTGAGATAGAGTTTTCCTCTCTCAAACAGAGCTGATCAGAATGGGGAGACAAGTGGGAAGGCAGAACAGGAGTTTCTGATTATTACAAGGTATGATTTAGGGCACGTTTGTAATCCGTCCTCTGGAAACATGGGCTTTTACCTTCTTCAAAATGTCTTCCATCTCCTGTTAAGGAAGGCCTGGCACGAGTAACCCTGAACCGGCTAAAATCATGTTATCTTTTCGTCCTTAAATCTTCCACTTTGCTCAATCCTTCCTCTCTTTGTGGCTTTACGTCCTCTGCTGATGAACACTGAGCATCAGCCAAATTTAGGGTGTTGAGGCACATTCAGAGCCAATTGAAGTGCAGAGCCTGAAACAGCTGTCAACCACCAGCCTCTCCTCTTCCCACTTCTACTCTTGCAAGGGTTGCCAGCCCTGTGTCAGAGAAGCTGAACAGATGATAAATCAACAGCTGAACAGCTGCAGCTTCCAGGCAGGCATGTTCATACACAAGAAAATCCTTTTCTAGCTGCCTACATGAAATAGCTGGGTGGTAAATGGAGAAAGCGTGGGAGGTGGTTCACAAGTCGTTCAATTACGCTTGCAGTCAGGGTGGCACCTTGGGGGAGAGAGGCTGCATGGACAGCCAGGTGTCATTCTTGCCTCACGCTGCTGCATGTGTGTCAACACTTCTTGTGGGAACTCTGTCTTGGAGACCTTTTTTCACTGTGTAGTTGCACAGTACTACAACAGGAGCAAGAGAAATGTGTCACCTTGGTATACCCATGCTCTATTTCCATTGATATGTTTGGGGATCTGATAAGGATTACTTTCAAAATGCTGCTTTATTATGAATATTTATCTTGGTTTACTACACACCAATTAAATACTTAACACAGAAATTTTTTTTACAGTTTTCTGTGACATAAAACAAATAATATATTATTGTTCTGTTTGAAGGATGGTCTATGCAAAATTTTAAATTGTTCTTGTGTTCTATTTTGCTTCTCTTCCTCATGTAGAGAAAGTTTGGAAGGATACAGATTTTGAAAGGTTTGGTTTTTAACTCAGAGATTAGGAATTTCTGCCTTTAAGACTTGTCAGTTTTCTAGAGAGAAAATGCTGCCAGCACTAACACCTAATTGAAGATAATTAAATCTTAAAGGCTTGCTTTCTTCAAAGGCTTATTTAGACATGGAAATTGAATTGTGATAACAAGCACCGAAAGGGTTTTAAGAATAATTTTAGGTGTAGAAAATAATCTGTGAGAGAAATCATAACCAAGTGAAGTTTATGTTAAATATCTATAAAGCTCTTGAAAGTATTTTTTAAGTGGGATCTGAAGAGTTGTATGAAATCAGGTGTTTTGTCTTCCTCTCCTGATTAATGCAGAACCCTGCGGAGAGATGCTTTTATAAGAAGAATCGCCTTTGAATGATGGGTTGAGAGAACACATTAAGGAGACTTTCATGGAAGTTCATAGAAATGAACTGGTCAGGATTCCTCCCTTACTCATGTCTGCAATCTAGGAGGTCCCAGGATCATCTTTGTCATTCTCCAAGCTATTGTGTAGAGGAACCTGCTATGTGAATCCTGGCAAGGGGGATGGATCCCAGCTCTCAGTGTGGTTGCACATGCTCTAAAATGGAGGAAACAGTAGATCTGGCTAGACCTTCTGCTAGGAAAAGAATCTATAAGTAATGCATTGTTCCTCCTAGGAACAACACTACAATAAAAATGCTTTCCTTCAGAACTGTTGAATGTAAGCTGAGGAGAGCAAGATATTATTGGGGAAAAAAAAAAACCAACCAGGATTAAAGAGTGCTAGGATATACGGGACAAGCTGTGAGAGAGCCGATGTAAAATTCACTTACTGAGGATGTACCCTGGATCCCTCATCTGTCATGCTAACATGGTATCAGATAGAGCACCAGCTGTTTCTAAACTAAACCTGGAAGAATCATTAATGCATGGCAGAATGGCTGTGGATAGAATTAAAGAAAAGTTACACAAGGTGTCAGCAAAGACTATCATGGTGAAAGCTGTAGCTCACTTTTATTAGCTTCCAAGCTAGATCAAAGCCATATTTGATCTTGTACAGATTTCTGGAAGCTAATTTATCTTGCATGGTCAGCTGCCTACGTATTTTTCATTGGTTCATCCTGCCCGGGTCCTCTTCTATAGGCAGCACATGCACGTACCTGTGCGCATTTGCTCTTTAAATAGAAACTGCGCTCTGTTGCAATGCACCTCCCTCTCCTTAAGTATGTCTATGTCCTGCATCTACACCTTCAAAGCTATTCTTTTTAACTGTTCTTGGGCCACAAATAAATCACTTGGACATCTCAGGAAGAAGATTTCCAGAAGAGAAACAGCTTGATGCCAGTATAAAAGTGCTGACCTAAGTCATATTTGCATTGGCCCATGGGAAAGTGAGCAGAGGAGTACAGAAGATCAAAGGAGAGTAAGATTTTTTGGCAGGATTTTAGTTAACACTAATGTGCAGCAGCTGTAGGATAGATTGGATAAAGACTGATAGGAAAGGATAATACAGTTTAGCAGGTCCTTTAGAATGAGAATGGGAACAAGGATGAGTCAGCAAGAGAGCATGGCTGAACATTTAATCTGATGTAGAGAGAGACCTGGACTAGGCATAAGGAAAACAGAGCTGGAGTGGACAGATGTGGTTGTTGGCCAGGGGGCAGGAAAACTGGCAGAGTATTAACCCATCCATCAGCACGCACATTTGCCCTTTGCTCTTTGAACAAGCTAAAGTCAAGGCCAGGAACCAGCAGAGCAGTATTCAGACACGTCACCCCCAGACTTTCTATCAGCACTCCAAATTTCTTGCACCAAATCCTCCTGAGCTCAATACTGGAACCATATAGCACTTTCAAAATCCTCTGCCTCCCTTGAGACATGATAAACAGCCTTACCATCAGTTCTTTCCAGTGCATGGACAGATTGTGGCCAGAGATCAGCTGTGACTTCTCCAGGACTTCTTCAGTTTGTCAGTACTATTTCATCTTGGGACCTTATGCATATGCAGTGGAACAGATGTGCCTTTGGGATCTTGAAGACTGTAGATGAACAGGACATACTTGAATATCCCAAATCCCCCTTGTGATGGCAATACTTGTATCTCCCATCTGTGGGTATCAGCGGTGAACATGATAGTTACCTGCAATGGCAGTCTCCACTCTACACCCATGAGAACTGAGTTAATGAGTCTATTCACAATATTAGTGTCTGATCTCAGCAAGCATTGGCTCAACAGTAAGTCTATGCTTCTGAGCTCCTGGGCTGTTGAGCAGGTCATAGGCTGGAGCAAGGAGAGGCTGCCACTCCTGCTGCCTGTGCACCCATGTAACTTCTTGCAGGGGCAGATTAATTTTTTTCCCATGCCTCAAAACCACCATTGTCTTAAAGCATCCAGAAGGCTGGAAACAGCTCCAGATTCCTCCAGTGAACCCACAAGGAGGCCTCACAGGCCTCTCTGCAGAGCCCTGGTGTCCAGAGAGTTCACTGGTGATTCTTGTGCTTCCCAGCTGAGTGAGAGGCCTGGCTGCCCTGCAGCCTGCCTTTGCACAGTCTGGCCTCCAGTACCACAACTCCAACTAGAAGCTGTTTGTTTGCTTGTCATAGTTGCTGCCAGAGGAAGCCCATGATGGGATACTCTTGTCTTGCAGAGTCTCTGGCAGAGCTCATGGTCTGATACTGACTGATGCCATGAAGCAGATAGATGGAGCACTCATTCTGCTCACAGAAAGACAAAACTTGCCCAGCTGTCTTTTTCTTTGTGGTGTGGTGGCAAGGATGCATGGACCTCCTAATTTGAAACACGTTAATTTGGACACAAGACAGATGTGTTTGTGGCTCTAGGGCTGCTTAGTGCGACCTAGAGAGCCTCTTTTCATTATCAGGCTCTAGCTGTTTTTTCCTTCACAGTTGCCTGTGATATCTATGAAGTTTAGGTGGTTCCTCATGAGGTGGTGACAGATGTGGTTCATGAGACCTGTTTTTGTTGGATGGAAATGATCTCTTGAGCATGTACTCAGAAGGTGAAAGACATTAACTCAATGTAAAACATGAGCTTTTTAAGATTGTGCAAAATTCTCAGACCTTGGCTAAACCATGTGGCTACCACTGCAGAGGGTTAAGATCCATGCTGCCAATGAGTTTTGCACAGTGGGAGACAGCTGTAGAACAAAACGAATTGAATGAGCAACTCTTGTGCAGTTTCTGCCTCTTACTTGCTCAGTTCATCTACTGTGAGTTAAGAGGAATTCAGTCATACTGGCCATGCAGACAACTCCACAGAAGTGATTCAGAGCACAAAGCCATGCTACTGCCCTTACCAGCTGCACACGTGTATCACTTACTGATTGAAAAGTGCTTCTCTGACAACTTTGTTGCCATTTTTTTTAAATGCTTCTTTTGATTCCTTTCCCATGTTGATGGTCTAGGTCATGCTGTCCAGAGGTGATCCTTTCTGACAGTAGTGTTCTAGTGGGATGCTGTGTCAGGGTCTCAGCCAGTTCCTTCATGATACAGTCATCCTCCTCTAGCTCCTTGTTTGTATAGATTGACCAGTCCCTCTGCACCTCTGGTGGGGACTCTCTCTTGATCATTCTCTTCCTTAACTTACCTATGAGAACAATACATAGTACCAGTCTATACCCCATAGTACCCAGTGGGATGCTTCAAGAGCACCATTCTGTAAATCTATGCCTGACTCTTGGCTGTGAAGTGCAGACCACTTCAGAGACCTCTCTTGGACTCTATCTGTTAGGACTGGAGAGGAAAGTGTTCGAGAACCTGTCTACAATTGCTATCCTGAGGATGTGGAAGCTGCCTCTTTCACCTTTTGTCCTGTATTTCTTCCTGCTGTTTTCTACTTTCTGCACCCTTGTGACAAGGGAAATCCTTCCCCTGCCCTGAATGTAATATGTTTCTCATTGAGGACAGGTTACAGTGCATAAGGCACTACTTAGCTGGGCTGTAAAGATGCTATTGCTTGGGGCTTGACTGGGAATGAACTGTCATTACTAGCAATGGCTCTGGCATAGGGCTAGGTGACAGGGTGGAAGTGGCTTGACCTTGATTGTGCTGTTTATGAAATAGGCAGCTCTGCCTCATCTTTCTGCACAGCTGCTGAGAACCATTTCTTGACATTTGTACTGCATGGCGTAATTCTTTGCTGGGCCTGATTCACACTCTCACGTTCATTCTGAACCCTCTCATTTGGGCCACATGGAAGCCAGCAAGAATTATGGACAAAATGTTTTGGTCTCACAGAAATAACATCTGCAGTTACCCACAAGGAAGAAGAAATGGTCTGTGATGTCTCAGGACAGATCTCATCAATCACCCAAGAAAGTTTCAAAACAGATCTGCTAGAACAAAATATTTACAGTATACATGAGGAAAGATAAAACCTTTTCTAGATCAAATAGAGCTCTGGCTGAGTGCTCAGCCTTGCTGCCAAACAGCTGGCCTTGCTTTTGGAGCTGAAAGGAGAAAAAGGAAGTACATTTCTCTGGAGGAATCTGTACAGAGGTTAACAGAGGTAAGAGACCTTGTTCCCACAGACCAAAGTTGCCTGGAGATTTCACTAATATCCATTCCAAATGCTTGCTGGAGCCTTTAAGAAAACTGATTTACTGAAAATTAAAACCCATTCAAAGGCTGCCACTCAAAATGCCCATGGAGGCATAGTTCCCTAGGCTGAAAAATATGGTGTTATGGAAAACAACCTCTATAAAAAACGGAGCTGTGCTTTGTATTTTGTACTTTCCCCCTACATCTTATGCTACAGTCATGTACTTTAGAACATATTTAAGTTGCAAATCACTAACAAATGTAGGACCAAACTCTGCTTCTGGTCAGTACTAGCATTTCCCTTTCTGCTCCTCCTGTAAACAGTACTTTGTCTAAAATTCACCATCACAAATACAAACAATTCTATGTTAAGGAGTCAATATTATTTTTTTAAAAAGCACAACAAAGACGAAAACAGCAGAGTAAAACTTCACTTCAATAATCAATCTTTTTTTCCGTAGTTATTTTCCAAATGGGGACTAATACTGTTATACTAATGAGAATAGTAATGACATACTAATACAAAGTTACGTGAGGGACTTGCTTGCTTTTCCTAGCTGGCCACAGTCTCACTTGCTTTGCTTTCTGTTGAAGCTTGGAAGGCCCCTCTGCTCAACCTGCAGATATAAGGACCAGTCCGCCTCATAGTTATTTTTACATATGAGTACTTCACTTCTGGGAAGTGGACAGAGAAGTTAAATTCCTTGTGTGAACATCAGACAGTAATTCTGTTTATGCAAATGGTTGTAGAGTAGATTTTGTGTTTATATCACCAATTCAAATCTCTAAGGGAAAAATATTTTGCTGAAAGGAAGTTAATTTGGGGTGAAAAATGTCTTATAAAAGTTAGATCTTATTATTCATGAAACAGAAGGAGCATTAGAGATGACGAAGCACAACAAATGATTTTCAAGTATCTGGTATCCAGTAACCCCTCTTGTGATCAGTTCATGTAACAGTCCATAAATTCACTATGTGCAAAATAGCATTACAGAAATAAATCACTGAATAGTTTTTTGGTTTGGTTTGGTTTGGTTTTTTAATTGAAGGTGTTTAGAGAAAATCTGAGCAGAGAATAGACTAAATGTATCCTACCAGCAGCTGGGGTGGAGCTGCGGGCTTCAGAGCTGTGTATGCCCAAGTGCTGTCAGCTGTGGAGAGTGAGGATCCAGGGCCACTTGGTGGATGCCCTCTATGTCTAGACACACTTAATGGTGGATCCATACTCCTCCATGCGCGCAGGGGTGTCTGTGTGTGTCCATGGCTGTGAGCATGCGGGGGCTCCCGTGGGAACTGCAGTAGCTCTGCAGCCTTGGGGTCTCGTAGGTCTAGGTGTCAGTGACCGGGGAAACTGGGCTCCAGGGGCAGATACTGGGCAGACTAGATGCTTGAGCCCAGCTGCTGGAAGGATCCACCTCTTAGATTTGCATTGACCTATTTGCCACCAACAGACCTTCATCCTGGTCAGCCAGAGAGGGGAAGAGGATGAGGCTGTTGGTGCTGTTTGTGTGTGTGTGTGTGCTGAGTGTGCCTGCCTGTGCTGATCTGTGTGGCCAGACATGTATGTATGAATGTATGTATGTATGTGTTGTAGGTGGGCATTTGTATGTGTGCTGGTGGGGAACGCGCGCGCAGCCTCACTGCTGGTTGGACCTGGGGTCATGGAGCCGTGGGAGCTTCGCCTCTCTCAGGCTGCTGGATTTGGCAATGCCCAATACCTAAAAGTTACAAGTCTGTTACGCTTATACTTCACCATACACCTGTGGACATTTAGGAAGAAACTGAGTCCCCCATATTTGTAACATTTCTGTAGCAACGGCTACAGCAGAGTGTCTAAAGCTTGACCCTCGGGGTAGTTGCTAGAGTTACCATCTACTGGGTGAAATAAGGTTGCACATGCTTTATTCTTGTTAGTTTCTTGTTTGCTCCATCTGATACGCTGTTGTTAATTTTCACCTGCGGCTGCAGACAGAAGTCTCTCTCCCTCCAAATCCTGACCAGTGATACTCAGTCTTCCTCTGCTATGCCAAGTCTTCAACACTAAAAAGCAATCCCTGATCAGCAAGCCACATCAAACCTCATTGCCTCAAAGCTAAGTGCTTTTGGAGACCTCCAACTGTGTCTACATCATGCAACGTCTGGAGAGAACCCCCATTTCCTACCTGTCTCGTGGGCCTTTATGCCTGTTCACCTGCATGTCTCTCTAACACCAGACACATCTTCTGCTCCCAGCATTTCTGTCCCATGCACAGTATGGCAAAAAATGAAATCCCCTCTGGGTAGGACAGCTCATTCCCCCCTGCCCCATCATCATCCTTCTCCCCAGGAAAAAAAAGAAAAGGAAAAAAAAAAAAAAAAGAAAAAGCCCAAACCAAAACCAAAATAACCACCAACTTCCAAACCCAAACAAAAATTGTAAGCTTCTGAAAGGCTGAATTTAAAAATTCTCTGTGTGAGTTTCCATCTCTCCTGGCCTGCATGACTGAGCACCACGACAGCAGGTCAGGGTCTATGCCTCAGGTGCTGGCAAGGAACTGGTCTGGTGCACCTTACTGAGGGCTACCATACTGGGTGCTGGAGGAGACAGGATCATGAACAGGAAGGTTAGCATCCCTTGTTGTTTTACACGTGCAACATAGACACAGATGACTAGTGAAAACCTCTGCTGATGACATTTGGGTGCTTTTTTGGGGGGTGTATTCTTGCCTGCTTCTGTGGTCCACATCTGGGAGAAGCATACCCTGAACTAGAGGAGGGGACTGTCCTTGAAATTGCTATTGTGACTAGTGATTTCTGCTCTAGGCAGTGCTTACTGGGGACTGGAAGCTATGATGCAATAGGTACCCAGTAAGCCCACATCTGTGCAGTGCCACTATAAGGCAAATGAGAGCAGCATTTGTCTGGATTTTACATGTAACAAAGTAAGCTAGATAATCAGTTCATGTTTCTAGTTAGCCTAGTGTTAATGCAGACAACAAGTGCTAGAAGATGACATTATTACTTGATGAAAAATAAAGCATGGTTTGTTACCTGCAGTGCTACTTGTAATTTATCCTTTTGGATCTGTATCAGAAATAGAAATATTCAAGACAATCTCTGATATTTAGCCACAGTAGGAGATGGGGTCACATTTGCAAAGGAGATGCCTGTTTTGTCTACTTTGAATTGAAATTAAAAAGTGTTGCGGTGGCAATTAATCTACTATGAAGGATTAGGAAACAAAGTGCAATTACTTCACTTTTATGGAATTTTGTTAGCAACCCTTTAAAAAGTAGCAATTATAGCATATTATCCATCGAGACTTGAAATGTCTACCTTACAAAACATTGCATGACAGTTTCAGTTTAAGAAAACAGCTTAAAGCAGTTGACAAAAGACTTTTGCCTACAAGTGAAGTGTAATTGTCTTATTTCACAATTTTATAAAATAAAACTTTGTATTGGGTTCACATGGCAAGGTTTCAGTAGCAGGGGGGCTAGAGGGGTGGCTTCTATGAAGAGATGGCAGAAACTTCCCCGATGTCTGATAGAGCCAATGCCAGCCAGCTCCAAGGCAGACCTGCCACTGGCCAAGGCTGAGTCCATCAGCGATGGTGGTAGCACCTCAGTGAAAATATATTTAAGAAGTGGAAAAAAACCTGCTGCACCATGGCAGCCAGGGAGAGGAGTGAGAATATGTGAAAGAAACAACTCTGCAGACACCAAGGTCAGTGAAGAAAAAGGGGGAGGAGGTGCTCCAGGCATCGGAGCAGATATTCCCCTGCAGCTTGTGGTGAAGATCATGGTGAAACAGGTTGTCCCCACACAGATCATGGAGGTCCACAATGGAGCAGATATCCACTGCAGCCCATGGAGGACCCCATGCTGGAGCAGGTGGATGCCTGAAGGAGGCTGTGACCCTGTGGAAAGCCCAAGCTGGAGAAGGCTCCTGGCAGGACCTGCAGCCCCATGGAGAGAGGAGCCCACGCTGCAGGTTTGCAGGCAGGACTTGTGACCCTTTGGGAGACCCACACTGGAGCAGTCTGTTTCTGAAGGACTGCACCCTGTGGGAAGGACCCACGCTGGAGCAGTTCATGAAGAACTGCAACCCGTGGGAAGGACTCACGTTGCAGAAGTTCACGGAGGACTGTTTCCTGTGGGAGGAACCCTACGCTAGACCAGGGGAAGAACGTGAGGAGTCCTGCCTCTGAGGAGGAAGAAGTAGCAGAGATAACATGTGATGAACTGACCACAACCCCTATTCCCCATTCCCCTGCACCACTTCTGGGGAGGAGGTAGAGAATTCAGAAGTGAAGTTGAGCCCAGGAAGAAGGGAAGGTTGGGGGGAAGATGTTCTAACATTTGTTCTTATTTCTCATTACCTTACTCTGACTTTTGATTAGCAATAAATGTAATATCCCCGAGTCAAGTCTGTTTTGCCCATGGCAGTAATTAGCGAGTGATCTCCCTGTCCTTGTCTTGACCCATGAGCCCTTCATCATATTTTTCCTCCCCATGTCCAGCTGAAGAGGGGGAGTGATAGAGTGGCTTTGGTGGGCACCTGGCATCCAGCCAAGGTCAACCCACAACAAACTTGCATAAACATTTTCCTAATCAGGAGCAAATAACAATAAGAAAAATTGATAGCAACAGGAATTATGTGTTTTATAGAAAGCTTATATATTAGAGGAATTTACAGCATAATAGCAAAGAGACTGAACAGGATAAAGGAAAAAAATATATACTTTTAACCAAGAGTTTAAAGGACAGCAAATCAAGAAAGCAAGAAGGCTTAGGGGAGACCTTATTCCCATCTTCCAGTATTTAAAGGGTGGCTACAAAGAAGATGGAGACTACCCTTTTACAAGGTGCCGCATGGAAAAGATGAGGGGTAAGGAGTACAGGTTCCTCTTGGGGAGAGTCAGATTGGATGTAAGAGGGAAATTTTTCACAATGAGAACAGTCAGCTATTTCAATAATCTCCCAAGGGCAGTGGTGGATTCCTCAGCGTTGGACACTTTTTAAGATTCAGCTGGACAGGGGGCTGGGTCATCTTGTCTAGACCATGTTTCCGCTAAGAAAGTTTGGACCAGATGACCCTTGAGATCTCTCAACCTCATAGTCTATGATTCTATGGTAAATCAGGCAATGGATCTACAAGACTTTTTTTTTTTTTTTAAGAGGCTAAACAGTTGCGCAACTCTCAGATGCAAACCTTGTTTTAGTCTTATCCCTTCAGTTGTCTTGCATGAGGAATTTCTACAGCATGTGTGTGGGCACATACATTCTGACAGGTACATTGCATCACTACAAGGAGTGGTGCAATTTTACCCAGAGGTCTGTTTTCCTCACAAAACTGACTGATGTGTGTGAGAAAGGCTGCCCTGACAAGGCTGATCAAGTTGCAAAGCCACTTTCCGTGATATTTGAAAAGTCATGGCAGCCAGGTGAAGTCCCTGCAGACTGGAAGAAAGGAAACATCATACCCATTTTTAAAAAGGATAGAAAGGAGGACCCTGGGAACTACCGACCTGTCAGCCTCACCTCTGTGTCTGGGAAGATCATGGAACAGATCCTTCTAGATGCCATGCTTGGGCACATGGAGGACAGGTGGCTTTACTAGGGGCAGGTCCTGCCTGACTAACCTAGTGGCCTTCTATGATGGAGTGACTATGTCACTAGATAAGG
>JAOXNO010000013.1:85722372-85740629 GCA_028565335.1 Limnodromus scolopaceus
CTGGACTTCTGTAAGGCCTTTGACACGGTCCCCCATGACATCCTGCTTGCCAAATTGGAGAGATACGGATTTGATGGTGGGCTGCTCAGTGGATAAGGAATTGGCTAGATGGTCGCATCCAGAGGGTTGTACTCAATGGCTTGAAATTAATGGTACAATGGCCTTGGTCAACCTCCACAGGTTATAGCAAGGATTACTAACAGAAAAAAAAAAAAAAAGTATTCAAGCAGGACACTGCAAAACATATTTTATTAGTAGGAGATTTTTGGAAAAGATGAAGGCAGTCTGAATAGAAATGTCTCTGTTAAAACTTCTTATAGATATTATACCCAGTAGCAAGCATACATGTTTTCTCCCAGAACGGGCAGAACAGAGTTCATGTGCACACTATGTAATCTCAAGAAAAATGCTTCAGTACCAGATACTTTCTAACAGAAAAATTCTGTCAAAGCTGCTGAAAGGGAAAGAGAGCAAGAGTGAAGTATGACAAATAAATGGGATATTGTTCAAACAAAAGGCAGTTCTAGCATTTGACTGAGTTGATCATATGCTTTTCACCAATGTACCTTGGGTTTGAAATGCAAGAATCGTATAATCATTTAGGTTGGAAAAGACACTTGAGATAGAGTACAACCATTAACCTACACTGCCAAGTCCACCACTAAACCACATTCCGAAGTGCCACATCTGCACATATTTTAAATACCTCCAAGAATAGCGACTCAACCCCTTCCCTGGGCAGCCTGTTCCAATGCTTAATAACCCTTCTGGGGAGGAAGTTTTTCTTAATATCCAGTCTAAACCTCCCTGGCACAACTTCAGGCCATTTCCTCTTGTCCTGTTGCATGTTATTTGGGAGAACAGACAGACCCCTCACCTCACTACAACCTCCTTTCAGGTAGTTGTAGAGAGAGATAAGGTCTCCCCTCAGCCTCCTCCTCTCCATGCTAAACAATCCAGTTCCTTCAGCTGCTTCTCACAAGACTTGTTCTTTAAAGAACTGCTCCCAATAAATTCTGTACTTTGCTTAAGGAAGGTTCCAGCAGTAAAATGACAACCTAAATATGAACACACAAGGAACAAAACCTTTCTTTTTTTGTAGTCCAATTAACTAGAATTTCTAAACAAACTGACATTCACATCCCATAGACCTTAGCTTTTCCTTTTCTGTAAGAGCAGAAAGAACACAGATAAGCTGTCAGAGCATCACTTTTCAGATTCCCATCCTGCTATAGGTAAACCATGAATTGACATTATGTTAGCAAACCAGCTAAACCTTTAGTCAAGATAAATATTTAGCAGCATACCACCACAGCAAGACTGAGACATCAGTATAAGTTTTCTGTAAATGATGAAAAGGACTGCAGTAGAGAGCTACAGCTCTTGAATATAAGGAGACATATTGAACACTAAGCAGCTTCTCCCACTGTTTACTATTAAAAGAATCTTTGTATTTTCATAAAAGGCAAAAAAACCCAAACCAAACCAAACAAATAAGGTTGACAGATTAGAGGTTAAAGTGCTGCAGCCATATCTTTTTTACTGGTTGTTTGTCCTACTAGTGATTTTTTTTAAAACAAATACCCCTAAAGATACAAGATAATAAATCACCAAAAACTATGTAAGCATTATTTAAACACAGACTAGATAGTGCTCTCTGAACCTTGTATTTTCTCTCCCCCCTCCCCTTAAAACAGATTATGATAGCTGGATTATTTAGCCACCAAAATTTTAAGAAGTGCTGCAGGGATGGGATATGGCATAGAAATATCTAAATATGTTAGACTAGGTTTCTAAAGCATATTCTGAAGACAATTTTAAGTGATCCTATTGAACTTTTATTGTCCACTAACTCCACTTTAGCACTGAGGAATAAATCACTCTCCCCACCATGCTCTCCCCAGAGAATTTCATAACAGAGTGTTCATCAAGACTGCTAGGATCAAGTGTCAAATCCAAATGTGACAATAAAAACCAGGAAAGTAAAACACTAAGGAAACGTGTAAACACTAAGGACATTATTAAACAATTGAGAATAGAGTAATAACACTGGCAAAGGAATGAGTATTCCTATGTTCTCCCAAAGCTGGACTTTTTGGATATTGGCTGAGAGCAGGATCAGTCACCCCAGTCAACATTATGAGAAGCGACTGTCAGTCCAAGTGCTTAGCAGTAAGTTATCATCACAGCAGGATGAGCAGTTTCTCTCCCTTCCTTCCTTTGACTATTTCAGTCATTAATAGCAGATTACTTTTTTTTAACACTTATTTATACCACTGAATAAATCCTCAATGATAGCCAAGACTTCAGGGCAGTAAGCACTGTAACAAACATGGCAGGAAGGAGAGGACGAAGAAACAACTGTTAAGCAGAAGCTTGGGTCAAAAGTGTTCCTGAATGTACTTTTTTTTTTTAAACTAATAAATACATTTTAAAATATAAAGTCCATCAGATATGTTACTTTGATTACTACAGCAGTGTAACACATCAGCAAAGACAGAATTTTAGAGAAAGCTTACTGCAATACTATACCGTAAAACTCAGCACCTGGCAAAATTATACTACCAATTTGTTTTGAAGAACATAACATACACAGTGTAAACAGCTCAGAGAACACTCAGCAAAAGTTTTATTTCCATAGATTTCCAAAGTATATTATCAATCAGCAGCATTTTGGGCTTTTGTGGGTGGTGGTTTTTTTTTTAAAGTCAGTATGCTTGAGATCCCATCATGTCTTTGAAACCCTTCTGGAGTCCTTCAGGAGAAAAACATAGAGGGGTGAGGACTGACATTAATAAAGCAAGCAGCACTAAAAAATTCCAGATTTTTGGAATATAAAATCATCTAGACCATTATCAACAGGAGAATGAAGACACTTGATATTTTTTTTTTTTGAAAAGCATAGCAAGGGAATTTTATAAAAAAAAATCTTAAGTTTTTTTTAATAAAGTTAGAAAACATTACACAATTGTTAACAGTGCTAGACTGGCCTAAAAACAGTGTTGAGTGAGAAAACGCATATTGAATATTGAGCTTGTTATGAAGTTTGAGAGCTAGATGACAGTCTTAATCGATTTGAGAAATTTAGCACTACAGCTGTTTATGTAAATGGCATTAAGTATTATATATACAGTGTCCATATCTGTGTAAGAGTGGAAACAGCAGAAGCCTGTGTAGGCAGAAAAGGAAGCATCAGAAGTCCTGTACAGTACTTTCCATGATATTAATTCAGATGCATTGCCTAATGTATTTGTGATGGAACTCTGCTGTTGGAAAAGCCTTTCTGTTCCTATTCACCATGTCCATCAGATTCTGGGTTTTCATTAACAGGAAAAGCAGCAACTAATAGCAGCACTGATATAAAGGCTTTGTCACAGTGATGATCAAAGTATGTTGTTAACCAGCCAACACTTGCAAAGCGTTAGCTGTTGCAAGAAGCATTCACCAAAAAGTGTTAAAAGCACAGCTCAGTACAAAAAGGGGATCACAATTTTTCTGGACTTTGGATAGTCTTCAAATTTTTCAAGGTACCATCTGAAAAACAAAGACAGAAATCTGATGAGCACTGAATCTTCAAAATGCTGTCCAGGAAATTACTTAATTTTTATCGCGGTCAATTTAATCCATATATTTTCTGGCAACAAACCAGAAAAATGCCTTAAGAACCTACTCTGGATAGAAAACTGCTACTTACCACACTCATACTAATGACTTCTAATCACCAACTACAAGAAAACAAAGTTACTGCTTCCAGCAATGGGAAATCAAACCGAACAGATGTGGCAAGAGCAGCCAGGGAAACAACAGCCTGTTGTAAGATGTAGATTGTTATCCATCCTGAGTATTTGTATTTTAGAAGTAGAGGGGGGCAGAGACATTCAAGGGGATAACATGTTGAACTGTATAATGACTTCATGTGGAAGCAAGGGATACTTCCCATACTGGAATGACAGGCAGTCCTGTCCCGAACATCTTCAGTTCCAGTCATGATGTGGATAATCAAACTGAGTGTGACAAACATCACACTAGCCTTACTGCTAATCCCCCTCAAAGACCATCACTATTTTCAAATCCAGACAATTTTAGAAGACTAAATGCATAGTGCTACCAAATGTTATTATTTGTCTGGTCAACCATATATAATAAAGAAATTTACTCCCATTTTCAAATATTTATTCTTCTGCTTCTCCAAATTAAAAAAGAGGAAATTAACTTTGCTCCACAAAGATGCAGGCATTTATATTATCAATAACTAATTGCAAGATCAAAGCTGGAATAAGCAAAGAACAAAACATGCAATGCATGACTACCTGGAACTGTGGGCTACCAGCATTACACTATTTATCCTTTCCAGCCATTTATTCTAGGTTTTTCAGACTAACCAGGCTACACCAAAATATGTCTTCATTTGTATGGATTTGCTATGTTCAGTTGGTTTTTTTTTTTTACTGTACCCCCCTTCCATTTTTATGGATTTTCCTTTAGTGGAAATTACTTCCTTCAACAACGCTTTGCTTTTCATAATGCCCTATAAGCGTTCTGTCAAGACTTAAGATAGACAGAAACCAACCATGGAATTTGAGCCTGAAGAACATAACACACAAAGAGAGGCTGAGGAACCTGGCATTGCTTAGTCTGGTGAGGAAGAGACTAAGGGGCCCTGTTATTGCTGCCTACAGGTACTGGATGGGGAATTAAGACGATAAAGCAAAACTATGAATGAAATGCAAATTCTTGCAGCTGGAATGCAGTGGCCCCACAAAATAAAAGGCCAGAGATGGACTGGATAGAGAGCAGCTCTGCACTAAAGGACATGGACATCCTGGTGGACAAGTAGAACATGAGTCAGTAATGAATCCCTGCAATGAAGGCTAACTGCATACTGGCCTGCTTAAACAAGTATTGAGCAACCAAGTCCAGGGAAGTACTTATTCTCCACTATTCAGCAGTTGAGAGCCTGCATCTGCATTACTGCCTCCAGTTTTCAGCTTCCAGTGCAATAGAGATGTTCAGAAACTGGAGAAGAATCCAGCAGATTTCAGACTGCATAGCTGGGACATATTATATAAGAGGAAAGGTTAAGGGTACTAGGCTTGTTCAGCTTGGAGAAGAAGTTAAGAGGCAGATCTAATTTCAGTCTTCCACTACCTACAGTGATGTTGGGGAGAAGAGAGACATATCCTTCTTGGAGGTGCACAGCAAGTGAACAAGTGACATAGGATAAAAGTTGCAACATGGAAAATTCCAACTGGATGTAAGAAAAAACCCTCCTCCCCACAAGAGCAAGAAAAATCCTGTTCCAATGCTTTGCCAGAGCCATGCTTAAAGCTCTGCCCTTGGAGACGGAATCCTGGAATTGGAGTTGGAAGGGACCTTCTAGAGATCTAGTCCAATCCTCCTGGCCAAAGCAGGATTGCCTAGAGCACATTACTCAGGACTACATCCAGGCAGGTCTTGAAAATCTCCAGAGAAGGGGACTCTACAATCTCCCTGGGCAGCCTGTTCCAGGGCTCTGTCACCCTCACCGTAAAGAAGTTTTTCCACTGTGTGGTTTCAGTAACCACTGAAAAGAGTCCAGCTCCATCATCCCTGAACCCACACTTTAGATACTTATAAATATTATTAAGTATTAATAATACTTAATAATATTATTAAATATTATTATAAAACTTATTAATAAGTTCTCCCCTCAGCCTTCTCTCCTCCAGGCTAAAGAGAACTCAACTGGATGAAGCCCTGAGCAACTTGGATAGCCTTGCCTTTTGCCCTGGTGGGAGCGGGTCACACCAGATGACTGGACTGGAAATGCTTCAGATGCTCTTCCCAACCTAAGCTATTCTATGACTCTGCTCAGTAACAGAAGGTGGTAAAACAAGGACAGATGGTCACAGGCAACCGGCTTGGAAATTTGAGGTTGGACGGTATGAAAAACTTGTTCACTGGGAGAGTAATACAGAACTTGAACACCAACAAAGTGCATGAAAAACACTATTTCTGGAGGTTTTTAGAACTCCAGTAGACATAGCTATGGCTGCCCCAACACTGTTAGCAATGGCTTTTTTTCAGCCTATTTCCTCCATAAATTCAAGTTTATTTCCTCTTATGCCACTGAGTTTCAGCATGAGAACCAAAGCAAGAAGCTGAAAATAACCAAAATAAGACTAAGGTGTTCAAATTCTTTTAAACATGCTATTTCTTTCAAGAAACAAGTCTTCTCAGACTATGATCCTTCTGTTAGCAGGAAAGCCACATTATGAACACAGTACATTCAGTCAGACTGTTTAATTACAGAGCAGAGACTTTATTAAATATCATTCCCCAAAATTGTTTTCATACTGTCTATACATTTGGTTATAGACAATATGATATAGACTGAACTATAAAGGATGCCTGTAACAGAAGCCAGGAGAATGATTTTCAAAATTTTAATATTATAGAAACAAGTTTGAGCTGCAAAGAAAAGTTTAGTATATGATCAAGTAAAGAATTTTCCTAAATGCGTGTATAATCTTTGCAGGTTCTGGATGAACTATGTTAATCTAAAAGCCATTATTTTGACCATCTCATTGTACACTCTGATTTATGCTCCTTATACTTAGTACTATTCCTTTGAAATTCTGCAGTGCTAAACACTACTTAGAGTATCCTCTATCATATTCTCTACTGCAGTAGCAAAGTCTTTCACAAGACTTGCTCTGCAACATCCCTATGGGATGAGGCATATTTTGTAAACTGGAAATGAAGTGTGGCATAGAGACAACAGAAATTATAAGACACAAACACTTACTCGTGGTGCTGTTTTGCCCTTGAACTCAAGATGAAAAGTGTACACAATGCAAATGCAAGGCTTTCAAAGGTGCAGCAGGCAAGGGCAAACCCAAACCATTCCAGAATCTCTCCAAAGAAGTTGGCTCCACTGACATACTCAAACATTCCTCCTAAAAGCAGGACAGAGTTATTCCAAGTGCACTGTAATTCAAAGATATCTCCAATGCAATCTTCTAGTGTAAGTTCAATAAGAGTTATATCACCAATCTCTGTTTACATAATTTTAAAGGACATAGAAGCAGTGTTTCAGTTTGAGCTCTACTATGAAGGATCACTTCAGACCTCATTCCAAGACAGACCTTCTCCAGCTCTATTTTTCCTCTTTAAATCATGGAAGAAAGCAGATTTACCAATATCAGAAGCTATTTCATGCCTCTGTAAATAATTAACAATGACCTCAAGCTGGTTCTTTGATTATAAACTAAACCTTTTTTAAAATACGTAAAAATAGAAAATATGGTCCCCTTTAAGAGTCACAAAAAATACTCCTGGGGTTAGTTAGATCAAAGAAATTAAACATTGTATGCTAAGTACTTTAGATATTAAGTTAATTATGGAAAATATTCTTATGGATTAATGTTCCAAATTCATTCTCTATCTTATAATGTGTTGCCCTTTTGTTCCTGTCCCCCACCAGCTCTACTACTTCAGCCCTGACACTCAGTGAAATAATTAATTGGCAGTCTGCATTACATGTGGTTTACAGCCAATTATGCATAAACAGTCATTACTCACCTGCTGGAAATTTTATAAAAGAAGAACTTTCACCCTGATTCCAAAGTCAGTGTACAAATTGATAACATCTCAATATGTGCTTTACCAGCAGGATTAAGCAAACACATATTTGCTAAGTGTAATGAAGGACATGTTTTGACCTTGCTTTAATTACTTTGCTTTTATAGAGAGGCAGAATTCTAGCACTTGAATTGGATAAGCAATATCAAAAAGACCAACTCCTAATTGTGTGGCAAATAACATCTTATTTCCTTCAGAAAATAAGTATACTTTTTGTATACTCACCATAGCACGGTATGTTAATATTATTTCTTTATATGGGCACTTGGATTTACATCTATTAAAGATATGAAATTAACTTCTTGGTGAAAAGTAACAATCTACTGTCTTCTATACCTATTTCTCCCAGTTTTATTAAAAAAACCTCAATAAAATCCAAGAGAGCACAACAACTAAAGGAAAAAACCTCAGAGAAACAGAATTCAGAGGTAGCTATTATTCCTCTGCTCTCACTGAGTTTAATGTACCTGGAAGAGTATAATGCTTCCAAAAATGTCAATAAGTATTAACACTTCAGTAAGTGTTATGTAAGAAGTACTTTAATTTCCTCCATTTTCCTATGAAGGCCAGAACTTATAATGCCTAACTTCCTTTGGATTTCTGTCCTCTGTTCCCTGTATCTCTCTTATCACAGCAGTTGTTTCTCTCTGATCACCTGATTACCTCCCTCTTCACATGTGGAACAGCACGAGGTGGATCAGCCACGCACAGTTGCATAAGTAGCTGAGCGCTTTCTGCCTGCCCCCCCTACTGGAATGATAATTTAAGTCTTCCTTCTCCACCCATCTGCTGATTCTCATGGAAGCTGTGGAATGCCATGTTATATTTTTACTACTTTTTAAAAATACAATCAAAGTTGGTCAAAAATTCAAAGACTCACACAATATATCTGATATCATGAAATAGATCCCTTAGAATACTTGGCTTAGAGGAAAAAAAGTTTCCCATACTATGAAATCACTTCTTAAGGTAGACAGGTGGCTATTTCCAGTATCCTCTCTATCATAAATGACTATTTCCCCTAAAATACACCAAGCTTTAGGAGGCTGTATTACACAGAATCATTTGAGGTTGGAAGGGACCTCTTGAGATCATCTAGTCCAACTACCCCCAGCTCAAGCAGTGAGCTAGAGCAGGTTGCCCAGGACCATGACCAGTCAGGTTTTGAGTATCTCTACAGATGGAGACTCCACAACATCTGAGCAACCTGTTCAGTGTTTGACCACTCTCACAGCAAAAAGCATGTTCAGACGGAAATTCATGTGTTTTAATTTGTGCCCAGAGCCTCTGGTGCTGTCAAAGAAGAGCCTGGTTCTCTCTTCTTCATTCCTGCCCATTAGGTAGGTGTATACATCAATAAGATTCTTTTGATACAGAAGTTTCTGTAAAATTTTTACTCACCTCTTGGTATCTTGTAACCAGTTTCTCCTGGTTTTCTCAGATTTCTGAGAATATGATCAGAATGAATATTGATTGCCATGCCGACTAACCACCCTATAAAGCCTGAAGAGAAATTAAAATTAGTATTTTTTAATTTAAATTAGTATCTTTAATACACTGAGCTGAAGTGCTTGATCAGAAAAAAACCCTACAGTCATATCACACATTAGGCATATTACCTCAAAGCAGTAATAAAGTACACAGTATAAGCGAGTCTAGTGACATCCTGCACAATCCCAATCCCACACTGAGCTCTTCAGTCAGTAAGGCTCACAATAATCAATAGGTTTCTAGATAGGAACAGTACTTGACATATAAAGTTTATTCTTATGTTGCTAGACTTTTACATAAGTATGCATGTGCACATATACAGATGTGTGTATTTCCCTAACTTCCACATAGAAAAATCAAATACATGAAGATTTTATGCCCTGAAAGAATCAGCCATTCAGACTCCTGTCAAATGGACACATCTTGGTGTTGTCCTCTCCCACTTTTTTTTTATACTGACAATATACTAGCAGTTCCACAGCAGATTTCTTTGCAATAAAAGCCATAATGAAACTGTGAAGGAATTGTCCACTTTTTACTGTTCTCATGTCATTTGGCAAGATAGCTTAACCATTTATACCAGGTTTCCATAGAAACTGAGATTATAGTAGCACCCTGCATAGAATCATAGAATGGTTTGGGTTGGAAGAGACCTTAAAGATCATCTAATTCCAACTCCCTGCCATGGGCTGGTACAACTTCTACTAGATCAGAATGCTCAAAGCCCCATCCAACCTGGCCTTGTTGCCATAACCACACAGGTTAAATCAAAAGGAATTCAGGACTGAAATTCAGTATTTTCACTCTTCCATTTTGAGTCTCTGGCTACATGCTATCCTCCTTTGAAGGCAGTATTCCTTGTTGCTAGGAGCAGACAACGTTGGGGTCTGATGTTAGATGGTATTGCTTTGAATTCATCTCCAAAGCCATGACGTTTTATTTAAATTACCGAGTAAATCCTAGTGAAGTGCTTCTAGAACAAAGTCACTTCACGGTCCAGACACAGAAAGCTTTGCCTTTTTGCACCCATAACTTAAGTCTTTCAGATGATTCTCTTTCAATACAGAGAAGCCCAGTAGTATGACCATCAGCAAAGAGACTAAGTGGATAACCAGGGGTATAAGGCCATGTTACAGGACTAGTAGGCTGTCAGAGTATCATTTACCAATACTTAAGCTTATTTTGAAGTGAAGCTACTGAGGTAAGTGGACCTTGCCTCTCAAATGAGCTGTTAGACATCTTTCTTCCCTCAACCCCTTGTGGGCTGTGTTTACCTAAAGGACATAGCTGTCTGCTTCCACATGGATTAGGAGGAAATAACTACTCTGCAGAGAAATTGAGGTTTTTGCATGCAAGCTCTTTCCATATTTACCTATCCAAATAAAAAATTTTGTTGGAAGAGCTTGTTACAGTTTGCTTAAATTACAAGACTCATAGCTAAATTTAGTCCTGTGAACAAGCACGTTTCTTAGCCTTTTGTTCATACAGCACAGGGCAGTACGTTTCCACTAGCAATCAACATCTGCGGATGCCATATCCACAGTGTCTTTTACAGTAAAATTTTAATCATAATTCTTTCAACTATATAATCAATGTAATTATACCATCATAAAACAGATTAGATCAATGTGATGAATAATTTACAGACCAATTCACATAATGACAACAATTGAAAACACAGGGTGAATAATTCAAATGCTGTTGAATTCTACTTTCAAGAAAACCAATCATTTTAACATTTTCCTTTAAAACAGATCTCTACCCAAACAGATTATTGAACTCCAACTGCATCCAGCAATAAAAATAGTTTGCTTCTCTTAGCATTGGTAGTTAGGTATCATTTTGCTAACTGTGGCAGAAGATTGAGGCTACCTTGAAAAACAAGGGGTGTTACTTATACAACTATATAAGGAAGTCATTATCCATACAATAATCTGAAAGAAAATTTCTTAACAAGCACAGAAATTAATTGCATTTAAATGTAAACTATATTTCTGCTAGTTTATTTCAGTATTAGCATGAGGAAAAACCTATACTGAAAGTTAGAAATTCATTACTCTTCCTAGAACTGATACTTTCTCAGAAGAGGAAATGAGAGACCCTTTGATTCCTCTGAAATGCCACAGTAATTTTGGAGAACATTACCTGTGTATTCCATACTGGTATCTGTAAATTAGTATATGAACTACTAAGAACTTGTCAGATAGTGCAAAAAAAACTGGAACTTGCTTTAAGAGTGTCCAATTACTATAGAAGACTAGTTTGATTCTGTGCATTTTCATTTTTTTTTAGCCCTCCTATTTGAAAACTACCACATCAGAAGGAAACAAACAAATCTCTCTTCATGGATGACAACAAGCCAACGAATGTAGGCTATGTTCACAGCACCCCTCTCCAATCTGAAGATCCACTTTTCCCTGAAGTACTGCATAACCACATTCCCTGTGTCTACCCTCTGTGGGAATGGTAGTTCACTGTCCTCACCCTCAGATTCTCACCACAGCTGAGCCCTAGGACTGCACTCTACAAAGTCAAGAGCTGGGTATGCACCACGATCTGCATGACTAGGCTTCCACCTAAGGCAAATGCAGATATGTAAACAGGAAGCATACTCCAGTGGATTCTCAGACCCACAGGATGCACTACGCAACAGAGATGACCTCATGAGACTATTAAAGTCAAGAGGCCTTTTACCTTCATCAGGATAAACCTGGGGGTTAAGGAGTGGGCTCATACTGGGAAAATACTTGCACAAGAAGGACAGTAGCTAGGTCTATATTGCCAAACCACCTAGTGCAACAGAAGAGTATGTACGTGTTGTTGTGCCAGTGTTGTCTTTACCCTCGCCCATATAGACTCCCACGCAAAAAGACCAACTCCTGCTCTGCAAGCTATTTCAGAGTGACAGTATGGTAACTGCTGTCTGGCTCACCTTCCCACCCTGGGTTTCAAGAATATGGAGTGGAAGACACTATATAGAAACAGAAGGCGGCCAGCTTCTATAGCTTCACTGAAAGTGCCTAGTAGACACTTCAGGTGAACCAGTGCTTCATCTCAGATTGCATGGTTAGCCTTTCCAAGAAGGCACAAGATATCTGGAGCATCCAGACGTCTATGGATATCAGAAGACATACCAACTAACTATCATCCCTGGGTCACGAGAACACGCCCAGGTATGGACAATGCCCACGCTCTCTTCATGTCTGTTCTGTGTAGAGAGCAGAGGTGGCACGTATGCTTGGTCACCAGATAAAAAGCCTCATGCAACAGACTAGGTGCTGATGTTCTGTCACCTGTGCCTTTTGAGTTATAGGTGCTGCTCTGTTTCACAGAGCTGCTGCAAAGAAAAGTGTTTCAATATGCAGAAGGATTAGCCATCAACATTAGAGGGAAGTAGTTGAATGGAGATTTAAAGGAGTAAGAAAAGACATATGACATACTGCAAAAGGTTTGATGAAGCTAAAGCAAGCAAAGGAAGGAAGGAGTTTCCAACTAGAAGTGCAGACAAATGAGGAAAGAACCCAAGGGAGAAACATACAGGTACATATTGCCCCTGTTTGTAGCATTGCCTGCTTCAGGGTATCATGGGTACTCTTGGTGAGTTCACAAGCTTTTTATCAGCATACATGCATTAAGGTACCTGCTGAAAGATTATCAACTTGTCCCCACGTTGGTTTGCAAGCTCATGGTTTAAACAACAGAACATTTTCATTTCCCCTGGAAACAGATGAGTTCACTGCTCTGAACTAAACTAGCACACAGTCCCGAGAAACCATGAGGGATCCACATCAAAACTGTATTGCTGCTTGAAATGAATTGCTGGTGTAGACAAAAAGCTACTGCTTTCCCACATTTAACTCCTAAACATCTGAAAACAGTCAGTCAATCTGTACACTAAGGCTCCACAGAGAGCACATCAGACTCACTTCTCCAAACTCCTGTTTTCACTCCAAATTTATCTCACTTCAGCTTCCAGCTACTGAACCTTGTTCGGCTGCTACTAGTAGCAGCCAAAGAGAGAGTAAATGGGAGAGTAAACACTCTCCCATTTCTCTTCCACATGTAACTTTATTATATAGACTGAAGAAATATTTTGTTAGCTCTCAGCAAATATGCTTTCTTGCTATTGTTGTTTTCTAATATTCTACTCATTTTTTTTATTCATTTTAAACAGAGGCTTAAAGACACTGACAGATGTTTTTGAAGAACTAGAACATAATAGTCCAGTTGTTCAAGGAGTATGCAGAGTACAATACAGCTCTTTTGCATTTGAGTTGACAAAAGCTCCAAACACAAATGGCAGATATTTGGAGGTACCTAGCTGGGATGAATACCAAGTAGGAATTCATAATTGGAACATAGGGGCTGTTTATGTTGATGCGCACCACAGAACAAAACCAAAAATAGCCCAAAAGATATTCTAGTTACAGGAATAAAAGAAACAAGAAGTATCAGGTTTGGCTGTTTCACAGCCGGGCCAAACTTTTGATAAAGATCTATTGCAATAACAGTCTCAAAAATGCCAGCAAGTGACAATATTAATATGGTTGCTGCGTATACCAGGAATCTTCACTTTCTTAGCTTTCAGGCTAACTTTTTAAAGCAGTATTTTGCCTGGCAACAGTCATGAAAGCAACACTTTGCTGATGATTGGCAGTACAGGAAATAAATATATATAAGCATATATTCCAAACTGGTATTATTTGAAAAACAAAACAACTAAAAAACTCAAAACAAAAACCAAACCCAAACCAAACTCACCCATACACAGAAGGCAGATAAACTATTATCATTTATATACTTACATCTTTCAGAAATCCTTGAAACTCAAAAAACTCCAAAGAAGCCCGATCAACAGTCTTGCTACCTTATTTTTTTTTTTTTGTTTATGGCTCCCAACTCATGATTTGTTTACAGCACTGTGTTATCTCACTGTATTGAGATATCTTTTGCTTAATGTATTAAAGTAGGACACTGGAAATAAAGTCTGCCTTGCATCAGAGACTTCAACAGTCTTGGTCAACAGATCTTTTAATCTTTCTTTTTTGTTGGATCCAAGTTTAAGGAGACTGGAATTTCAAGAGTACCAAGAGAATTTAAAGTATATTCAAGTGCCTAGTGCTCACTGAAGTCATTCCCTTCTACCTCAACTTCTGCATTTTTAGAGCACAAGCAGTACTGCCTCCTAACCTTGGCAAGAGAATCTATTTTGACTTAAATTTCTTCAGTTTTATAGTCATGACAGCATTAAGCACTGTCATCCACAACAACACGGTAATAAAGATAAAATCTTCTTATTCTTGCTGCAAAAGACTTGAGAAATCTGGGAGAAACACTAACTTGCTCTGGCTTCAGAATAACAAGAACAACACTGGGTCAGATCAAGGATCGACACAGCCCAGCATTCTGCCTTTTACTGACAAGGCAAAACATTCTGGTTTATCTTCAGATCAAAAAGATCCTTCTGTAAAGATTTCCTTGGAAAATTATACTATGGTTTTGACAGTAGGCAAAAGTAGATGCCTAGGAAACAAAGAGTAGGACAAAGACTATGTCACTAAACGTCTTAGCCTTTCAATCATACAGATGGCTTCAAGTATAAACATAACCTGACCTCTGATAGGAGTGAATAACATCCCTTCACCTCCTTCCTCATGGGCCACTTTTGGTCTTTGACAAAGCCCACTCTTATCACAAAGGTAGGTGGGTTGGTGCATGTGTGTTCATGCATGTATAAATATCCTAACACGAAGGACTTTTAGCATTAGAAGTGCTGTATGTTGTATTTAGCAAATAAAATAAACCTACTTACATAAGACCTACTTACAACATTAAAAAACAAGGGATTTCAGTTTGATGTACATGTTAGATAGAAATCTGCTTTGTTCTAAACCTGTATGCTACTGGCTCCATTTAAGGCTTCAAGTTCCTATACTGAAAAAAAATACATGACCCATATTCACTTTGGCATTAAAGAATAAAGATGGCCATCAGCTCATCTAGCACTGACATTGTGAGAAATGTCATTATGGTCACAGTTGTAAAATAAAAATAAAGGTTAAAAGGCTTCCAGCTACAACAAACAAGAGAATTAACTATGAGAAATATTATAAAACAGGATTGAAGATACTATAAAATTATAATAAAAAAAATTAAAAGCTGTGAAGATAAAGAAAGACTACTTCTAATGTTCTCATAACATGTTTTAACTCACCTGTAATGAAAATTGGATCTTTTAACCAGCCTGAAGGGTATTTTGCATAGTTGGTTAGGCTTCGGCCTTGCAGGTATCCATTATAAGCACAGAATAGAAGTGCTAGCACAAAAGTGAAAAATGGCGTTGGTTTTCCTGCCCGGATGAGAAGAGGAAATATGAGCGACCTATAGTAAACAAAGGAAGGACAATTGTTGTATTAACAAATAGAAAAGACACTCTTGGGGTCCAAAACTGCAGTCCGTAGTCCAAGCTTGCTTTCCAAACTCTTAGTGGTGACTTCAATCCTCCCAGTTCAGAAGAATAGTTACTTGCTTTAACTTCTAAATATTAATTTTGTTGCCTAATTGAAATTACAAGACCTGTCCTCTTGCCCCTTACAAGAGAAATTTTGAACTTTTTATCAAAGACAATTAGTTTGACAAGAGCAGTAAAGGCAACAGCAGCTTTTTTTCCTCCTTTGTTTCTAAATCCTCAGTGGTAGGTCTTCAGTGGTCCTCCAAGCTTTCGGGAATGAGCCAGGTCTCACAATCCTACACCAAATTCACCAGCACTTCCAGGGGGAAAGTCAATCCCCTTGAAGTTAATCTAATGGAGCTCAGTTTCCTCCTTGCCCAACAAGTTACTTAAAAACATTAATTGCTTTGCCTTTACCATCTTGGTCTGCTCTATCACACCTGTTAAAGGCATGGCAAATCCACAATTGCCATCCCAGTTGGGAAAGGCATCTTGAGTGCTTCTCCCAGAGGATTACATGAGTAAACAAATAAGCTCAGCAGGTGAATGTTTTTGTGCCCTGCCTCATAACTAGCCAACTCCCAATTGCTTATCGATTTAATGACAATCTAGAATGACATAGGAGCAGGATTACCAAAGCCTGAGCATTCTTCATGTGTTCTCCAGCTACCCAAGGACTACTGCTTCAAAGGAGCCTTTCCAGAGGAAGCAAAACCAGAACATCTTTTCCAAAAGCATAGTAAGTTCATTAATAGAATTATTTAGGGCCTGCCACATTGCAACAAACGGAATTGGATAACAGAGGTCTCTTCCTGTCTATATTCACCAGGAACAGTCCCTCAGCCTAGCAACAGGAATAAGCAACAGGAAAAGAGAAACTGCAGTACAGCTCACCTTTCTGCCTTGTGTTTCTAGCTGTTCCCAGATAGCGAGGACGAGTTAAGATCCCATGCCAAAGATAATCATCTCTATCTTCTCAAGAATGGTAAAGGTAGAAGTAAAGACACATTCCTGGGTTTGCAGAGCCAGCCAGCCACCAGCCCAACCGTACGTTGCATCCCTCTCGACTGCAAGGATGTGCAATACTTTTGGTAAAAAGCAACAGCCTCTTGCTACAGGCACTAGAGAACAGCCATATATCAGCCACACACTTCACTTAAAATTAGCCTGGAAAATCTACCTCTGCTGTATTAGCACGGTAGCAAAACTACTTGTGGAGTATTACCGGTAACTACTGTCAATGGCTTGAAGAGAACAGCAAAATCTTACCCAAGCTCCACCTCAGCTGCCTCCTCCCAAGTAGTTTTACCAAATACCCGGATACCATGGACTGCACGGCAGCACGGGGCACTCCACCTTAGCTTTGCCAGTATCTCATTGAATATCATGAGCTGGAAGGGATCCACGAGGATAATCAAGTTCAACTTGAATGACATAACTGGCAAATAGCTACTGTTTCACAATATTTAATTTATATTATATCAGCATCCTGCTGATATCAGCATCAGTGCTGATCTTTCCTCGTTTGACCACTGTGTCCTTAAGACTACCTGCTCAAGTCACTGCTTGAAGGGGGGGCTGTGAGAAGAGGTAGAGCTATAGGTACAGCTGATACCGCAGGCTGAGAGAGCGTCAAACGCTCTGTTTTTACACCATTTCCAAAAGGCACCGTAGCACTCCACCGCACAGCAGCAAAATAAAGCAGCAGTTACTTGCTCAGCTCACATAAAGTCATAGAATGCCTTAACGTAAAGGAGCAGGAAAGGCTTTAGTGGTTATTATATTAAATAATACACGGTAATTAACAGCAGAATATCAATCCCTACAATCAGAAAGCAGCATTAAGGCGTTTCTATCAAGACTGGCCCCGAACGGGTGCAGAACCGCGCTTCTCCTGCCATCGACCACCCCCCCACACACACCCTCCCGCCTTTCGGGAGCGGGACCCCCCGGAGGGGGACACCCCGCCCCTACCCCAGAGTCCCGCCGGTGCCCGCTGCCGGCACCCTCTTCCCCCCCACCCCGTCCCATCGAAGGGCCGCACCTGTGCGCGTAGTGCAGGACGAAGCAGCCCAGCAGCAGGCGGTTGGGCCAGGCGGCGGAGGTGGCTCCCCCGCAGGCGGCCAGCCCCACCGGGACCAGGAGGGAGGGCAGCTCCTGTAGCGCCCAGGCGAGGCGGGCGGGCAGCGGCCAGCCGAAGCGCCGAGACGAGTACCGGCCGTAGGGCATAGGGATGAAGCGGAGGAGCAGGCCGGAGACAAGGCCCAGCACCACCAGCCCACAGGAGAGCAGCTCCAGCAGCCGCCGCTCCTCCGGGCCCGACACCCGCCGCCAGAACGCGCACACGCCGGCCGCCCCCATCGCGCGCTGCGGGCGTGCGCCCCGCCACCTCCATTCATCAGCCGGCCGGCGACACGCCCACCGCCGCCGCGGACCAATCGGCGCGGGGGGCGTGGGCGTGGCTGGCTCCGCCCTCCCTCCCCTTCGGCCCGCCTGTTGGTGGAGCACCGTGGGTGGGAAGCGGCGCTGCGGGGGGCGGAAGTTCCGCCGGGGCGGCGGCGTGACGTGCGGCGCGGCTGACCGGAAGGAGGAAGGGAGGGCGGGCGCGCGCATGCGCGTCAGTGGCGTGGTGGCAGCACGCGGCGCCGGTGCCGCGCGGTCCCGCGGTCCCCCGGGGCGGGAGCGGCCGCAC
>JAOXNO010000013.1:85740656-85764207 GCA_028565335.1 Limnodromus scolopaceus
GGCCGCCGGGCGCGCGACCGCCGCCGGCAGCAGCAGCAGCAGCAGCAGCGGCAGGAGCGGGGCGGCAGCGGCGGCGGCGACCAAGCGGTGAGAGCCCGCGCCAGGCCGGGGCGGGGAGGGGAAGCGGCAGGGCCGCCGAGTTTGACGGTGTCGGTGGGGCGTTTCAGGGATGGGCTGGCGGCTACCCGGAGATCGTGAAGGAGAACGAGCTGTTCGAGCGGTACTACCGGGAGCTGGGCATCGTCCCTGCCGGCGAGTGGGGCGACTTCATGGCGGCGCTGAGAGAGCCGCTGCCCGCCACCCTGCGCATCACCGGCTACCGGAGGTAGGGGGACCTGAGGGGCGGGCAGGGGCGGGTCGCGGGGCCCCGGCGGGTGGGCAGTGGCCCGGCTGGCAAGTAGCCGCCGTTATGGCCGCGGAGGAGGCCCGACGTCTGGAGAAGGGGTAGGAGTGTGTGTGTGTGTCTGTGCCTCCACACGGTCCTCTTCTGGGGGTCTCTTCTCCCATGCAGCCACGCCAAAGAGATCCTCCACTGCCTGAAGGAGAAGTACTTCCGAGAGCTGCAGGACCTGGAGGTTGACGGCCAAAAAGTGGAGATGCCGCAGTCGCTGAGCTGGTAAGTGAGGGGGAAGTGAAGCAGGGAACCCTGTGTGTTCCTCCTGACATCCAGCCCCATGAAGTGATGGGTTTCATTCTTTCGCCTGTTTCTCCCTTCTGTTTCCCCCCAGGTATCCAGAGGAGTTGGCGTGGCACACTAACTTGAGCAGGAAAATCTTACGCAAGTCACCGCAGCTGGAAAAGTTTCATCAGTTTCTGGTTAGCGAGACAGAATGCGTAAGTTTTAAATAGATCTTGCCTTTTTTTTTTTATTTTTAATATCCTGAGTAGTGTTTTATTTAACTTTATTATGAGCCTGTAACTTTTCTGAGTAGCTCAGAAGAATCTGGATTTTACGTTGCTGTTGACAGTGATTCATCCCATGACGCTGGCACATAACCACAGTTACAAATGTTTCTCCTAAACTAATTGCTTTTTTTTTTTTTGTTGCTTTGAGTACGTGAAAACGGGTCCATGTAAAATAATTAAGTGCTGTTAGAAAACAGATGTTTAAGTCTTGTAAGAAGTGGACATGTGTACATACCGAGACTTGCTTTTAATGATGGATGTTTCCCACTTAATTTAAGCCAGTCTCTCATCTCTTGAGCAGAAACTACATGCATAGAATGAATAAAATTGGAGTAAATCTGCCATTTCCAGAAATTTCAATTGGGTGAAATACTGTGATTTTGTTTGTTAAACACAAATAAAGTTTAATCCTAAGTTTATAATAGTGTGCTTTTGTTTACTTTATTGTTTTGCTACGTAGACATTTACTTTTTTTTTTTTTGCAAAAGAAATGCATTCCTTTGGAATTTAATAAAATGGAGTTTGTTTTGCTTTTGTTTTTTTCTTTCAAGGGAAATATCAGTCGTCAGGAGGCTGTTAGTATGATCCCACCTCTGCTGCTTAATGTAAACCCTCATCATAAGGTAACTCTAGAATATACTGCGTATTAGAGTTTTTTCCTGAAGTTAGTCTGATTACAAATTACAATAGCAATGTGAATGCTGATACACAAAATCATGTTTCGTGTTGGTATGTTTTATGCTCTCTGTGTAAACCACGGCATCCGCTAGTGTTCAGATTACAAATAGACTGCCAGGGGAATATCCACTTTTTCAGCTTTATGTAATACCCTGTAAAAAAACCAGTTGTTTTTTAAGTAGTTCCATACTAATGTATGTAATGTGTAAATGTATTTAGCTGCATCTCAGTTACATATTCATGTTTCAAGCCCCTTTTAAAGTAAGATGGCTGTTTTCAACTTCATGCTACCCGTCACACTGAGAACTTTTCCAGATCTGAATGATAATGTTCTTTACCAGGTTTTTCCACCCCTCTCTGCCTTTTGTAGAAGTTGCAAACTTCTGCTTTATAAGTCTGTTAGGCAAAATAATTTGGGTGAGCTGAAACACGCTGTTGACGGTAAAGAGTATAGAGTGCAAATGTTAACTGAGGTGCTTAAGGAACGCCCGTGTTATTGTTGAATGGCAGATTGTAGGAATGGGGATATCTGGTTGCAAACTTCCTGTTCTAACCTTAGTGATGGTTTCATACACTGCATTTGTTTGCATAATGGTCGCCTCATTCTCTTAATCTGTTTGATGAGCTACTTAGAAGCGCCTTGCTATCTCAAGCAACCACGCTGTGCACTTCGTTCTTAAAGTTTTCATGATGTATCTTAAAATTTCAGGTTTTTCAAACTTCTGACATATGTCATATGTTTTAGAGACTCATTCATATATGCTTGTTTTTATATTAATGTTACTTAGCATAAATAACTTTTCAGTTTATTTTCTTCTACTCTCACCCCAATCCAATGTATGACATGGGGCTGATGGCTATGCTACGTGGGGCAAGGTCTTCTCACCTCTTTTAAACAAATAAAGAATTGAGTGATAGATTCAGCCCTAATATGTCACAGGTGCATTTTGCATTTTGTCTGGAGTTGAACAGGTAGCGAATGTCATCCGCTTAATGTAAAACGCAAATAGTGAGAATATTTTTGCACACACCTTACTTATATTATATATACTAAGATAGCAGTATGAGTTTTTTGCATTGAATGTTTAACTTCAGTGACTATATTTCAATGAGCACTTTCCAGAAATGCCTGTAAGATTTCATGCATTTCCTCATAAATCAGACTCAGAATGGGTTCTTTATCCTCTCTTGTGACAAGACAGCAAATAGGCGCTGTAGCAGTGCCTTGGCTGTTGTCATTTAGGACTTTTTATGGTACTTAGTGCCTTATTTTCTGAGCTGCTTGTTATGACCAGAATTGCAGGTTACTTTTCATGCTTAACCAGCATGTTCTGTACATTGTGGTCTTACATGCTGATTCGTACCTTACAGAAGGATCAGCTTGAGGACTGTCAGATCTCTCTGTAGTTATGTTCATTTTCAAACTATTTTTCACAATTTAGTTTTGCTTCACCATGAGCTTGCTGTACAATTCTAGAGCACATTTAGGCTTGATTATTCTTCATTATCTTTTGCATTATCTACAAAAGTAAGTAGAACTGTTACTTTAAGCAGCAGATATGACACAGTTGTACTGTTCATGATGCATTAACGCTGCTACACGGTGGCACTTACCACACGCTCTCTGGAGCTCTCAGTAAATGCTTCTGGGGTCTGTCTTCCCATTTAGTCTTGTTCATGCCAGGGGCTTGCATTAGGATCAGAGCACATTCGTCTGCGTCTTTTCTCCTGTTGCATGACTTCAGCTAACTTTTACTGGAGCTAGAGGTCCAGAAGGTAGATAGTCATATGCTTCTGGAAATCTGTAAGTAGACAAGAGGAAAGGCTCTTAAGCTTCCTCACTTAAGAAAACAGTGTTAGCTGTCAAATGGTTTGCAGTGAAAGTGACTCCATCACAAGCTGAGTTTGTGATGAACCAGGAGAGAGAAATGTGCTAGAAATCAGGTGCTGGTACCTGTGCTGCTCTGTTCTGCTGCCTGAGAGCGGTTGAAATACTTCCCAAGTGCTTCTTCCAGGGTATAGAAACAAACAGTTTATACTGCCCTGATTTTTTGCATGAAAATGCAAATGTGTGGGGAAGGATAGCAGTTCATTTTTTTAAAAATCTATATGATCAACTGTGTTGGATAGTCTCTGATTTACTAATAGTTAAAGAAAAGCACACTTGCTTTTGAACATAACTTTGCCCTTAATGTGTATGTGTATACATAGCTCTAGGCAATCCTGCTTCAGCAGGGGAGTTGATCTCTATGGTCCCTTCCAACTCTAAAAATTCAGTGAAATTCAGTATGTAAAGTTCCAGTTAACTTCAGTCAGAATTGCTTGTGAGCTGATAGAAGGACCATATGTCCATATCTATATACAGATTTCTCTTTCAGATTTATTTCAGCTGATGTATTGCTTTCCTGCAAACCAAAATGCTTTCTGAATTTTAGACCCTGAGAGATAAACCTGCATTCTGTAATGGATACAAAGAACAGATCTGTACTTTGTCATTTTGCAAATCGGTGTTCAGAACAACCATAATTTCGCAAGTGTATGCAAAAATATTTTATTTAAACAAGAACACATAGTAAATATCTCAAGTACTTAAAAATACAAGCTAAGACTGATTTTTTTAACTTTCTGGTATTTGTAGATTCTAGATATGTGTGCTGCACCTGGGTCTAAGACTGCACAACTCATCGAAATGTTGCACGCGGACATGAATGTTCCTTTTCCCAGTAAGTATGGAAAAACTACCAAAAACTTTTGTGACTTTGAATTTCCACTTTTTCTTGTAGAATATTATTTTTAATATCACAGATAAGTAGCTGCATTTAACTATATATTGAATTCCCAAAGTGATTGAGTGATATGAGATAGGAAGTACCTTTTCCTTGAAACTCTGTGGGCTTCCTTGGCTTGAATGAGAGAGATGAATGCAACAGATATGTACATCTTCCCAGTTCAGACTACAGTTGATGTAATTAGAACTTAATTTTTGTATATAAATCAGGTTTGCTTAGTAGATGTGGCCCATGAGCCCCTGTATTTTAGTGGTATGCTGCAAAAACTGGATGAAGCTGCTTTAGCTTTAAAATGGTCATGATATTTATCTTTTTTTTTTTTTTTTTTAAGATTCAAAATCTTTTCAATTAGATGCTTACAGAAAATACTGTGTAGAAATGGTGAAGTTGGGGGCAGTGGATTCTTTCAGTGTTCTGTGGAAAATGTGCTGATGTACAGAGATTGTCTTTGGTTGTTTTCTCTGTTACAAGGGTTTCTCTGTTACTTTAAACTGAAAAGTTGAAGGGCCTTTTGTTGTGTCTTATTGCATAATAAGCAATCATAAGCAGTCTTTTAAGTAAAAGTCTCTAGTGAAAGGTTTATACAACTTTGAAGGTAAGGCACTAAACTACGTAGAAGTATTTAGCTGTTGAATAGTAAAGCATCTTCCCACTATTTTATGTTCCCAGAGGGTTTTGTGATTGCTAATGATGTCGACAACAAGCGCTGCTATTTGTTGGTTCATCAGGCTAAGAGATTAAACAGTCCGTGCATCATGGTGGTAAATCATGATGCCTCCAGCATTCCTAATCTACAAATAGATGTTGATGGAAGAAAAGAGGTCCTTTTCTACGACAGGATTTTATGTGACGTCCCCTGCAGGTATCTTGCATGTAATCTTCAGTACACAGATTTTTTTGTACTAAGTGCAGTGCTAGAATTTTTGTGTTACTGAGTTATGCTTGTTGAGTTGCTTAGGGAGTTACGATTTATAGTCATTTCCGAAATGGGTGTATGCCCTAAACTGTCTTGGGTAGGGGGATACCAAATCAAGGTGAGCTTTTTTTCATTCCGAGTGGTACTTAAATTTGGTCAGCTGAAGGGCCTCAAATTTCAAACTTACGCTTGGGATACTGAAATACAAAGATAGTGTAGAATCAAACTGTGCAGCATAGGAGGACTGCTAAAGGTGGGAGAGGGACTCTTTAATTTTTTGCTGCTATAAATGACTTGGATATGAATAATACAAATCAATTCAATCTCTGTTACAGTGGAGATGGAACCATGAGGAAAAACATTGATGTATGGAAGAAGTGGACAACACAAAACAGTTTGCAGCTCCATGGGTAAAAATGTTTATTATGCTCCTGCACTTCTTTCATTTCTATCTCCTCCTTTTCCCCTATATTTAACATCTGCATGCATTCTCATGTTAATATATGACAAAGCAGAGACCGAGAAGAGTTGCTTTTCTCTCTAATCAAGAGTTTATTGTGCTATTCACAGAAAGTGCAGTATTTCAGATGTGAGGAGTGTGTGAATCTAAGTTGCTTGTATTCTTATGAATATCTGACATATTAATGCTCATTGAACAGATTTAGACAAGGTAGCTAATAGAACAGGGAACTAATCATTTGGCTGGGATTCTTAGTGTTTAGGCAGGTGAAATACCGTTGGAAAGTACAGAAACTTGGAAAATTTAATAGTAATGTTTTAAAGTATTTAGAGATCATACATAAACAGTTTTAGTTACCAGGGACTGATTTATGTTAGCTGTTGGTGAGTGAGTACTTAGCCTAGTGCAGGCACGTGGTGAAAAGCAGTAATTTAAACACAGATGAAAAAGCTTTGAACGTTTTACTGCGTGTTTGTAACAAGCTGGGAATGCTATCAGTTACTGTGACTCTGCTGACCTATGATGACTTGTTACAGCTTGACAACTCATTCATAATTACAGGTTTTATTTTAGTTGTAAGTATGCAGGTAGGTTATAAGCTCATGATCCAGCTCAGGGATACTTTTCTCAGAAGGCCACCGCTAGTTAAGCTGTGTTGTCCGTAATATTTCTAATAGTTGGATTGTTCCTCCTTTTAACTCTAGATTTCTGAGAAGAAGAGTTAAGTTTTGAGGGGTTATTTTTCTAGGGTTGAGTACTTTATAATAAACTTGATAGGGCACTAGAAAGAACAAAATACAGAATGTTATGTTAAAAGTTATCATGCAGTAGTGTTAATGTTTGACTTAATTGCTGTTTCAATAGGTGTAATTTGGGTGTTTCTGCAGCATAGACTGCACTAAGCTGACTTAGTTTAAAACTGACTTTAAGATGTGTGCTGGTGGCAGCTGTGGAACTCAGTAAGTGCTGGTGTAGTCCATGGAGAGTTACGTGTCTGCAATATAACTTCACCTGTAAGAAATTTGATGGCAAATCTTTCTGGTTCCTGAATGATACCTTGCTAGACCAAGAGTGTTCTGTTAGATTGCAGTTAAGAATTGCAACCCGTGGTGTTGAACAGCTGGCAGAGGGCGGGAGAATGGTATATTCTACGTGTTCGTTGAATCCCATCGAAAACGAAGCTGTGATCGCGTCTCTGCTGGAAAAGAGTCAAGGTGAGAATGCAAGCTTGGACGGAGTGGGGAAATCTTTTTTCTTAGCCCAAAAAAGGGTATGTGTATGATAGTACTTTTAATAAGCTTAGTGTAGGTAACATGCTCCTAGTATGCAAAACTGCAGCTACTTTTTTATACCGGTAGGATTTCATTGGTGTCAATATGAGCAGTTTTCTTAAATAAGCCTAAACGGAGTGCGAATATAAAACCTGAAGAAGTTGTGTTAATGATACACAAAAGGCTTCTACAGATCAATGGAATTCGGTCTGTGTTATCTGGCTTCTGCTAACTGATTCCACTGGTTGGCGTTCATGTCTGACTACGTATTTCCTTTGGAAAACAGGGCATGGAACATCCCTGCTGTATGCTGTAGGAGTAAAAAGCCCAGAGCATCCTTAAGCAATTAGAAGAATGTTATTGTGTACCAGTAGGTGGGAGTCACCGATACCTTTAGCATCCTTTGATGTGCATTTTGACACGCTTGGAATTCCAATGTCTTTAAGCCCCTGGATAGTTTTACACTTTTGACTTGCATATAAAGGCTTGCTTAATCTCCATCATCTGAAGTAACAAGAGATGGAAAAATTGAGATGAGCTGGGAAAGCTGCACTGCATTGGTTTGTGATAGTAGGGCTTAATAGACCAAATTTCTGGTCTTGAGCTGATGGACACTGTTTTTTTCTGAATCACTAACCTGAAGTTTGGAGACATTTAATTGGATTTTGCATTAAAAGTTCCACAGACTTTGTTAAATTGATCCTTGTACAGAGCAGAAGCACCTCTATTGCCCCTGGAGCTGAGCTGGTTCTGGAAGTAGAGTAGCCTGTTCTGTGTAATGTTTTCTTTGTGCCAGTCACTATTCTGGCCCCAAATTGTACGTGAAATTTCATTGTCCCTGAAACAGCAGTTTAGCTAAAATGCCTGCAGATAATTAGGAATTGACTATTTAATTTCCACTCAAAGGACATTTTTATTTAGAGCTAGTTTCTTTGGCAGACTGAGTGAAAGAACAACATAGACATGTTTCCAGTAAATTATAGTATGCTTGGCTTATTGGAGGTTGGAGTACACCAGAGTTAAGTTTAACAATGACAGGACTGGAAAGCAGTAAGGACTAGTTTGGACAGGAGCACAAAGCCTGGCAGCATGGATGTTAACAGAAGCCAACAATTGCAGCATCTGGGGCAAATTCAGTACTTGGAAGTAAGGATCTTGACTGGATGTGGCATTTGGATCTTGTCTCTGCCCAGTGGAGGTATTTTGAGGCTTATTTGGAGGCTATGATGTGTCCCAGCATGCAAACGTTAATCTTGGGGCCTGAGCGTAGGTGTAGCTAAAGAAGGGTGAGGTAGTGCAGTGATCTGCACGGGGCTTTGGACCTCAAGGATTTGCTCAGGTCAGTCCAGCAGGTTTGTTGGTTCCTCAGTGTTGACATAATTCCTACCACAGTGTTACACTGCTACTTGTGGAGCAGATCAGGCTGCTTTCCCCTTGGGGCTGAAGGAGTAAGGAAAAAGCACTTTTGTACCATGTTTCTCGCTGGGAATTGTACTTCTGACAGACTATTTAGTGCCTGATCAGTCTGATGTAGTCTTGAGGCATCGGTTGAAGTCATGCTTTAGGTAGGCAGGAATATTCAAAGGACAAATGCAAGCATCAAGTTTAATCAGATTTGAAATGTCATTTTGGTATTTGTCTATGAATTCATATGTCACTTTTTCATTTATTTAAAAGACTTGCTTAAAATGTCACTGTAAAAGTAAATGGTTAGTCATGTAGAACAGGTTGATAAATTGTGTACAACATGAGGAAAAGCCTACCTAATTGTTAAATAACTAAGTCTTCAGAATCACAAAAAGAAGTTTTAAGGTTATTCTTCTCTAGAGAGATCAGCTATTTAAACAGCGAGTTATGATATGATTCTTTCTGGATTTGGGGCAGCTTAAAGTTTTTATTCAGTAATAAATTAAAAAAATTATACCCTGTTGATGTTTCTTGTAGTAATCTGATATATTTTAGGCACATAGCCTTTTGTCCTGTTAAGTTGATAGCACTTACCTTATAGTTAAACAGTTTGGAATTTTCCATTTAAAAAATAATAAATTCTTTTTTCTCTCACACTGGAATATATTAAGACTGTAAATTCATAAATACCAAACATTTTAAAAAGCTCAGTTATCCCAAAAAGAGTACTTCTCTGGAAAATACTTAATCAGTGTAGTAAATCCAAATATGAAGTAAGTGAGAATAAAAACTTCTGTGACTGTATTGCTTGGAACGCTGATGTTTAATGATGCAGGTTGTAGAGTATTACTCTATGCAACTGCTACAAAAAAGTACCTAACTATTATATTTTGGTTAAATTACAGGTTGCAAACTTCTGTAGTTACCCATTCTTGCCATCTTTCTTGTTAATTTACCCAGTGGTAATTGTATAACTTCTTGTTATATTCTTTTAAACGTTTAAAAAGCAATGGTCTTAAAATGGTCTTAAAATTTGAAGAAAAACTGTTTTTATGAATGTTAGTTGATAACTCAACTCTCAAATTGTGTTTTCAAGAATGTTTGTGTTCTTGGTATTTCAGGTGCCTTAGAACTTGCTGATGTCTCTTCTGAGTTACCAGGTTTGAAGAGGATGCCAGGAATTACAAAATGGAAGGTACTTACCCGATATTTCTGTGAAGTTCTTGGTCTATGGTAGAGTGTTAAATTAGGGAAATTTTGAAGTGTAACATTTCAAAACAGATTAAGCTGAAGTATTGGTAGTGATTTGCTGTTTAGAGTTTTAGACAAGATAGCATTGTAGGGGAGAGGGCTAAAAATTTTACTGATGGTAAGTTCTTACTGTATCTGTTCTCCTATTTTCCTCCAGCTTTCTTTGCTCTGTCTCCTATACTTTCTTAATGTAATTCCCTTTTCCGTTGTATGTATGTGGCCTGTAGATGGCAACATAATTTCAGCCACTTTTAAAGTTACTCCTCCTCCTCCGTCTTTGCAGTCTGTGAGCGTTAGATACTACAGTTCTTGAGCTGGTCCACTTGAATCATTTGGAAGTAAAAGCCGTTAAACCCTTTCTGGAAATAAGCCTTAAAATCTGCAGTGATGTGAGTAATCCCAGAATATTAATAGAATCCTGTACTTTGTTCCAGGCTTTATGTGATTTCATTTCTGGAAACAGACTAGTAGGGACAGGCAAAAAAACCCAAAGCTGCTTCAGCTGCTTGTTAAGAGTATAATCACGACGAGTTGAAGGCTGTCCTGGTGGTAGGGAAAGAAGCTCTGATAAAATTTTAATAATGAGTGTGTGCCTTTGCAACACAATTGGTTGTTCTCTCTTCTCTCACCATTTCTCTGGTCTCTTGCAATGGCAGTCTGCAAGTTTATGCCTGTATCTAGGCTAATGAACAAGGTGCATAGAATAAAGATTTGATGATGTTCTGCCGTTGGAAACAGCTGATTTCTTTCTTTTTAACGTTCCAAAAATTTAAATTGCTTGCTCGTACCTGAAGGATAAATGTAAAATGCATAACTCTATAATGTTAAATTTACTTTTTTTTTACTGTATAAAGCTACAAAACATATATATAGAAGGATCACCAAGAGTATATTATATTCCCTGTAATATTTATTACTGTGTTTGCAGTTGGAATATAAACCTCCCTAATGGGTATTTTAAAAAGTCGGCTAATAAAATGTGTTGAAAGTTCACAAGACTTTCTTCAGCCCTTACTTGCTGCAACTGTATTTTTTCAAGCCTCATTGGCTAGCTTGTCAGTGAATGTATTTTGGTGCTGGTTTTACTTGGTTTAGTCTTTTGTTTCTTGGTGAAACGTCTGTTCAGTGGGAGTTCTGTGACTTAGTGATTACATTGAATATTCCTGAACATCAGTTGACTGTAAATCTTTGGAACCAGCAAATTAAAAATAAGGTTTTGTTCAAGGGACACTTAATTGCTTGAAAATAGCATTCAGTACTCTCTCCTTAAGCCAGATGATGAGTGAACTTGAGAGTTGAAAGAAAAGACCTTTTTAACTCCAGATCTGATAACCTACTTCTGCAACACTTTTAATCTTCACTCTACCCTAGCAAGAGGCTGCTGAAATATGCAACAGAGAAGAGTTCAGCGTGCTCTTTGATGCTTTGTCATACTACCAGTTACAGTCTGTGGTTAGGCTGGCAAACCAAAACTGGACAGAGCAGGGCTGTTAGGCAGTTATTCTAGCACATCCAAAATAGTTGTAGACTTGTTTGCACTTCCAGTTATTTATCAGTCCCACTGGTTGTTTCTCTCAAGCTGAACTCATGACTTCCAAGGAAGAGTAGTTCAGAATCGCAGTCTGTCTTGCGTCCATGTAGCAGTATGACATGTAGCATATTTGGACTTGAAATACTAATTCTGCAAGTACAGTCATTTCTATTTCAGGAACGTGCAAAGGCACAATACTTTAGGTGTGATCTGATCAGTGGCTGAGAAATGCCAGACTTCACGACGCTGAAATCTGTGTTCTAACTTTCTTAGTGAAATTCTAATCTAGATAAATCTTACATTTCAGTTTCCAGTAGAACACTTAATTAAACCTCCAAGTCAACCAGAGTGATGTGTATGAAAACAGTTCATCGTAATTTTTTGTCCTGAAGTCACCATCACTGTGACTTCTCTATTTTGTTGCCTTAACAAAAACAGGCCTTCATTTCAGTCATTAATTTTGTACATTTGCCCACACGTTCCTGGATGTGACCTTTCTTACAGCCCTAGAGTCCAGTACAGAACCAAGTGTCTAGAGTTCTGAAGTCAAATTTTCCCTGTTTTTCTTTCCAGTTTGGTATTCTTGCTTAAAGAGCATTCAAAATGCCCTGCTACAAGAGTTGTGGCTCTAACCTTCTGCTTGTATTTTAAGAGTCCTTCAGAAGCATTGACCTTTAGATGGAATGAGGTGATGTTATGCCCACACAGTACCTTAGAGTGGATTCATAGATGTGTTCTGAGTCCTGGATAAAGATACAGGCATTAGAAAATTCATAGGGACATAGTTTGTCAGTAACTTTCCTTGAAAAACAGCTCTCTCTGCGACCTGTGTAGGGCTGTGTCATGGGGCTGTGTGCTTACCAAGCTGTTGTGTTGCACTCTTGCATCTTTATTACGTAATGAAATTGGGATTCCTCGTTTCTAAGCTCTACTAGGCTGCAGTAGCTCTTTTCCTTTGTATATTGCTGGGAAGCTGCCTGTAGCAGAGTGTCTCAAAGCCAGAGAAAAAGAAGGAACGTGTCCTAAATCTGATGGTAATCTTGTGTATTCTACCACTGTCCTTCCTTTGGATTTTGGTGTTCCATACGTTCTGAAAGGTTAACAGAGATCACTGTAGTTGATTCTCCACCAGTCTTTACTTGACTGCACGCTTTTTGGAGCATAAAAACTGGAGCAAAGAGGTACAGCTGGCAAGCATCTCCTGTGCATAAATGCACACATAAAATGCACATAGGAACAATACACTTTAAAGAACTTAATTTACTATACCAGAAAGTTCTCTTTTTGGCACCTGAACCTTGGTTTGAAAGTATTTTAATTAAAACTTGTAAAATGGTGACCCATATTCTTCACAGTATTTATATTTACTCCTTTGAAGGTAATGCTGAAAGATGGACAGTGGTTTGAAGAGTGGAAAGATGTGCCTTCAAATAGACAAACACAAATACGTCCCACCATGTTTCCAATAAAAGATGAAGAGAAGCTAAAGGCAATGAATCTAGAGCGTTGGTAAGTTTCCCCAGAATAGATTTTTTTGAGTTTTTTTTGATGATTACCTTGAATGGTGTTGGGCAAATTATAATTCAGTCAGATTAGAAATGTATTTATTAGAAATTACTTTATTATTAGAATAATAATTTCTTAAATTATTAAGATCTTAAAAAATTAATTAAATTATTAAAATCTTAAAAAAGAAAAAATAACTTAATTATTAGAAATTGCTTGTATAGGTCTGAGTATATTTTGATTGCTTCATGTGTAATGGCAGAAACACAATACTTAAATTCCAGTGAACTGAGACTAATTGTTGAAAGTTTCTTACAAGGAATAAGTACTCACACAAACAAGTTAAATTCTTTACATCCAATAGAGATGCATGGCCAAAAGTACTGGAAAAGTATGTGAAACTTTAACATTTTAACAGTGTGACTTATTTTCTATGAAAGACTTTTCATAGCTATTCTAAAAATAGAGTTTAGAAATGAGTCATTAAAGCTTAGATGTGAATGGTGAAACGAATGCGTTGCACTGATGCAAGTTATTTTGCCAGAATGCTCTATTTTAGATCCTGTTTCTAGCCTGGTAAATTAAATTTGCACAGTCCTACTAGGAATACTTAGTCTACCCTGAAAGTAAATATAAATATGATGCTTCTGGTACTTTGTGAGAGCCCGAATACTGATGATGAATACATGGCAATATTTTATGTTTTTTTCCCCCTAGTCTTAGGATATTGCCACATCACCAGAACACGGGAGGTTTCTTTGTGGCTGTGTTAATAAAAAAATCTCCAATGCCATGGAATAAACGCCAGCCTAAGGTAACTTCTTTTAAAAGAGCTAAAATGTTAACTTTTCATAATGTTTCTGGCATTTTTTTGAAAGCTTATGTAATAGAAAACATACTATAAGTGGTTTATATCTGCCCTTCAGTTATAGTTCAGCGTATCAATTAAAAATAACTCCTAAAGAACTTAAGAACTTAATTTTTTTTAAAGTTAATTTCTTAAAATAGGAAAAAAGAAAAAGAGGGAGGAAATTTTGTAATCACAGTAAAATAGCAAGATAAAATTTGAACCTAAAATTAAGGCTTTGAAAGAATTACAGAAGCAGATTAGATTGGGTCGCTAAAGTTGTCACTTTCTTCAGCTGTGTGCGGTCCCTCTACCAAAGGCTTTTTCTGCTGTGTTGGAAGCTAATTCTGATTTCAGTTTATCTTACTCTGTGGCTGGTTGCTCAGGAGTGATTCACTAACAGATTAGTCAAACAGATCAGCAGCAGAGGGAATGGATGTAAAACTGTTAGGAGCAGTGGCAGCAGCCTCAATCATCTAACTTTAATCCATTTGTTGTCAATTGTCTCTAAAGTCTTGTCAACTGGATTTTAGGTTGATGTGATTTATTTGATCTCTTAGACTGTTCATATATTTGAGAGAAACTTACTGTGTGAATCCCTTTTAGCTGTTTCTGTTTATTTGATTAGCTTCATTAGAACACCTTATGAGTAAAATGTATGGGGCAGTAAGGAAAAAGCATTTATTCAGAAGCAAGCACCATCCAAATAGTTGATGCTATTCTAAGTTTATTGTTATGGCACTCATACAGAAAGTGTGCAGCAGCAGGATGTGTGTGTCACTTGGAGTGCCAGAAGAAAAGCAGCAGATCCTGACTTAAAATAATCTTCTCTTTGAGTGCTTGAACATGAATTTGTAAATAGTATAAAAATAGCTTTCTCGGACAGTTGGTAAGAAATTGTCCAGATCAGTATACTAGAGGTAAATGCAATTTACAGTGGTATCTTGATTTAGTAATCAGATTAGCTCCCTAAATTGATCGGTTTAACCACATACAAATTGGTAAGAATTAAGCACGTGCAGAGACAACATAGTGTTACAAGTTAGATACTGATTTTGCTTTGTTGAAAATACTATAATTTGAAATAGGTTCATCAGAAATTACAACAAAGAACAGGAGATACTGAAGTGACAGCAGCTAATTCAGACAATGGTTCTGAATGTATTACTGAAGAACCAACACTTGCTGAAAATGAAGAGTCGAAGAAAATGCAAGAACCACAGAATTCAGACACTGAACAAAGCAAAAAGGAAGGAGTCTGTGGGTAAGAGACCATTTCTAAGTATTTGTCCTGTGACAGCTTTGTAATTGCTGAGCACTCTGTAGTCCTTTTGTTACTGGACTCATTTAGAAGTCAATCAAGAAGAATTAATGAATTTGCTCAGTTGTCCTACATTACCACACTTTCTGTCTTGCTTATCAGCAAGTTAGGAAAATAACTTTTCTTATTAGCATTTGCAAAGTCTGATAGTCCTTTCTTCTCTGTTAAGAAAAAAAATACTTTTAGAAGTTAACCTTTGGAAGATCTTTACTGTCTCCAGAATTACTGCCTCAGAAATCTCTGTTTACTAGTTTTTGTGGTTTCTGTTTTCAAGCACTGCTTTCACTTCCTCATTTTAAGAAGTTAAATTGTGGGTAGTGTTGTCTTAGTGCAGCACAGGAAAATGTCAGTATTCTGTCTGGCCTACTGCCGTTACCATAAGGCAAGTGTTGACTAAGTGAACTGATTACACTGATTTTAAACCACGTACTTTTACTAAAATAGGCAATGCAATTTTCTTTTTTAGACCACCACCATCTAAAAAAATGAAGTTGTTTGGTTTTAAAGAAGACCCTTTTGTGTTTCTCCCCGAAGATGATCCATTGTTCCTTCCTATACAGTAAGAAAAAAGTTTCTGTTTTGGCAGTAAGATTTCTAGTAGTTTAGGAATATTAGTAGTTTGGTTCATCACAAAAGATGGGTCTAGTTGGTCTTACATGGAACTTTTTCCCTAACTTAGCACCAGATCCCACTCTCCTCAACACTTAAACTGTTCTTAAATGAAAATAAACCACTGTAGTTTGCACTTGAAATTTTTGAGTGTATCTTAGTGTCTGTGACAGCTTGTCTTTTCAGATAAAATTGCATCTTAGAAAGTCTAATCTTTGTGTTCTGTAGCCAGAGTGTTAAGTGTTTGCAGAGATAGCTTGAGGAAATGGGCTAACCCATGTATTTTGAGTATATAATTTCATTGTTCAGTTAATCAAAGCAAGTATTGTGGCCACAGGAAGTTTTATGCATTGGACCCATCATTTCCCAAGATGAATTTACTAACTCGAACTCAAGAAGGGAAGAAGAGACAGCTGTACATGGTTTCTAAGGAGCTAAGGAACGTGCTTTTGAACAACAGTGAGAAGATGAAGGTATGGTTCATCTCTTAAGGTATTCACAACAGAGATCATAAGCATCAGTGGGTGTCTCCTTGAACTTCATTGCCAAGCTTATTGGTTATATAGAAAATTAGCCATCTGATAGGCCTTTTTTTTTTTTTTTTGGTCTGAATGAATGTTTTCCTCTCTAACCCTCCTCTGTTAAAGAAATGAAGAGTTGTCTCTGAGAGGTAAATAAGTCTCCGAGATTAAAATAATTTTGTTTTTTGGCAGATGGAAAGGAACTTAAAAGTAGAGGAAGGGGATACGTAACTGCTGTGTGTGTACCAGCACTGTTATCTGGTCTTCAGGTGTCTTCACAAGTATGAAATTAAGAGCTGTGAAAGCCTACCAAAAATAACAGAAACCTTCAGCTGCATTATTAGCTGTCAGTGTTACGTGAGGAAATTGTTTCAAAGTAATTTCAACATCTGAATATTTTGAGAAGTTGTTAAGCTTAATAATAATGGGATAAGAAGTAGTTTTGTGATTTAGAGGGAAAAATGATAATTTGTTTTATATGATTCCCCATGGAAAATTCCTTGCAAATGCTAAAGATTTGTCTTGAAAGTTTTTGAATAATTTAAGTTAGAATAAGGTCATCTATTCCAGCTTCCTTCCTGCCCCAAGCAGGTCTAACTTGAAAGCTACATCAGGTATGGGTCGGGGGCCTCACCCAGTCAAATCATGAAAATTTCCAAGGATATTCATTACACCTTTGCAACAGATCTTTCAGATGGATAAATAATATTCTTTTATCCCACATGCAGGAAGCGGCTACATAAATGACAATATTTTAAGAAACTGGTGCCTTATATTAGGCAATGGCACTTTGAATACCACAAAGCATATAGTGTCCTAATATTAAACACTTGTGCATTTTTAAAATCGCATCCTTGATTGACTTTCCCAGAATCATCCAGAAAATTTGTATTGAAACTAAGATTAAAATTAGGTCTTAATAGTTCATTGCCCTCATTTTAAGACTAACGCTTCCTCACCGTGTTCAGTTTTCAACATGGAAAGGAGTAAAAGGTGTTTATATTGACAGAGAGCTATGTTTTGATCGTGGGAATTTCTTTTTCCCTTGAATGAATTTTCACATGAATTTTATTCAGTGTCCAGCACAAATGAACAAACTTTATGGCAGAATTATCCTTTCTTCCTCCTTTTAGTCAAACAGTTGAAGAAAAGCAAAATTCAGAGTGGTTATTTAGAATTTATACTGCTGAATGATGCTTATTGGCTTTGCCGTTTGCAGGTTATTAACACAGGGATAAAAGTCTGGTCTCGCAACAGTGATGGTGAACAGTTTGGATGTGCATTCCGATTAGCACAAGAGGTAATTACATAGCATTGTATTTTTTGAAGGAGATAACTGTGTTTTCCTCTAGAGCCTATAGCACAGCTGGCATTAACTTTGTCAGATTAATGGCAATTTGCATTTCCAGTATGGTTTTAAAGTGTGAAATTTTTTTCTGATATTAGCTAAAGGACATAATGTTTTTAACATTTTTCCTTCAGAAAACAGAGATTGCATTTTGAAATAATTATTTTTATTTATTAAACAGGGAATTTATACTCTGTACCCATTCATTCATGCAAGGATTATAAATGTCTGCATAGAAGATGTTAAAATTCTGCTAACCCAGGAAAATCCATTCTTAAGTAAATTCAGCAGTGAAACACAGAAGAAGGTCAAAGACATGGGTAAGCCTTCTAATTTGTACTATGACAAAATGATTATTGTACAGCAGATGATCAAAATACTGTCACATAAACTGTTTGCTAAAAATTTTGACTAAATTTATCTTAAATATACTTGTTAATTGGGTAAGTAAGCATTACTGAAACCCAGTGTGCTACTAGAAACTGTAGTCTTTTCTGATCACAGCCTTTAGGGTTTATGAACTCCAGAGAACAGAAGAGTAACCAAACTTGTGACTTCTGTGAAGCAATGCCGTGAGGCAGCATTTAAAATGTCTCATGAATAAGAATTTCATATATACTACTGATCTTTACACCTGTTAGTGCTCCAGCTGAAAGTGTTTATCATCTGCAATTGTTGGTTATGATTTTATGTATCAAATATAGTTATTCAGATTTGATTTTCTCTAATACAGGGAGCAATGTCTGCTCATATTATATTTTTATTCCTGCTATGCTGGGTGCTTGAAGAAATGAAGACTGCTTTTCAGTCTTTTGTTTATGTTGTTTTATTTTCTTGTACTTCAGTGTTTGAGACAAAATGGGAAGAACAATTTTTTTTAAAGTTTGGACTGGCATACTCTGATGCTCGTTTTACTTAAGTAAAAGTTCCTGGTGAGATTCACTGAGTAAATTAACCCGCTGTGTGGTTTTGTATTTTAATTGGTTTGTTTGGGAGGGGTCAGGGTTGGCAGTTGCTTTTGTAACTCTGTAAATAGTTCAGTCTGAAAAAAAAAGAAAAAGGAATAAAATCTGGTATTGTCTATAGTTTACTGATGTAGATAACTGCTAACCAATTCATGTTGTCTAAAAACTTGTTTTCTTGAACATTTTCAAATTACAATATTTTTAACACAGTACCAAGTAACACATTTCTTTTGGGTTTTTTTTTTTGTTCCCCCCACTTCCCTTCTCTGCAGCGATGGGAAGTATAGTTCTGAAGTACGACCCAGACCCTGAGTAAGTAGATGTGTTGCTTTCCATTTACACTGTTTTAAAATTTGAACAAGAATTTTATTTTCACTCAGCAAAAACACAAGTGGAGGCATAGAGATGCAGTGAGATCAACAGTAAAGCCAGGCAGCATACAAAGAATATAATGGGGAAAGAGCTTACCTTGCCTGTGTATTCTTAAAACAATTGTAGGCTTTAGCTTTATAAAGGAGAGGTGGTAGTTCTGCCAGGGGTCCACAGTATCACTACACGTGGTTTGTTTCCCTGTGAAGTCCAGCATTTGAAATAGAAAAAGTTTAACTTTTTCATTGTTCATTTTTGTTGAGTAGGTAGTATCAGAAGTTCTTGAGAACTTTTTAAATCTAAATTTTCATCTTACTTTTGCTTATATTAGTTTTGAAAGCAGAGCCAGAAAATTAGTTTGCCTGTTGCAGAAATTTAATAGCATTGAGCTTTTTTTTTTTTGCCTGCTTACTTGTAGACGAGCAGGTACCGGTACCTGTTTACATATTGAAGTTAAGACCAATGTACTTGCATCTTCTACAAATAGTTATAAAATGTGTTTACTGTTAAAGATTGTACTCTTATTTACCAGGGTGTGGCTATAAAATTAAGTTTTGAAGATTCCCTTTCTCATAGTTGACTGAATGTAACTTCTTGTTTGTAGAAAACCTGATGATCTTCAGTGCCCTATCGTGCTGTGTGGTTGGCAAGGAAAGACATCACTCCGTGCCTTTGTGCCCAAGAATGAGAGACTTCATTACCTGAGGATGATGGGAGTTGAAGTGTTTAAAGCAAAGAGGAAAGAGGAGGAATCGGAAGGTAAAACGGCGGAAGAAGTTCAACATAGGCTGGCACAAACAGAGGAAGGAATGGACGTGGAAGACAAAGAACATGATTTAGTCACAAAAATGGAAGCAGAAATAGGTGAAGAATCTTCCCGCAGTCCTGGGGAAGGCAGCGCTGTGGAAGTAGAGAATAAAATTGAGGATTTAGATCAGTCTAGTAAAAATGCCAACAGTCACGTAAGCCAGGAAAGCAAAGACACGGATACAAGTAATGTGAAAGATTAAGTTTCTTTCTCTTATTACTCGGCAGCTTCCATGAGGCTCACATCCAGACTTTTGCTTTTAGCATGGAAGTATATTTTAAAATTTCGGTTGGAATGGGATGTTCCTGTTTTAAAGTTTCGTCTGTTTTATTTTTAAATGAAAGCTATAAAGAGATTTCTCTTCACATGTGTCGTCTTTGTACCATATTACTGGTGAGTCTGTGTGTCTGTTGCTGGCAATGGACCATGCACCAGTAAAATCTAAAGCTCGTATTTGAAATGGAATAATGATATGGACAAATGAGCTGCCTGTGTAACTGGTTAAGAATTCCTTCAGAAGAAATAACTGGGGTTTTATTCAAAGCACGCAAGTTCTAGAAAATAATTTTTTTCTCTTAAGATTGCTTACCAACCTCCCACCCAATCTGATTACTACTTATGCAGGTTCTTTAATGGATAAGGGAATCAGTATGAGTATGCGTACAAATGCACATGTAGGATATCTAACTAGCAATCTGATTAATATTTATTCCAAAGAAAACCATGCACAGCATCTTGGAAAAAAAAAAATACAGAGCGCATTTTGCCAGAGAGTGATGTCTGAGAATCTTCTCTGGAGTGGTGAATTGCTTGACAGGCACAGCTAATAAATGCCCTTAACTAGATCTTCAGGTATGTTGAGCATGCCTCAAGCTTTTATCTTGAAATGTCCCTGTTTAAGAATCTGTGACTGTCCCTCAAATCTACTGCAGTCATTTGTTTCTCTGTCATTTCTTCTAGTGGGACTCCTTTCTAATTTGTGCAAGATACTTGCTTATAGCAGAAATAATCGTTAAAAAAAAGTCTGGCGGTGTGTATACTGTTGTATAGTAGATGTTTAAAAGAGGTTATATAGGTCCAAAAAAGTAATTTACTTAATCTGACTTTAAAAAAATTAGTTCGTTGGCTACCTCAGAAACTTGTAATATAAATTCTATCTTTTGTTGCTGTTTCAGCAATACTCTTTGTACTTGTATCAAGTTGACCTGAAAGGAGAACAGCCAGTGGTACAAGGTGCTGTCCTCCGTAGGACCGTGATGATGCAAATATTTGTGTTTCTTGTCAAACTAAATTTTATCATGTATATTTTTACTGATGGAGTCCTAATGGGGCTTGGACACATTTGCTCCACCTTGCTACAACGGACTTTTTGATGCCTGCCCTTGAACTACTTCATCAAAGGGAGTATTCTTCAGGGAGAGATGTAAAAGTGAAATAATGCCATGTCCTCTGATAAGAAATTAGTCTCATGCAGTGAAGAACCATTGACAGGACTCATTTTCCTCTTGAGAGTCTGTAAAATAGGTTAATAAAAAAATCAGTTCTTGCCCTTGTATTTTGCTAAGGTTTGAATTTGTTCTTTGAATCAGGAGCTGCAATTGGACAGGTTCTTTTTTGGCAGCTCCTTAGGCTGAAGGAGCAGAATTTTCTTTTGAATTGGAGGTGTATGCAAAGTATAATTTTTGATTCTTAAAGCATATGAGGAAAAAAATTACAGCAACTTGAAACTTAAAGCATGAAACCAAGCATTGATTTTCATATCTTTGCATTTATTCTGAGATATTGGGCATTTGAAATGGAAAAAGGGTGGAAGACCAGTGTCATTTTTAAGTCCTCATCACCATCACAGTCTGCAGTACTCAACCCTGAGGATGACTGATTTTAATCCTTCTCATCTTTTTATGCTCTAATGATCTCCATAAATTATCAGAAGGTCAAGTGTTAAAAATTCCATGAAGAAACCAGAATTTGTTTTGAATTATGCCTGCTGTTAATGTATCTGCTGATGTCCCTGAGCAGCAGTTTAAGCTTCAATTCAGTCAGTGGCTCTGCTAAGGATACAATTTTATGACAAGTTAAGCTGGTATGAATACTTGTTGATACAGACAATCCAGACAATTAAATCAGTGAAAAGCTAACTGAATAGAAAATGAATGGTCCAGATTTTTTTTTTTTTTGACTGAGCTTACCACTGGCAGACTAAAAAGAGAGTAGAAAGCTTTTGTCTTGGAGCTAAAGAAAAGTAGGTTCTTGGATCATAAACTGACTGAAATTGGGTATAACTTAGACTTGTAATAGAACAAGCTCACATCTGCATCATTTTAAATCTTTTGAGTAGTCCCATTTTCCTGCATTATCTATGAAATTTAGCCTTGCTCTTGGCTTTTTTGAGTTCTTTTTTTCCTGTCAAGTGCAAATGGGAGATTTCAGCCAAGAAACTGGGAGTGTAATTTTCTTGTCCTGTTCAGCAGTTTTATTCCATATCTCAAAAAACCCCAAAACCGCAGAGACTGCCGATTTATTTTTTTTTTTTTTTTTAAATACTGTGAGTTTGCTTGCACCAGTTGCTCTGTTCCAGTTACTCTGGGAAGATGTCCAAAACCCTAGGTGGCGGCTGAAGATGCTGTCCTGGCTTTCCAGTCTGGGAGCCCGATGGGACAGGGTGCGTTCTGTTTGTCTGTCTCTACTGAGCTATGTGCTGCTGCGGCTCTGGTGGTCAGGAGGCTGAACCTCTGCTTGGCTGGTTTTGAATCGTGGGTTGCTGCAAATAATTTAAAAGGAAGGTGAAAGAGAAGCAATAGGCGATCGCGTGGAAAGTGCGAGAGGCTTAAAAATCACTAGGTTTGAAGTTCATGAATTAAGGTCCATCCTTGTAAGTAATCCCTATTAAATGTGAGATTTCTCTAGTTAATGTTGCTGTTACTTAGAAACAGGACTGTAGTTGTTTGCACTGATGGCAGGGAGGTTTATATGCTGGGGAAACAAAGATTTCCTGCATCTAAATGAATAGTCTGTTTATATTCTGCTTAGAGATGCCCTCGGGAGAAGCTGCTGGAGCCTTCAGAAAATAGTCTGTTGATTGAAAAACCTAGAAAGAAAAGGAGGGAAAACACCACATGGGATGCTCCTTTGTAGATTTTTCTTCAGTATTTACCTAATGTTAGTCATTGCTTTGGAACTTCATTAGAATTTTCATACTTTAGTTTGTCACAGAATTAATATACCGTAATCTAGAGCCACTGGGGTGATTAATTTTTTTCTTAAATCTCTGAATCCTCTTAAAAGTCAATGAGACTTCTCAAAGTATACGGACCTTCCTTCAAAAATTCCTGCCTTCAAATTTAGTCTCGGGAGTAAAAGAAAGCCATTTAGCTCCTGTAACAACCCCTATCTGAGGCTGCAGAAAAGGGCAATCTGTGTGTGTCTGTCTTCCAGTGGGAAGAATTCCAGCCGGGAATAGGAGGGGCGGTGTGCTCGTGCCGCGTTGCTGCCAGAGCTGAGCGGGGCAGGCCGGCTTGCCCTGCCGCCGCTCCGGGACAAACCTTGTAAACAGCCCCCGGCAAAGCGGCGCGGCTACAGCAGCCGGTCTGCTATTCCCAACAAACGTCCCCACGAAGTCGGCCAGCAGGCTAGTGGTCCCACGTGGTTTTTACCGCTCAGCTTTTGCAGCTGGCGTTGGGGGAAGGTTGTAGGGGGACCAATGGAATCCTGGGCTGCATAGGGAAGAGTGTGGCCAGCAGGTCCAGGGAGGTCATTCTCCCCCTCTGCTCTGCACTGGTGAGGCCACAACTGGAATACGGCATCCCGTTCTGGGCTCCCCGGTTCAAGAGGGACAGGGAACTACTGGAGAGAGTCCAATGTAGGGCAACGAAGATGATTAAGGGATTAGAGCATCTCCCTTACCAGGAAAGACTCAAAGAGCTGGGGCTCTTTAGCCTCGAGAAGAGAAGGCTGAGGGGAGACCTTATCTCTGTTTACAAGTTCCTAAAGGGTGGGTTGAAGGATGATGGAGCCGGACTCTTTTCAGTGGTTTCCAGCGATAGGACGA
>JAOXNO010000013.1:85777169-85793614 GCA_028565335.1 Limnodromus scolopaceus
GCACTGCCGGCTTCCTACTTTCTTTCCAGCTGGTACGTTGCACAAAATTTACCTAAAAACATATCAAATCAGGTATCACTCTGCAAAGCAGACCTGAGTCATATAAGTTACAGATGCCTGCTAGCTGAGGACAGAGGGAACAGCCAAACATTTGTGAGTGTTTCCCCTCCTATTAGTGCTTCACCTTGGCCAGTGATGGTGTCAGTGACAAGGCCCCTTGGGTGTGACCCACATGTTGGGAAAACACTGGGAAGGTGGAAAGGTATATTTAACTGAATGGCTGCTCCAGGCATGTGAAGTAATGTAGGAGAAAGAGGTATAAAGAAGAATTTTCTGGTAGTCTTTCAAATTTCTAGGCACCCTCTGACTTCTCATCCTTCCCAGTTTGGTTTTCTTTACAAAGAGGAATTTATGTTCTTCTCTGTCAAAAGATTTCAAGAGAAATCAACAGCATAAACTGAGGCTTCTCCTTCAGGAGGCTGCAATAACTTCTTCTTTTCCTTCCAAAGAATTTGTCAGTTCTTCCAGGAACACAGTTACCTACCACAATATATGGTCAGCAGGTGTACTGGTGGAGATTATTTCTGACTTCTCCTTTGCCACCTTCTCCATGGTGGATCCTCTCAGTTCACCTAGTTACATTTATGCTTTTTCCACAAATAATTTACCATGGGTATTAAGGGCAACATTCAGCTATCTGTCTCTGAGAGCTGGTGCATGAATTTTAGAGTAGCTAGCTCCAACTAGCAAGCAGATCATATCATCTGTCAGTGAAATTCATGTCAAGAAATACATTCTCCCTTCAGGTCACTTCCGATGGGCAGGAACCTTTGAATTTATTACTGCTGGTACAGAAAGAACAAGCAGAAATGGCCTTGAGATAAAGTTGTCATTTATACCCCAAGTGCTGCAGAAGATGCATATGTAGTTATGCTCCAGGTTTGAAAGCCTTTTGGGGGTTATGGTGGAAAGAATACCAGAACAGTCTGTTTCAGCTTTGGTCTTGGTTTGGGTCCAAGTTTCCTCCGTACATATATACATATATATGTAAATATAAAATAAAAATACATATAAAAATTTAAAGTACATCAATAACTGAGTTCCTGTAGAATAACTGTCCAGAAGGTCAGGCCAAGAGTCAGATTCTTTTCTGTTTGGTGATGGAGGAGAGATGACAAGCAACTCAAAACAGATACACCTTGTTTGCAAGAGACCCCGTCAAGGTTGGGCACCACTTGTGCTCACTGAAAGCAGCAAAACTGCTCTTGCGATGCTTACCATTCAAACCAACGGCACTTCCAGTATTACTCCATTTTGTGTCCCGCAGAGGATAAACGAGCTGAATCACACCACTGTTCCCTGCTGCAACGTTAACAGCTGGGCTCTAGGGCTAGTCACTTTGAATACATTAGCCCTTTGTTCCATCCCTTTGTTTTTCCGAGTGCTCTGACTGTGCTTGTGAGGGAGGGGTACTCGACAAACACAACTTTCTCTCAGAAACGGGGTCAAAAGAAGTGCAATCAGAGAAGGCTTTCCTACCCGGGAAGAGTAACACAAAGCATACCAGGAAGCAGGGAAGGGAAGACATATCCAGGTCTTCACACTGTCCATCTTTGGCTCTACATGGTGGACAGGGGAAATACGTGCATTGACCAAACCAGGATCTGTTGCCCAGCAGAATGGGGACATCAAACACAAGCAGATGAGCTGTACTGTGATATACTCCAGATGAAAGTCCTTGTCAGAAATGCCACCAAAATCCTTTTCATCTCAGATATTAATTCACAGAATGTTTAGAGGATGCAGGTAAAACCAGGGCAAGGCTGAGAACAGGGGCTCTGGCCCTAGGAGTTCAAGAATAGCTCACCTTTGCAATCATGAAAGCTTTGCAATGTGAGACAACGTCAACTACAGTAATGTGCTTTCCAGAATTTAGAGAATTTTCCTGCAGAAGATCCCATCTGTAAGCTCCAGGGTTGCTTTCCTGGTTTCCTTCCTATTGTCTCTACTGTGGGAAGTATTTTTCAATCTTGCATTGCAGGGAAACAGACAACATGAAAAACCTGTTAAGCTTAAAATTCTTCAGGGAAAACAGAATTAAAAGTTCTCCCAAAACACCTATTTACATGGAAAATATTTATAACAGTGGACTGGTAGCTGGTGTATGTATGCAAAAATTTTAGTGTGGATATGCTAATTAGTGAAACCTTCAACAGCTGTTTGCACAACTTTATACACCTACATCCACGCAGTTAAGTTAGAGCATAGGGTGCTTTCAAGGGGGTACTTTACACTAAGTATGGAGTCATGACCAGCTGGCCCTTCCTGGAGGCTGGCAGCTTTCTGAATCAGGTTGAACTTTACAGGCATATTTTTGTCCATGAAGTTTTTTTCCCCTGTACTTCTGAATAACAAAACTTATAAAATATAATAGAACCATAGAAACATTTATTTTGGAAGAGACCTATGGAGATCTCTAGTCCAAATTCCTGCTGAAGCAAGGCTAACTTCAAAGCTGGATCACGTTAGTCAGGGTATTATCAAGTTGAGTCCCAAAAATCTCCCATGAGGGAGATTCCGTTATTTCTGGGAAACCTACTCTACTGCTTGACTGCTTGTGTGGTAAAGAGGTTCTTCATCCAGCTGGGACCTTGCTTGCTGCAACTTGCATCTGCTGCCTCTTGCTCTTTGGCTCTTCACCTCAGAGAAGAGTATGGCTCCATCTTCTCTGTAATCCCTTTCTAGGTAGTGGAAGACTGCAGTCATCCACATCTCAGCCTTCTTTTTCCAGGCTGAGAAGAACCTGCTCTCTCAGCCTCTTCCCACACAGCACAGGCCCCATATCCCTAACCATCTTGGTGCCCCTCCACTGGATTCCCTCCAGTTTGTCAAAAAGTGCTGTGTTCTTGGGGGCCAAAACTGAACACAGTACTCCAGATGCCAACTCACAAATGGTGAATAGAGGAAAAGAATCACTTTCCTTCACCAGTTGGCTATGCTTTTGCCACTGCAGCTCAGTATGTGGCTAGTCTTCATTAAGGCAAGGGCACACTGTTGATGCCTTGTAAACCTGCTGTCCACTTAGGCCTCCAAATTCTTTTCTGCAGGGCTGCGAGCTGGCCAGACAGCCCCAGCCTGCACGGGTGAATGGGGTGGCTCCATCCAAAGCACAGGGTTTGGCATCTGTCATTGTCAAACTGCACGAAGTTCCCGTTGGCCCATTCCTTCAGCTTGTCCAAGCCCCTCTGAATGCGAGCCCTGACTGCCAGGATATCTCGCTCCTCCCAATGTGGTGGGAATATCATACGTTCTATTAATACATTATAAAATTATATTTATGTAATAATTAAATAATAGAAGCAATCTCATCCAGTAGAAGGCATTACTTGTGTTTGTACTGTTATCATACACTCTCAGAACTAAACAATGCTGGCATAAATGAAGAAATGGTTTGATGCTAATGTCAGCATGGATTTTGTGCTGAATTTGAAGTCTTGGTTTTATTGAAACTTCAGAAGGGAAATTTTAGTGAAAGTCTACGGATCTTGTTAATGCAAATGGCAAGTGAAGAACTGCTCTAAATCATACAGACAATTAGATTTGGTTCAGTTACATTTCACTAATTTTGCCAAGAGAACCTGTAACATACTTCAAATGCTTCTGTTAGAAAACCACAAACAATTTAAAATACATGAGGTCACTGAACAAGAAAACACAAGAATATTTGACAGCAAAAGATAATGAATGCTAAGTGTGGTGGCAAACACTAAGTATAAAATGCAAAGTTTTCAGAGTGTGAGGAGTTATCTGTGAATTCTCACTTGGTGAAACACAACTGCAAATGAATATTTATTGCCACCTTATTTAGCAGCATGAACAAAAGGAACTGTTATAAATAAACAACACTATGACAGTTTCACTGCTGTTAGCTTGATGTTCTCGTCTGAAGTCAATCAAACTGAAAGACAAAGCAATCAGGGAAAAGACTAAGTCAAACATCCAAATTACACCGTTTCTATTTCTGTGTTAACTACCGTCACTGCTGATTTGTCCAAGACTTACTTGTGTGAGGAAGCCGGTGGTGAAATTTGACAGGTGTCAGCATGGCATTTCCATGCTTCTAGATTGAAATGCATGTACATTTACATGTCTTGTTTTAAGGTTTCTTAGCATATCAGTAAAAATTTGAAGTGATGTAAAGGGGGGGTAAAATTTACAAAGCAGAGCAATGTCCATTTAAGAGGATGCAATTAAGTAGTCACTAATACAGGGCTGGGGGGACCAGAGAGGCAAACTCTCTCTCTTTATAACTTCTTACAGTGTCCTACTGGTGGCTCTCACTGCAGTACCCCACCCCTACCCTTTGATGTACAAATAAAACCACCTCTCCAGTGCAGCTCTGCTTATAATAGCAGGTGACTCACTTTCAACCTATTTGTCTTCAGACCTAGTTTGGCAGCCAATTTATTCTTCAGAGTGAGCAAAGCAAAACTTTAAATGTGTCACTAACTTAACAGGAAAACCTGCAGTGTGTATTTAGTAACCCATCTGCTCCACAAATCTGGACTCAGGTCAGAGCTGTACCGAACCCTTTCACTCAGTCCAAACAATCTGGACATTTGTAAAGTATTTGCAATATCGTTAATACAAGACAGGATACACATTGCCAAGGTAGGCTCAGAGGCTTGTTGCCCCAGCTTCCTACAGCTGGCATTTTTCAGGGCAGTGTGTGCTGTTAGTACACGTGCACAGCCCTCTCAGTCTCTCTCCTGCGTTTCAATCAGGGCTCCATCTTCCCCTCAGGAATGCCCCGGGAAGGCTGGAGGAGATACATACCCAGAAGTTTTTCTTCAGCATCCCTACTGACTGTCATCTTCCAAAATGAGACAGCTGTAGTGGGCTATTTAAATATTGGTTGGTGCTTGTCAGGCAGGGGATATGTGACTGGAAAATTATATTGTACCAGCAGGTTGGCCTGCTTAATTCTGTTTGTATAGGTTGTAGTACAGTTCCTTTCAGGAAATTTCTTCACCAGAAGTTACCTACTGCATGGAAGAGACAAATGTTTCACACTGACTCTATGCATATGCCTCCCCACATAATTTCAGCTAAGCTTTCAGGTGCCTAAGAATGTATTGCATCTGCCCATGTAACCCTTAAAAGGAAATCCTCAGTACATCAGCCAAGCTACACACCCAGGCATTCAGCTGGGAGACAGTTCTGAAAACTGCCAGAAAAATTCATCAACAAGAAGTGTGTTCATAATAGACTACTTCATTGGAAGCATGTAAATAACGACGCTGACCATAACGCTAGTGTAAAATGAAGATGCTATGGCTTCATGTCTGTGCCTGAAAATCTAGGGAAAAAAAAAAACAAAACGAAAGAGTAAAATGTGGCGAAGAAAACCCGAGACTTAAATCCTGAATGCCAGGTAGTTCTCTGTATTTTCTCTGTACAGTCAGCCTATCAAGAATAGATTTCTCTCTATTGCAAGTTCCTGTGGAATGGCAAGTACATAGACATCAGAGCACTGGCCATCACGGCAATCACTGCTCGGCAGCTCTAACTCTGAATGTCTTTCTAAGTGAGTTTCTTAAAAGTATAAATATACACAGTCATATCACATGTATTTGTTATAATAGAAAAGCTTTGTCCCAGCCCTGCTATTTATGCAAGAAGCTCCATTTTAGGATCTTATGTGTTGCTTTGGACAAGGAGGATGGAGTATTTTTTTATAGAATACAGTGTCACAGCACCAAAAAAAAGCAAAACAGAGCCTACCTTTGCACTTGGGACCGAAGTTTAGGCTGCCTTTGGGAGAGAAAACAAGGCAAGTTCAAGAGGTCTTTGACTGCCGAGTTTTTGATTGCTGAACTTTTAGGACTAATTTCTGTGACACAGAAGTACATTCCCATAGAAATCATCATCTCTGTTATTTGTGGAGATCTTTCAGTGTTTAGGTGTTCAGAGACAGCCTTCTTCGTTCAATGCCTGTATTCAGTCAAGCAGCTTTTTCAGACTCAAAGCAGGCCCTCCAAAAGGACGCATTCTAAAAAAGCCAGGAAGTAACTTCCTAATACAACTTCACACCTCCCCAGATGCTAGTTTCAAATTAATCATCTGTTCTGGGAACAGCAGATGGAAAATAATATTCCTGGTAAAATGGGTCTAATGAGAGCTGGAGCACCTGTGCTGACTGCAACATTTTACAAGAAGGCCTAAGGATATTTTTGACTGGATACAGGGGCAATATTGATGTTTAGTGTCTGCAAAAAAGAAATAATCCTCCCACTTATTTGATATTGAGGAAGTTTGACAAAGGAGATGACTGCACAACCTACTTTGAGTTTGGCCTCATCAAGTTTAGGATCTGGGAATGACAGTTCTCACTCACAGAAGTGAGGCGATGGCCTGATTTGAGTTCCACACCACACCTCCAAATCTTAACATCGATCCCAGCTGCCAGAAGGAGGACAGAGTGAGGAGGAAGCACATACCACTTTCTAGGATACAAACAAAAAGAACATTATAGGATATTTTTCACTGAAGCTCCTTCAACAGAAAAGCACCTGGAGCAGGTCTGCAACCAGCTCCTGCAGCAGGTCCTGTCTAAACTGCTGTCTTCCAGCCCTCCTTGATGCTGCTTCTGGTACTGTGCTGTGCTGTTCTCCTTTGATCCCTCGCTTTTTTTTATCCTGTGTTTTAGTTGCCCAGTTATATCCTCTCCAGCCCATACCTCTCCCTCTCAGGTCTTGCTCTCTTCCTTCCTCTCACTCACCTTTCCTTTCCTAATTTTCTCATTCGCTTTTTTTAGGCTTGTTTGCTGCAGAGAAAGCAGAACCTGTCTAGCATACAGCTAGCCAAACCGCATGAACTAATTTTCCCTAAAATAGATCAACCCTCTTTCTAAATCTCTTAATTAACTACATTCCTAGCTATCTCCCTTCCTCCCTGGTCAGAAGCACAATGCTTCTGTGCTCCCTGCTGTCCCCTTTTTCCTGCATCTCCCCCAGCACAGGCTGCTCCTGCTATAAACCATCTTTTTAATAGCAGCAGTCTTACTTTTGGTGCGGCAGCAACTTCATCCTGCCCTAGTTCATGCGGTGTACTTTTCCTTCTTTCTTCCCTGCACGATTGATTGCTGCAGCTTATCACACGCGCTCTGCTCCCCTTCTGCCACAGCTTCAAAGCACTCCAGGTTTTTTGATTTGCCTCTCCTACTGCTCCAAGACTCTGAGTGATACAGAGAACCTCCTACAGCCAGAAAGGAACTGTGATTTTTAGCAATGATGTTTGCTATAACTATTTAAAGCACACTTAAGAAGACACATAATAAGTAGGTTTGAGGGAAGTGGTAGCAATCCACCCACTACGTTCCTTTTAGCTAACCCTTTAATTAAATATTAAAGATACGGTTCTCAGGAAGATTTAAAATAACCCACTGACAGAAAAAAAAAGAGGCAGGTTAAAAAACAGCAGAGAAAGAAATAATCCCCCCCACAAAGACCTACCACACCTTCATACAGCTTTTAACATAATTTTACTGTGCTGGTGAAGGAAGAGTTTGTCTGAAGGGAAATAACAAACCTTATGCTTTCCAGTGCTAGATCCCTCTATATGTTCTCAAGGAACCTCACCAGGGATTGCCAATTATTTGATGCCTAACTAAACATACTAGTTTCCTCTTTCAAAAGGATAGCAAAAAAATGTTTATAAAACTGAGTAAATAAATCACCTGAAATGTTATTCCTCACTCAAAAGACAGATTCTGCTGCTGGAGGCAAAGAACCGATACACACTTTGAGGGGAAAAGTATGTACACACATTGATCACGGCACCGCCTCAAAATATAAAGCAGGGTGAGATAAATCACAGCAAGATCTGTGCAGATTTGTGGTATGAAACACTTCCATTCATAACTGAGATAAGGCACACCACGTGGGTACCACAAACAGTCAGAGGAGAAAGAGAAGAGGCAGCTGGTGGAGATGAGAAGAAGCGTAAGAAACCAGCCATGTCCACAAAACCGACTGGCTCTGACCTGCCCAACCACCTTGGTGAAGGCTTTGATTATTTTTCTCCCTATCTAGCTGACAAACGGCCACACTGGCAAAGCATCTACAGATAAACTGAGCAGTGTTTTTGCACAAGTATCTGCTGTGCCGCTTCTCTTCCTTACTCTCTTGTTCTCCTCCACCGTGTGTAGTTTTAAATCAAACTCCAAACTCTCTGTACAGTGTCCCCTGTCGCTGTAATACAAACAGAAACTGGTGAACCATTTCGATTTGCTCTGGCATTAGCCATAGGGCGGAAAGTGTTTTCAAAAACACCCTCCCCCCCAGATTAGCTTTACAATCAATACTGTCCTGCTTTCAATTAAAATATCGCCACAACAGCTATATGTACAAAGTGCCTAGAATTTCACAGTAGAAAACCTATTACTTTGAATACAAAAGTTGGCCAAAATGATTGAATTCCTGAGGCAACAGAAACGATACTGGTGATTTTATTCAGCATGTGTTCAATACGATTTTCCATTTGGAGTCCACATTCTTTAACGCTTTTCTTATACCATTCTAAACATTACCTTCAGCTTTTATGGAGTCCCTTAGAAAGTTGTTTTTTTTTTTTTTTCAATTTGTTTACCAGAAAAGTTAAATCTTAATGATTAAATAATAGGACATTTATATACACCAGTGGGTTTTCTCAGATACTGGGCTCTAAGTACATACAATGTCTATTGAGTGAAAATAAAAAAGAAAATTCCAGTCATGCACATCATTTTACAAACCATGTTCCATTCGCCTTGAAAATTTTCACTCTGTTACTGGCATATCATTTTAAAATTAAGCAGGTATTTTTTTTTTAAGGTTGCTTTGTCCATTTCCATTTGTTTGTTTTGTCATTTTGAAGAACTGACAGGCCACATGCTACTGCAGAAGGTACCAGCAGGTAATAATGGTTCTACTACCACCAACCACTCCAAGCCCAGGTGTGGATGTGTTTAAAAAAACCACCTAACCTTCAGCTAACTGCACTGGTTTATTTCTGAACAGCACATCACAATATCAGCATAGATAGCACATTGTAACCGGTTGGGTGATTCCACTTAATAATTTTTCAACACTAGGACCTTTCAGCATTTTAATTCCGGTTTCATTTATGAATTAAAGGTCATATATAGAGCACAAATGAGGTCTAAATTTAGTCACAGCAGACCACAGTTCCACATAAAGACAAATCTTCAAGTTATGTTGACCTGCTAGGAGACAAAGATAAACAGCACAGCAAACATGTACCTGCAATGCACTGCTTCCCTATTAAATATTAACTGTTTCATTTACATTTAAATGAACTGAGCAGTAACGGATAGACTTTCCAGTACTGCTGTTTGGTGCTGCTGTCATGGAAAGAAGCTGAAGACAATGTGGGCTGTATGGGGGCAAATGACGCAATCTCAGCATCCGCTCAAGTGACTTCAATGATGACCATTCTCCAGCCTTGAAATATAATCCTACACAGCATTTTTTTTCCCTCTCCCTCTGTAAACACATCTGTTCATAAATAACTTAGATGTCTCCTTGACATTCATGGTATGTAACTGAAGCTGAAGTAGAAAAGGATGGGTGGTGTACAGCACTGAGGAGATGTCACAGTACTTTTGTTCGGCATTTTTGTCAAGTGCAGGTTGCTAACATCAGCCATCAGAGACCGGCGGGGTCACCCACCCATATTTTTCATGGGTCTTCACCAAACTCTTAAACGTTGCTTCAGCTTCCTTTCGACTGAATGACTTTTTTGATTTGCCAGCTTTTCTGCAGATACGGCCCTGCACCAAACAAAAAAAAGAAAACCTTCATTAAACACATGAACACGCAGCTGGGAACCACAGCCTAACTTTTCAATGCGTCAAGCCAAAAGACATTCACTTACGGGTACCAGAAAGCAGAGTTCCCAAACTGGGGCAGACAAATACATTATTAGAGATGATTAAAAATTACATGCAGTTAAGGGAAAAAAAAAAAAAAAAAAGACATCTGCCAGGCTATTTCTTCCCAGTGAGCCCCTGTGCTGGCACGCTGCCCTGCATGCAGCAACCAGCGGCTGCTGCTGCTGTGGCCGTGCCGCAGGGCTCGCCCCCCTCTCCGCTGCACGGGGACCCCTGCAAGCAAATGAAGGGACCTCCACCGTAAAGCATTTGGTGGGCAGACCCTCATGCCCACCCTGTAGGGGTCAGGGGTGCAGCCCTGGGCAGGGACCGCAAGGATGCCACAGAAATGGCAGCCCGGCATGGCAGGGTGCCGCTTTCCACCGGCTCCTGGGGGCAGGCGGGTTTTGGGAGCATCCCCCTTCTTTCAGCTGCAGGAGAGGAAGGGTCTCCCTGAGGGCCAGTGGCCATGGCTGCAGGAGGAGGCAGGCTGCTGGTACCGGTACCGAGGGACCAGCTTGGGGCTGGGGAGGCAGAAAAAGGTTTCAAGCCAATTTTGATGCCACGCTCATAATATAGTCCGAGGTGTGAATATCACGGACTTGGCGATTCTGGAGAACCATCCTAAAAGTGGAGTGTTTCTGTGTGATATGTCTCAGAGCTACCGTGTCTCACCCCCAACACCCTGCTGCCAACGCAGAACGTCACTAAAAATTACATCCATCCCACGAAACACACTCCGTTCTTCTTCTTCTCATCTGACCCGTGAGAAACAAATAGCCCTGGCATTTCTTAAAGGCAGGATCGCATTAAAACCAACTTGCTTCCAACCTACATAAAAAGAAATTCTAATTTGTTTACTACCCCTTCATGACAAGTTTGATAATAAATGACAATATATACATTTAAACATACGGCATCCTTATTACTTTGCAATTAAACATTACCTCTAAATGCACAGCAGCATGTAAGTTCAAATCCTTGTTTGGCAACATAAGACATCTACTGAGTTATTAATAGCTTACCTTATTTTGCACATTGGTCCATGTCAATTACCAACTAACAGAGACACAGGAAAGAAATCTAGCTGCAGATTTATTCCACTCTCCAGCAATAATACCCTTTAAAGTATTTACGTCTATTGGATTCATCACAAAACAGAAGTTTAATAATTTTTATAACTGTTTGATAGACTACACTGAAAGCCTTTTTTAGAATAAGTGGTATTTATGAGCAGATACCATTTACAGTGCTACAATTATTAAGAACCAAGTTAGTATGTTCTAATTTTTTCCATTCCTTTGCTTAAAATGATGCATCAGGTTTCCTCTTTTGCCTCACGTCTTACTGTCAATTTGGAATTTTAACCTAAAAAACTGTAATTCGTAATCACATGCAACAAATAATACTGAGAAAATAATTAGGTATATGAAGGGGGAAAAAAGGGAAAAAAGGGGGGGGGGGAGAAAACAAACTCTGTCCTCAGAGTATCAAAGTTATTTTTACAGATTAAAATGAGTAAGATTACTCTGTAGCGTGGACAAATAATTTAATTCTAGAAAGCTGTCACAAAAGTGTGCTTTGTGTTTTAATAAGTCATTTTTCTGTGCAGTTTGACTTCTCTTTCAGAGCCTACCTTAACTAAAGATTAGGAACAGCCTCTAATTCCCATCTCCATTTATTCACAGCCAATCTATACCCACTTTGTTTCACAAAAATAGCTATTTTATCTTTTGATGCTTTTACTCGCCTTTCTCCCTAGTTGCCATTTCCAGACTAGCAATGCATTTCCTCTTTAAATACCTTTTGATAGACTAAACAGCAAGACACCTTCCCTATCCCCATACTAATCTGGCAATTAATATTTCCCAAATAAGGATGATCTCAATAGTACTTAATTTAACCTTGGCAATAAATTTTCTTAGGAAATGTTCCTTTTTACTTTTGACAAAGTGAATAATTAAATAAAACCAGGTAACATTTTAAAAATCTCATGATTGCCAGTTCTAATATTGCTCTTCTCTCAAGAATTGCTATGCCAGTTGGGTGCTGGAACGTAACATATTCTCATTGACTAATTGTCTTGCATATCCTGCAGGAGTATTTTTGTTGTTACAAAACATGTTTTATATTTTCTTCCTAATCTGAGCTTTTGTTGGAAGCATACTCAGAGAAGTATAGGAAAAGATAATACAAAGTGCAACAGAAGGTGAAATCAGCGCAGGAAATGCTGTCCTCAAAATCTTATCAATAAAATATTTTTGAAAGTAAATATAAACCTACTCAACTACTTAATTTCTGGATTAGGTCTGTTTGCCATCTCTTGTCTTATACATCTGATTTTTTATCACTTAAGGCTTTGACACCTTTCCAAGTCGTGTGCACAGCACCTCGCACAGTATGATCCATGCCTTCTCCATCTTCATCAAACTATTAATATTAATCTGCACCTAGAAATAGGATCTTTGCATTGACATCAGGTATCGCTCATATTCACTGCCAGCTACTCACTGCTTTCAAACAAGGAAACTAAGAATCCTTTGGTGTTGCAACAACACGGTGAATACCATCACATCTTCTAAAACTTTACTGGAGCCACAGATGAAATGAGCATCGCTCCATGAGCTTATTCTCATACTTCTTTGTTATGAATGTAATGGGTCATTAAATCTACTCCTAAAACGCATTCTGGTGCCATATGCAGGCTGTATGTAAACTGCATCATCAAAGACCAACTAATTCCACCCGACTGTAGTCCACCTATTTCTGTGTTTATACAGAAACTAAGGGTGGCATGGTTAGCACTGTCTCATTAACAAATATCCTGCCAGGTGTTTATAATTTGGATAAAATTTAACCTTGTGGACTGAAAGTTTCCCTTTTTGGTGCCTCATGTAAACCTAAGGTAAAAAGAAAGAAGGGTGGAATTTTAGTCAACAAAGTTCAGACGCTTTTTAGTCTATACTGAGCAATATCTGCTGTCTTAATGATTTTTAGCTTTTTGCTATTCCCACAAAACTCTTCCCGAGTTTAACTAAAACTGGCATTTTGCACACAATTGTAAACGAAAGCGTCAAACAAACATTTTAACAGGCTCCATCACCAGCTCTGACCACAGTTTCTTTTCAGACTGCTACTTAAACATGCAGCCTTTTTAGCTCTGGTCAGAAGCCTATGAGCTGCTGCATTCTGTAAATATGATAAATATGGTAAATACAGTACGCACATACAGCGCTGGCCACAGCTCAACCGCACAAAACCGCATTTTGACTAATCTCTAAACCACGCACGTCACTGCTGCCGTGGTAAGGAATACAGATCATCTGCACAGCCAACGTTTCGATGCCTCCAGCACCAAATCAAGAAAATATATCAAGCTGGTACCTGACCAAGATCAAAACATTACACAGAAGACTTAAAACCAGAGATAAAACCCAATAAAGCCTTTCCTAACAATATTAATGGCGACTTTAGCTCTGAGAAGTCGCACCAGGAGCTTATTTAAATAGTTGCAATACTTTCAGACGCTCACAGAGCGCTTTTCATAAAGGGATAACTGGAAACCTAATTAAAATAAGGAGTTGGAGAGAACATTTCAGATTTTGCCATCTGCTGTGACTTCATGTACTTATCAAGATATAATTTTAACAAGCTTAGAAACATATGAAAGGTGAAAGGAACGCCGCAGCATCCAACTGGTTCAACCAGCCAGGCTGAAATGCAGGGGCACATGTGCTGCACTCAGCCTCCCCGCTCACGTGTGCTCCTACCACTCTGGTTTGCATGGCACAGCGAGCAATTGCATGCCACTCATCTACTCTTTGCCCAAACTAACGAGTTTGAACAACCAGCCGGTAAGGATCCAGTCTATAACCCTGGTAACTGCTAGGAGAAAGACCTCCTGGAGCACAGTCTGCTGTGGGCAGGCAGCCTTCTCAGGATCCTGGCCGTACCGAGGGACCGCTCCCTCCCACCATCTTCAGCAAAAGACCCAAGGTCAGTCTCACATGTGATTTGGCACCCACATTTACAGACCACTGTGGGCAAATCTGGGAGCTTTTTCTCCTTCTCAGTGATGCTGCGCAATCTTCCACAATCATCAACGCATCAGCATGTCCTTCCCTCGAGAACGCTATGTGACACTGAAGCAGATCCTCAAAAATATTCATCTCCATATCTAATAGCTTTTTAAAGTCCTTCAGTATCACTATCAGCAATGTGCCATATCTTTTGTTCCTCAACACCACCGTGTCATGAAGTGCTCCAAAGACAGAGTTAAGTCCTGTAGAGAGATATCAAATATGAAGCCCGAGGCTCTTTAGCCCTATAATCCCACTACAACCACGCATCTGCCCACGTCTGGCCTGTGTGTCATGAAAAACAGTCCTGACATTTCTTCTGGTATTTCCAGAATCAGGATGGCCTCAAGGGATTTCTTTGGCAGCAATGAAGGGATATCTCTCTCGCCAAATCAGCTGTAGTAGCTCCCAGACCAAAACCCATCAGTTTTGGCATAGCACACGCATAGCGTCAGGTGTGCTTTCATGTCATACCAATTTTGGCACTACATGGAAGGACAGGACTACATAACGGTGGCCAGCCTTTCACAGGATTGTATAATCACTGAAATGCTGGATGGAAGGGACCTATGGAGGTCTCTAAGTTCAATTTAGATACTTGGAGCTGAACTGCCAACACAGGTCAGCTGTGGCACTGCATAGCCAGGTCCTGAATCCTTCAAGGTTGTGCTCAGTCCTCTCCTGATACAAGTCCCTGTGTTAACAGTTCCCATTCTTTTCAGAGATTTATTGTACGCAGTCACCAGCCCTCACAGGACTGAGGTTATTCTGGAAACAGCGCAAGCTCCTGTGCTACAGGTCTCAGAGATGCCACAGCAAACCCTTCAGGCCCATCAAGACTTTTTCTCCTGGACCACTTAACAAAAAAGTTGCATTTGCTGCCAACAGCACACAGCTAATAGACTGAGAAGCAGGCAAGCCTTCACGTTGGTAGCGCTGCTCCTAACGCAGACTCCTCAGCCCGGCATTCCTGCAGATGCAAATAACTCAAGGTTGATCTTCTAAGGGCAAACCATACCTGCCTTCTGCACATGGGGCTAAAGGTGGCCCATCATTTAAAGCAGCATAAGGGTGCATGGGTACGGCTTCATTTCCTCACTTCATCTCCTAAGAGGTCTCTATAACAGGCTCTAGCAACCCAATTCTAGGTAAATGTCAAGAGATGGAAAACAAGAAAGGTTTAGAGAGGTACATAAAAGACTGCAGGTAGTCACCGTGCCACACACTGCATCTGTGGTGATCCCTCCAAGGACAAGGAAGGAGACCCACAGGGATAAGCTCATTTTCCAAGTCTGTTGTCGCAGGCTTCTCCTTGGACGATACAAAACCTGGGATTTTTGTAAGAGCTGGAGCACACTATGAGTCACTAGTACACAACATGTTCCACTAACGTGCCAGCGCCTAAAGGCTTTGGGCCTCAGCAGTTCCAACTATGCAAACATACTCCCAGCTTTTCTGATAAGTAACGGAGGAACACAGTGCTTAAGCTTGAACCAGTCCTATTCTAGAATATTTAAACAAGTTTTTAGAGCAAAATATTTCCACTGGCTTTAGAGAAGCATTCAGAAGTAGAGCAACGCTGAAGTGAGCTACTGTCTTGCTCTCAGTGCAACGACTGCAATGTGTCACAACATCATCACTGGAGTGCAATATACACACTCTCTTCTCCCAATTACATGGTTTATAATTTTTTTTCCTTCATGTACTGATGAGGCACAGTTAATCATGTCTCAAAAACCGCACGCAATTTATATTGCACTATATATAATTATTAGCCATAGCTAAAATAAAGCAGTATAGAAAATGATGCAGCCAAATTCTTTTAATGTTGCAGTGTAAGTAAATTAAAAATGGTATGTTTTCCTGCAAATGTGTAATTTCGAAAGCAGTATTTCCACACCTTTTTTTGTCTCCTTTTTAAGAATAATCCATACAAAGAAGTGAAAACTCAGCAAGCTCCAGTTTTAAAGCATCCTATAAATTGCTCCTTCTGGGAGTGTGACTGTTCTTTGTCCAGGAAAAAGAAATCTGAGCTCCAGCTGAGTAATTATTAACGCTCACTCGTCTGTGTGGAGCCTGGTGCAAGTAGCTCTTAATGGATACAAACACTTACAGCCCTGATCCCTGTTTGACAGCTCCAGAGCACTGCGCTGCTTTTCCTCACCCTTCCCTAAGGAAAGAAACACCCTTCTTGCATTTTATAGGTGGGACAAACTCTTTGTCGGCAAAAGAACGAGAAAATTTTGACAGCCGACCACATTCTTCAAAGGCGCCTTTTGCACTTCCAGGGCCAAAGGCGCTGTCTTACAACATCAATATAGAATCACAGAATCACAGAATGATTCGGGTTGGAAGGGTCCTTAAAGATCACCCAGTTCCAACCCCCCTGCCATGGGCAGGGACACCTCCCACTAGACCAGGTTGCTCAAAGCCCC
>JAOXNO010000013.1:85807476-85826928 GCA_028565335.1 Limnodromus scolopaceus
GCCTGGCCTTGAACACTGCCAGGGATGGGGCATCCACAGCTTCTCTGGGCAACCTGTTCCAGTGCCTCACCACCCTCCATAGAGTAAAGATATGGTATGTAAAGATGGTTGAGAAATAGATAAGAATACATACGTGTGCATATATTTGTATAGGTGTGTGCATTTCTGTATTTTTTGTGTTGCGAATGATGTGACAATCTTTGTTTCTTCAGCACAGCAGATACACATATCCTGTCCCTCCTCCCCTCCAGACCCCATAGGTCCATCCTCCTGTGGCACAGGAAAGAAAAGCTGATTCCCAAATCTGTCCCCGCAGCCCTTTTTACTTTCAAGGACTGGAAATTGAATTGGATAGCAGTGAAGGCAAAGCCCAAAGCATGATCACATCTGTTGCGCAGAGGATGTAAAGCAATGGGTGGCATGTGCATTTAGCTGCATTATATTCCATAAAACCTTCCCCAAGCCCCTTTCACCAGGAATGGCCTAAAACACTCTCTTCTGTGGTTTTGAAGAGTGGCCCATGCTGGAACAGGACTGTTGCGCTTCTGTAAACAGCTCCAGAGAAAACCGGTAGGGTTTCTTGAAAGCTGTCTGCGGGACGCATTGTATTTTCATCTAAAACAGGGTAACTGACTCATTTCCACAGAAACTTCACCTGCGGCTTCAGTGCTGGCGGGTGGTCATGCAGAGCAAGGCGTTCAGTGGTTGTCCCTGGTTGAATATCTAGTGCAAGATAGCGTGGGGGGGCACATATGCTGAACCGAACTAGAATGCCAATTAGCAACTTGAGCCTTTGTGTTGGCTACATTAATGTTTTAAACTGAAAGGTCTCTGCATGGTGCTCCTGTGACAGTTGGCAACAGCAGCCGCTATCATAAATTTAACATGATGAAAGTTATTTACCTGTCTGATGTCACTGCTGAGGTATCTACCCAGCGGTGGAGGCATAAAGAAGAGCAAGGTCTCTGCAAAGGGAGACCAGAGCCAAGCAGCCCCTCGGTGGCCTCGTGCCATTGTTTTGTAGAACAGCACGAGATTAATGATGGAAGTGATGAGAAAGCTGTTTCAGTAACACAGAAGGTGCAATGGGTGTACCTGGACAAATGGTGTTCTGCTGTGACAGGGGATTGCTCTGGTTGTGCTGCAAGTCATGAAATCTGGTACAGTCTGTGTCTGTACTGTCTGCAGGCTTAAAAAGCTGTAATGAGCTCCTCTTTTTCATACCCAGGCTTCCTCAGCAAGGGAATTAGTTGGTTAGTCCAGGATGGACTGCGGATGGCTGCAAGTCTAGGGCCTTGAAGCAAAACAGGGAATAAAACAGCTTGCAGGGGAGACTCCTCCTGTATCATCTAGACTGTCCTTGCCCACAAATTCATTGACTGACAAAAAAGTCTGAAAAGTTTGGCCCATGATCTCTCTTTATGGATTCCTCAGCGATTCTCCTTCCATAGTATCTTACATAGTAGAAACCTATCTATTAACTCTCCTCGTTATTATACGTTTTCACCAGTTTGCCAGGTGCAGGAGTCAAACTGAACTAGTCTGCAGTTTCCCAGACACAGCCCTCCTATGGAGCAGGACAGGTTGATCCGCTTACGGTAGTAAAGGCATCTTAGAGTGATGCAATGATTCCAGAATCAGGGAGGTAAAAGGGCATCTGGGTATGAAAAACAGACAGACCTCTGGCAGATATTTCTCCTACATATTTAGCTGGAGAGCTGCTTTCAGGCTTAGCCATTGCACACTGATGAGTGGAACAGGACAGTGTTCAAAGTTCAGGTCCAGCAACAATCCTCAGCTTCACGTAGAGCAGACTGCAGCAGATGAAGGACATCTCAGACTCTTCTGCAGTAGAGAGGCATCTGCCCCTAGCTGGAGATTCAGAGCTCTGAACTCCTATTGCAATACCAATTTGGTGGTGTTTGGGGCTACCAGGAAGGTGGTAGGAGTTTCTTTTTTCCTAGCAGGATAATAGTGGTTGGTGATTTTCTCATTTTTACTGAGTTTGCAAAAAAAAAAAAAAAGGGAGTTACTTGGTTACTTGGGGCTCAGCAAAAAGCTCAGAGGCATATTGTTTGCTTGCATTTAAGTGTAGCAGAATTTTAAGGCCTGAGCGTGTTAGAAAACGTTGCTTAAATTGAACAAGTGCAAAGAAACCTTTCTAGGATGATTAGGGGAACAAAATTCACTTCTTCTAAGGAGAATTAGAAGATCTTGTCTTGTTTAGTATAGCCCAGCAAAGACTGAATGTGGGTGTGGTAACACTTTATAAATATATTTGAGAAGTAAATGTCAGAGAGGGATATTGACTTCATCACATGATCAAATGGCTGTGCAGTGAGTAATCCTGAATACATTTGGACTGGAAATCTAAAGGCTTCCAACTATCTGATGAATGAAGGGCTCAAATACTCTTCTGAGCACTGGAAGCAGTAGCTTTCAGTCTTGTAGAATGGAGCCTGAGAAGCTTATGGACATAATTGTACAACACAATAGAACAGGAAAATGCCTGAAGATAGAAAATTAAGCTTATATTATGAGTCCCTGGGCATCTGATGTGTCAGTATCCCCAAATGTGTGAGAAAATAGATTAGATCACTGTCAATTTGCATTATACTTATAATAATTCCATGCCTCAGGGCTTCCACTGGAGTTAGGAAAGATTTTATTTCATTCTTCTTGATGCCTAATTTGTCCTCTGCTGGTCTTTTTCGCCTTTCTCTGCAGGTCTGCAGATAGATAGATTGTTACAGGTGACATTGAAAGCTTAGGGTTTATGTGTCCAGCCTCTGGACCTGGAATTCTAAAAGGGTTATTTATCTAGATCAGCTTTTTAGGCACCATTGATTTCCTTTATAGCATGGGACATAGACTCTTTCCTAAAATCAAATGGAGTTTTAATTAGCAAATTCTTTGTAAACCTGCAAACAAACACTTTCAACAAGCAAGCTATTTATTCCTCTCTCCCTCCTTTACCTGACTGGGTTGTCCCAATGCTTACTAGTATCTCTAGCCATCTTTGGTTATTCATTATTTGCCTGCCTCCTTTCATCCTCCAAAGTGACAACATCGCTTATTTTTAAAAGGATATCCAGAGGAAAGGCATTTCCATCAACAAGCATCATGAAGGAAGAAAGACACAAAAATGTTCACTCCTGGAATGTAAAAGCCTGTAGAGGTGCATGCACAGTCCCTACGCTACTGGTGACGCATCCTCCAAAATTACCTTCCTCTCAGTATTGGATGTCCGTCTGGCATTTCTAATCCCTTTCACCGGGTTAGATAAACAAAAGGCTCAAGGTGACCTCCACTTCATGGATGACGATAAGCCCAGGTAAACGCAAAGGGTACCTGGGTAAATGAATAAATGATGTCAATCAATAGCCATTATATCACAGCAACAGCTTTTGAGAATGAGCGAGGTAAACAATATCCCTGGAGAATACGGTTGTCTCCTTTTTAAGTTTGCACAGCACTGGAGATGTTCAGGAGAGGCTTTTTATGTTCATGGTGTTCACCTTCATGTATTGCTGATTACTGACTGAAACAGATTTGCATCCAGGAATTCTGAATCATAGAACTCTGTGTCAGAAGTGACCATCACATATACACATGGATATTTTTAAATTCTTGCGCTCATACACAAATGGAAGATATGGTCAGTAATCCTGAGAAATGAGACGTGCTCTAGCTTTGTGTTTCTCAATGCCAATTATAAATCCTAAGCCACTATGGAAAATGTTAAAAGGGGGTGACAAAGGATTAGAAAAGGTAAAATCTTTAAAAATAGTTAGATTAGTTGCGCAATTACTGGCAATGGCTCAACTCCTTAAAAGTGAGGAGTGTGTATTAACATACACTGTCATACACTGTCGCCCTGGACTGTGATCAAGTACTTACACCCTGATCTTGGAGAAGCTGCTGCTGCCACCAGCTGGTAGTTCACTGGTCCTTGGCTGGAGAGATGAATACATGGCTTACTCAAAGAAGTCCCAGGAAGACAAGTAGGCCCTGAAGGGAGAGGTCACATCTACAGAAAGTGGCAGAAACACGGCTCCAGCCCAAAGTACATTTTGGAATTTGACAAAAGACAAGACCTGTATTATGTTAACAGGACCAACTAATGGCAGCATTCACAGTCAACATGGGCATGGCTTGCTAAATGCTTGCTAGAACAGCAAGCATACTGAATTCATAGCATCAGACACGCAACCCTGGTCCTTTTTATGTTTAGATGGCATTCATGTGCTTCGCCACTTAGGTTCCAGAAATACGTTTTGGGGTGGCAGGTCCTTTGTATTCCAGAAGTAGAAATGGCAGTTCCTTGCGTGCTTCACTGCTCCTTCTGTAGGGCCAACGTAAGGAGGAATCTAGTGAGCACTGTCACGTACCATGCAGAGAACAAATGGTTTGGTGGTCTGATGAATGTTCTTCTGTCGCTCTGTGGCTGCGGTCATAGATGTTGTAAGAGAAGGACTTTTGCTCCTTCTATGGGACCATTGCAGGCCAGTGGTCCTTTCTTACCCTCTCTGTACACATGAAGATGCCCCCAGAGATACTGGATTATCAGAAACTGTGTACATAGCTGTAGATCGGCTGCTAGGTCTGTTGTTAGCAAGCCAAAAGATGGAGGCTTCTCTCTATTAGGTTTAGCAACAACACGCACTTTATCCTGCAACATCCTCTACAAGAGGACAGTAGGAGCAAACCTGTGCTTGAGTCCTGGAAGCACCAGGAGGTGCTTTGGGACAACAGTACCACAGTCACTGGGCTGCTGTGCACTTTAGAAAATGCTCGCCAGGATTGGGACAGCTGTACAGCAGATCTCACCTGGCTGTTTCATACTTGGTTGTTCCTGTGAAAGTTAATATGTTGCAATTAACTATATCAGAAGAAATCAGAAACTTAATTTTCTAAAGAATACTGCTTCAGCTGGATGTCTGAGACAGGATGGATGACCCTGGACATCCTTGTTTCCAGACTAAGACATGGGAAATAGAAACAGAGAATCTTCTTGGGTTTAAGAAATGCCTTCATAACAGATTAAATTAGGTCTGTTGTAGACCTAAACCACAAATACAACAGTGGTGATGAATAGTGCTTGTTCTAAACACAACCACTGAGTCATAGCTGGCTGTCACAGCAGAATCACATGCAATGCTACTGCCTTCACAGTTTCCCAGCCTCAGTCTGTCTTTTCCAGTGAGGCTAAGCTCTCTTTCTCAACCATTGACATTAGCCTTCATGACCTCTGAGTGTATCTATGCTGTACCAGGCGTTGCTTCCATTTTCAGATACATGGGTAGACTGAACTCTGAACATCTGCAATCTCTGTAGCACATTCATTTGCCCAGCCATTCGTGAGGTGGTGATACCCAGCAAGCCCCCAATGTGCTCTTTATACTCCATTGCACCTTACGCAAAAATGCTGGTTGGCCATTTCAGATGGGTTTTTTTTGTTGTTGTTGCTAGGTGTGCTTCTGCCACTTGTAATACCAAGCCTGGTACTACCATTGCTTGGGCTGCCAGAGCCAGAGAGGACACATGAACACATCTGATGCCAAAGCAATGCCCAACAGCACAGCAATAATAATCCGGCATAAGATAGGCTTCCTTTCCCTTTTCTCTACTCCTAGACTCTGTCTCCATACCTCCATGACACCAATCACATACAAGATGCACAATCTTCCATGAACCCTCATAAAACCAGTACCTTTCTTATGTAAGACAGTCTCTTGAAAACTGTTGCTGTAATTTCTGGCTTTTACCTGCTTTCCATTGGCCCAAACAACTTTTTGCCTCAGCTTCCCATGCCAGCCTCTGAGAGGCATCCACCCATTGACCCACATAGCAGGATCTGGGAGCTAATGCCCAGTGTGGGGCTTGGCTCACAAGGAGGTCCAGGCTGGGAGGAACATGGCAAGCCCAGCACCATTGTGACTGCATGGCTGAACTCATGTCATTCTAACTGTGACCACAGAAGATCAGGGGAAGTAGAAGATAGAGCCTGCACGCTGAAAATAACTTCTTTCCTTCTCCAAGGCTGGACCACCCTACCAGCTTTCCAGCTTGGTCTCCTCCCACCCACTGCCAAACATGGACAGACATTTTCCAGTGGGGAGGAGGACTGCCAAGGGCAATGTGTTTACTTCACTTTGATGGCATATAGTCATAGCCCCAGAGCCAGATAGTGGTTTAAACTGGGTCTTAATCTACCTGCACCCATCCTTACAAATCTTGCCACGAGAATCATACATATTCCAACATCTCCATCTCTAGACCATGTTTTGTTTCAGAGATGTTTTGCCTGAACTTACCCAAACCACGTCCCAGAAGAACTGCTGAGGCAGGAGGGCCACCAGGCATTCCCCAGAGGGGTGGACATGGCAGTGCTCTGAGGTTTTGTCCAAAGACCTGTGCTGGGGATCAGAAGGGAAGCAGTAGACACAGAGAAAAGCCAAGCTATGTGGTCTGTCAAATGATCATCACAAGAGAGGGTATTTTCTGCTGTATCTTTTCAGCCTTCATAGTACAGAAAACACTCTGAGAGCCTGTGCTACTACAGCTGCCCTCTTGGAAAGTGAAGGACGCTGAGTTCCCCTGAAAATTATGTTTTTATAAGCAGATGATAAGGTTGTATGTGGTATGGCCTGAGGCAGGGCTTGTGGAGACATGAGGGACATGAGGCCCGTTGGGATAGTTTTGAACTAGTATGCTGAGAAAGGCAAATCTGACACAACCTCATCCGTATATAGTTTGTAAAAAGAAGACCCCGGAGCAATCCCTTATGCAGGACTTCACCTGGAATTCATCTCACATCAGGCTGGTCCAATCGCTCTGAAATCACTTTCGGGAGCAACGTGGCAGGCTAGATGGTCATCTCCTGGGGCTGCTCCCGAGAAAGATTTTATTTGGCAATATTAACATCAGAGATCCTCGGGGGATTGCTACTGGCATAATTTAATATTTGTATTGATGATCTGGAGGTAAATATAAAATTGCAAATAAAAGAAAGAGCGTACAGAAAGGCCAGTGGAGTGATAAATAGTGTGGAGGAAGTAAATTGAGTAGTTGTGTTTGTAAAATAAATGTATTTTAATAAAAACAATTTGCAAAGTCATCTTACCAGGAGCAAATCGTGCAAGTTCATGTAACTGGAGACTATATTCCCCATAGCAGTAAGCTTTAAAGGAAATTAGGAGTCATAATGTACTGGATCAGCAGGAGATTCCTGTTGAATCTTGTGGTGAAGAGGAGTTTTGCAGTCCTGCAATGCATCAACAGGAAGGGATACATGAGCGGTGCAAAGCGCAGGAGAACAGGGACCAATACCTCTGCAGAGACCAATACCAGATTTAGATGTGCAGGCCATCTTCCCTTTTCTGATGATACTGAAAAAAATAGAAACACTGAAAAAGCTGAAAGTAATTAAAAAAAGTGATGTAAAAAGTTGAGTGTGTTTAATTTATCATATAGAAGTCTGAGAGATGATTCAATTATTTGATTAAAGCACAGAATAGATATTTCAGAACTAAACTAACTGGACAATAAAGCATTTCTTCATCAGTTAGAGAGAGGTGTGGAAAGAATCGATAGCTGTAATTTAGAGTCTTCTGTAAGTAAAACCTATTTGAAGACTGGATGCTGGACGTGAACGGTAAGGTATCTTTCCCAGCAATGCAGGCAGATTGTAACGAGGGTGGGATATGAACACAGAATGGTGTGAAGAATGAGTTTAAAATGGAAGAGTTACTTGAACCCCACCAAAGAATAGTAGAAAGACTTTTTAGCTCAATGCCTGCCTGTTTCAGTGCCTTTCAGGAAGGAATGCCTACCTCCATGATAAGGTATATCAGAGAGCCACTGGCTTTAATTGTGTCCAAAGTGCCTGCACGACAGGATGGACTCAAGGAACTAGCACGTTCAAGCCTTTTGCCCCACTGCGTTCTGAAGCCCCCCACAGCCTGCAGCTGCCCGCACCCTCATATACTGTGCCAGATTTGAATCTGAGCAGTTCAGAAGTAGCTTGGAAGACCTGGTAGTCCCAGTTTGAACTGGAGGCAGCTTGCAGGCCGTTCTGGTAAACACGAGACCCTTCATGTTGATCAGACTGAACCCTGGAGAGCTTGCTAGTTCCAGCCTCTCCTGCACAACATCCATGCAAGCCCCAGGACTACTCCCAGCCCCAGGGCAACCGTGCCAGTATCTCCATACTGGCTGTAACCATGGCTCCATGCAGCTTGGTTGTTCAAACGCTTTTCACTATATAATTGTGAATGCATAATTGTGAACGCTAAGTAACTTTTCTGATTTTCTGGAGGACCATGACAACCATGAATAATCAGTCTACCTTAGAAAAACTGAAAGTGCCAGGGAAGGGCACAAACGCAGGGACGCAGGCATCCACACCGTGGAAATGTTACAAAGGTACCCAGCCAGCTTTTTGTCTGGTCCACCATCATTCTTTCAGGTCCATTTCAGGGGCTGGAACGGAAACAAGAGCTGCTCCATGCCAGCTGGACTCTGTGCTGGAGAATGGCCCCAGGTCCATTTCATTTGCTAGCATACATGTGTTCAGGGAGTCTCAGTAAATCTTGTGGCCTGAGGTATTCCTATGCCTTCTTTCCTGCATCTCTGGTAATGAAAAAAGTATCAGCTTTAAATACAATGCACTAGTTACAGAACAAAGGAAAAAAAAAGAAAACCAGCAATAGGCAAAACAGCCTCACTTGTTGGTATTTTATAGTAAAAAGATTATTTTTCTAAGAGCGCTATATATATATGTATTTCTCATACCTGTGGAAAAAAAATTACATGAAGCTACTTGATAAATATTGAAAGCAACTCCCCATTTCAGAAGAATAGATCTTAATTTTGCTTTAAATGACATATGGCAGCAATATGGATGCAATATAAACTGAGTCTGAAAAATAAGATTAACACTCCAGGGGAAAAAAAAACCCCAGATAATTCTATTGATTTCTCAGCATATGTTTTAAAAACAAAATTAAGAATTAATTCTTTATGGGATACTAGGGGTACCATGAAATAAAGTTTTCAGTGTTACGGATCTAGATCAATTGTCATGACACTGTAGAAATAATATTCCTGTCCTGAAACATTTATGTAAGTCCTTCGCTGTGTCTTGCTGACCTCCTTAGAGCCAGCGTTGTGAGAACAGACTCTGTCATCCAATATCCTTTACCGTCAATAGAAAGAGTCTCGTGGGGCTCAGTTATCTTTGGATCAGGTCCCAGAACATCTCAAGATCTACAGGACTTGGAAGAGCAAAAATTATTGTATGAACAAAATCCTGATCCTGCTGCTTCTTAGATAAATAAATTTGGATGATTTCAGTAAGACTGTGATCCAGCCATGATGTATAAATGCATCATCCTGCTAATTTGTGGTAAGACGTGTATTATTTCAAGTCATTAATGAGCAAGTTGCTAAATACCAAATCTGTATGGAAACTATGATTATACCTCTTATTCATCTGAATAATGGGATTTTAACAAAATTGTTTATTTTATTGTGTCACATTATATTTATGCAGTAAAATGTGAAAATACAGCATGCTTCTGAGTCAGTCGAAAAGCATCTTAAACATAAACACTATCAGCCTGATGTATCAAGAGCAGGTAAATGCTATTTTCTGTGCTGCTCACATCTGTCTTCCCTGTTTCTCTTTGCTTATCGCCTGTTGTAATTAAAACAAAGAAAGGTAGCTGGCTTGTGAAATTGAATTCTTAGTCAGGTGATGCTCCCAGTTAATGACCTGAAATTTCAACCTCCATTTCTGGGTCTGCATAATGAGGAAGAAGTGATGGGTGCATTAGATACAATCACGCAGAAGGAAATAGTAACAAAGTCAAAGACAGAAAGTGAAGAAGACAGAAGGAGAGAAAACATACATTATTGGAACTCAGTATGTTTTGTTTTCTCTATTCACTTCTTCCAGTTTATTGGCCAGCAGTGAAAAATAGGAGCTGGGAGGAGAATCACAGTTCCAGAGATGGACAAACAGATGAATTATTTGTCACTTTTTATATTCATGAGAAGAAAACGTGACTATACCAGCGCTTTCAGTAATTAATCTTAAACACCACATTGTGCCGTATTATATGGAAAAGCCATTTATCTGGAATATTTATACCACCAAATAAAAAAAGAGCTGAGCTTTTTCCGACCTGAAGGCCAGATTAACAATCTCAAATCAACCCTTTTATGCTCTGCTTGGTAAGAAACCACTACACAATCTGTCTACATCCTACGTGGTACAAGCCATTCTTTGACAATTCAGGCAGGCAGGACGTCAAACAGTAACCACGCAGATTCAGATAAAAACTCCATCTGGGCTAGTATTCTGTGCTCAGCAGTAACCAGAAGGAAATGCTAAAGGGTTAGGTCAAGAAAAGGGTTAGGTCTATGAGACCACTCCTGACTACTCTCCTGTGCTTGGACTACCTTCAGTTCACGGGATTTCCTGAGCCAGTTGTGGTTTATCTACCTGTCTCTAACTCTCTCTACCAAACAGTTGTCCCATTTCCCCTTCAGCCCAGCTAAGCTCTTGCTGTCCGTTGGCAAGTAATTTTACAAGTCTGCCAAACCTTGCATGACAAAAATCACCTCTTTTTGCATGTTTTGAAGCTGTCTCCGTGTTTTGGCTTTAATTTGATGGCCCCTAGTTTTTGTGCTGGAAGACAGTCTAGGCTCCATTCATGGCTTTGCAGATAAAGTATCAATCATAGATCTCATCAGAGGGCTCTCTCTCAAGCTAAAAAGTCCCTGTCTATTTATATTTCCGTAGTACAGAAGCCGTTTCACATCTACAGTCATCTTGGCATCTGACTCCTTTCCAGGTCTACTCTGGGGAACCACAACAGCACACAGTGTTCAAGGTTGGGGCGAACTGTGGATTTATGCAGTAGCTCAGTGACATTTTCTATTTTGTTCTCAAATTCCTTTCCTAACAATTCCAAACTCTCCATATGACTTCTGACTACTGCTGAGCACTGAGCTGATGTTTTAATGGAGCTTTCTGTTGTGATCCTCAAGTCTTGCTCCTATATTACCATATAGGTAATGGTCATGAGGCCATGAGTTTTCCTGTAAAACTAGAAATTTTTTTGCTTGCTATGTGCATTGGTTCACATTGTCTGTCTGAATTTCTTCTGACACTTTGTTGCCCAGCCACCAAGCCTTTTCAGGTCTTTCTACAGGTTCCTACAACATATATTCATCTTAACTCTGCCAAATAACTTTCTCATAAGTCAATTTTCTCATTGCACCATCTGATCTCGTCTCTGGTCATCTATAAACATATTGAACGGCACGATTTTCAGCCCAGTTCCCTGTAGAACTCCTCTGGGAACAATTTTTCCCTGCAAGAATTAAATATTTGTCCCTGCCTTGCATTTCCTGTCTGTCAATCAGTTATTTATTCGGTCTGGGATTTCTCCCATTATTCTGTTGCTTTAGTTCCTTAAAATGCTTTTGGTCAAGGATTTCAGGATTTTACCAAAAGATGATGGAAAATTCAAGCAGATTATATCAATTAGATCACTCTTATCTACACGCTTGCTGACGCCTTGAAAAATTCATTAGAGGTTTACAAAACAGGATTTTCTTTTACGTAATCTGTGCTACCCTTCAAAAATGGGTCATATTGATCCACATGGCCTCTCATTCCATCCTGTATTACAAACCCCACTTAATTGCCCAGTGCAGATGTCCAGCTTACAAACCAGTAATTGCCCATTCTCTGCATGGAAATCAGGGTAGAAGTGCAATATGGTTACTTACATCATGAACCATGAAATTTTCTTTTTAAGTTTTTCTGTCTCTACATACCTATTGATCGATTGAGTTATTAGTCAAACTCTCTTTCTCTTTTTCTCTTTCTCTTTCTCTCTTTCTCTTTCATTGGACCACAATTTTCTCAGTTTTGCATTTTTTTTTCCCTGAGCAGGAAAACAGTGCCCAAGTGGGTGATCATCAGAAAAATTTTACAACTGGTAATGTATTTATAGCAATTTTTAATCTTAAAAACACTGTACACATTTGTCTAACAAAATTCATTAATCTAACCTAACCAGCCTAGTAAATATAGATTTAAGATGGGCTGGTTATCTCTACATTTGATGTTCAACTTCCATTATTTTTTTCTGTCGGATACTTCACCTGAGTTCGATGTGGTGGTGGACATCTATCAGCTTTCAGTCATCACAAGCAAGCTGGAATTCATGTTTGCTCAGTTCCGACAGCCAAAGGCTTTCCCACAAAGAGGAAGGAGAGGAAGTTTTAACAGTACCTCAAAGCCCATTTTAGTTACTGAATTTAAAGCAAGTTATTCTGCTCCGTACTTCTGCTGAATGCATTTGCCATAAGCAAAGATGGATGTACAGTAACTTTTTTGTTTGAATCCCGACCTCTTGTGCCTGCAGAGCCATGTCTGACACAATTACATGTATTTAGACTGTTTTTGCAAAATTCACCCCCCTGTTCCTCATACTCAGATCTAATCTGGTAAGTGCACCATGCTCTACATTCTTCCTTCCCAAATATTAGAAAAAGCTATTCTGTTCCTTACACCAAGATCTCTCATGTGATCGGTGCAAAGTACTTGTCTTAAAATCTCATCATCCTGGCGCTTCCAGGGACTGCACAGAGAATGTTCTGCCAACTGTGGAAACAGGTTGGTCAGCAACTGCTGATCAGTAAACAACGGATTTGTTTTATCATAGGATGACAATACTTGCCAAGACCTAGAACTGATTAATAGCTTTTTACAGCCTAGGATTGTTTTTACAATTTCACATTTGCACAGCACAATATTTTCCTTAATAATTAGTGGTTTTTTACAGTCACTTGCTTTGTAATTTTGGGTTAGCATACTTAATCTTATAAACTCCTGAAAAGTGATTTATATTTAGCAAAGACCCAACTTTCTGCTACTGAATTAGCATGGTAACCCAGAACAAGAACTGACAATTAGAGAGTTTTTTACATTTTTGTTGTTGTCATTGATATCATAAATGGAAAAAAAACCCACCCTAATAAAAAGATGCATCCAAGAAATTCTGATTTTGATAGTTCTCATTGTGGAACAGAAACAGTCAGAAGTTATAGCTACAAATGCATAAAATACATTAAATGTGTTGATTGAGTATCTTGAATATCATGTGTGTTTTAGTTTAGTTCTTATTTCAAACATTCATTCAAATCTTTCATTTTGAATCAAAACATCAAATTCTTATCTGCTGACATTACTGGACTGATCTTCTCAAATTCAGTTGAAAACAGACATACTAGAAATAAGCTATTTATAAAACATACAGTCATTGTGATGTGCCACGGGAATTTAAGCATGTCAGATAATCTTCCCACAGGGAAAATGATAGCTGTATTATTTAATATAGACTGATATTTTGTCATTCCCCAGATAATTCTATTGTGTTTTTTATTATCAAATGAACCTCTGTGTGTTATGGCATCTATTTCTTACACAGTTTAGAAAAACACTCATAATTAGCAGACATAAGACAGGTGGGGAATGAGTCCTTATCAGACAATCAGTCACTGATTGCTCCATCCCTTTCTGTGTGGTGTGCCAAGCCCTGTCTTCCTGTTGCTCCAGCAATACTTAATTCTCACACAAAGTAGAGCAGCCACCAGGACTGAATGGACCCCACTGCCAAATATATTTTAGCCTCTGAGGAAAAGGCTTTTTGTAGGCTCTGATTCTTGTGGATAAAAAAAAGAGAGATTGAAATCCAGGTATCCTGAACTCTGGATGTGCATTTTTGTTACCAGATAAAAGGGAGGTCTGAGGGCTCCCTTTGTGAGTGGGGTCAGGCATGGGCTGAGCACATCTACTGATCAGACACCGGGAGCGAGACAGGCAGAGAGATATCGGCTCTTCAGATCTGTGCAGTTGCATGCGTGACCTTTACCCGCGAGCGAGGTCCTTTTGTGCTCAGGACTTCATGGAGATGATCCCTAACCCAGAGCCTGTACCAGCAGGCAGCGGCTTGCAGCTGCGGATAGCCAGGCGAGTAATTTAATGAGGAATTTGACCGCACGCAGCGAAGTGATGGGATACTCACGGCCCCACCTAACAGTGAAGGGCAGCAGGGGAAAAAGCATGAAGCCACATTTTCGAAGAGCTTCCAAGAAGGGAGTGGGCTCTACACTGTGAATGGATCAGGACTTGAGTTCAAGCTCTGGTACCGGGGTGGGGGTGGTAAGAAAATTGGAGCCAGACGCAAGTTCTGAATAGGTCTGAAAATGAGCAACAATTTTACATCTGTGCAGCACAGGAAGGGGAACCGCTCCAAAGCAGAGAAATTCCAAATGATGGTCTTAAAAATATAAGCAATGGGCCAATATTTGTTGAGGGCAGTGAAAAAGATAATTGACAAAAAAAAAAAAAAAAAAGAGACAACTGTAGTGGTTTTGCAGGAGTGGACTGGGAGGAAAGACGCTATCTTTAAGAAGTCAATCGGAGAGATGCTTTATGACGCAGCAGTCCATGTCTGGAGGCCATAGCAATTAGTAGTGAGTTTTCGAACGTCAGTGTTTCAAACGTGGCGTTATTAATCACACTGTGTGCTCCCTGCTCCACTGGGACCTACTGGAAAAGTCCCTGGAGATGTTATATGACAACAAAAGAAAGGAAAGCAGTGCCGAGGGCTACGGGATTGTCTGTATCCTCAAACCCCAATTATCTGGCCTTTACAAAAGACGCTAATTATAATTTAGCATTGATCACCTTCAGGGTAAAAAAAAAATACTCCTCCTTACTTGCCGTCACGTGCCCAGAGCACGCGCGGGTGAGGGCTTATGGATCTTATTTTTGTCCCCAATTCCAAAGAAAGCTCTGAGACGCCGGACCCACGCCGCCCGCGAGAGGGAGGATGCGGAGGGGGCGTGGCTTGGAGCACGGGGGGGCGTGGCTTAGGCCTGGGGGCGTGGCGTGACGCGGGCCCAGCCCGTCCGTTCCTCCTCCCTCCTCCCGCGCATGCGCGAGCGGCCGGAAGTTGGGGAGGGCGCGGGGAGCCATGGCCATGGCGGAGAAGTTCGACTCCCTGGAGGAGCACCTGGAGAAGTTCGTGGAGAACATCCGGCAGCTCGGCATTATCGTCAGCGACTTCCAGCCCAGCAGCCAAGCCGGGCTCAACCAGAAACTGTGAGGAGGGGTTTCGCCGCTGCGCTCGCTGCTCCTCTTCTTCGCCAGGCCGGGCCAGGCCAGGCTAGGCCAGGGCAGGGCAGGCCGCGGGGCCCTTGGCACCGTCCCCCCTCTTGCCGCCAGCCCTGGTGTCTCAGGGAGGCCCTGGCCGGCGGATCTGTCTCCCTTCCGCCGTAGCCAAACGTTGAAGCAGCGGCAGGGAGATAAGAAGTCTCCCTCGCTGGGTTTCGTTTCGCTGGCCTGGCACCCGCCGTTAGGTTTAGCGCGGAACGCCCCTTTTTTTGGCTAAAACTGACCCATTTTCTCCTTGCAGGAATTTCATGGTGACGGGTTTGCAGGATATCGACAAGTGCCGGCAGCAGCTTCACGATATCAGCGTGCCTTTGGAAGTTTTTGAGTGAGTAACTTTGTCCCAGGGGGAGAGGGTGCTGTGGTGGGTGTGGCTGGAGGTGGCGTCTCTTTGCAGGGTGGGTGTCTTCACGGAGGGCTGCTGGTTTCTTAAACTTCACCTTCTGAACGCCTCACGAGAATGAGGAGGCAGAAGAAGGTGACAAGTACCTTTGGCCTGCGAGAAGGAAGAAGGGTGAGAGAAGTGATAAGTTATACACCTGCTTTCAGATCTCTTTATTTTTTATCTTCAATTTATATTAACTGTGCGTATGTAGGCAGCAAGACAGATTCTGACAAATCTAGTGATTCGGTAAGCAAACTGTCATTTTGGAAATGTACTGCTAGGTTAGAATCAGGATGTGAAGTTTCAGGTAAAAAAAATTAGGCCAGTACTTGGGTGTTTAGTTTCAATACTAGCAACCTTCTTCTTGGCAGAAAATTAGAACTTAACTATCAAAATCGTGAATGTAGAGAGAGAGCTGTACAAGACAGCTTTTACTGTACAGCTGACAAGTTAACTTCCTAGTGTTTTTTTTTAAGTCCAAATGTCACTGGTTTGCTATAGTGTATTACTGCCTATACAGGACTTTGTTCAGCTGAGCTTTCACTCTATCTGTAAATCTGAGATTACAATCTTAAATGTTTTGTTTTCATTATTCAGTGATAAAATTACCCTTTGTCAGGCACTTATATTGCAAAGCAAATATACACTTACATGTTTGCCAATAATATAAGTGAGTTACTTTTTATTCTTTACTACGGTATGTACGCTCCTGCCTCATCCTTGAATTGCTGGGTGCCTGATTCCTATGTGCTTATGGCTCACTGTGTACTAACTAAACTACTTTATGGTTAGTGTTCTTTTAGTTGCTTGGAAAAGGACTCTCTTTCTTCATTCATGTATGCTTATTGCTTGTGAGGAGCTGGATAGTTGAATTTTTGTTTGACTTTGATACCTTTTTCAAAGGTCCAGGCTTTTTGGAAACAAAAATTTAAAACAGCGTGCTAAGACAACTGTTTGCTGGCCACGGCCTAGTCCTCCTTGAGCTGTAGTTTGAAGATGGCTGAGTTAAACTGTGTTTTTTAAAATGCGTGTTTCAGATAATAGTAGTTACAAAAAGACACGAAGGTGAATAATTTTGTACCTTGGAGAACATCGTAGTTGGAATATGATCATTTAGATAGTATCTTTTCTATTTTCAGATACATAGATCAAGGCCGCAATCCTCAACTTTACACTAAAGAATGTCTGGAGCGAGCTTTGGCTAAAAATGAACAAGTAAAAGGAAAAATTGACACAATGAAGGTAAACCAGAAATAACGAAAGTACTACTGTAATTATGTATCTGATAAGTTTTTACTTTTCTGTAAATATGTGGGGATTTCTCACTTGTGCAGTTACTGAATTCCCTTATTAGGTGATTTGCTTTAGGGATTACTCTGTGTCCCTGTATCTTAACTGATGCTAATACAGCCTGTTCTGGAAAGGAAACTTGTAATTCACCCCACAGTTGGAGATACAGATGATTTTATTTGGCTAAAGGTGTATGTAGCCCTACATTTGTTTTCATTTTGAATACTAATGAATACCTCACACTGGTACAGATCCATAACTGTGATGTGTTTAAGTTTAGAAATAAGTAAAACAAAAAGAGTATTTTTCCAGTCTTGGATGGATCTTAAAGTATTAAAATGTCAAATGTGCTATATAAGCATGAATTGATCTTTGTAAAGTGACTTAAAATGTATGCTAGTGTTGAGGGTTTTCTGAACTTGTACTTTGATGTAGTATGAACCTGAGCATTCTGCTGTACTGTTTAGCTGCTGGAATTACTGCTGAAAAATAAAATCAGAAAAAAAAGGAAGTTTAGTGAGATGGGAGAAAGGGCTGTTTATGTTTCAGAACATTCTTTGCCTGAATTTAAAATTAATGTGGAGGATGCCGGTTTGTGCTACAGAACATAGACATGTGTCCGAATGTTTTTAGCTTTTCTTTCTTTAGACATACTCTGTGCTTGTAAAAGTTGTAGGAAGAATTATGTGTTTCTAAGTCAGGTGTGGGTTCCTTTTTGGAGATGGGGAGGATTCCATATGAAATCAAGAGGACGTGTCCTTTATCAGCTTTGCTTAATAAGGTCAGACAGTTATCAATGCACCAGAGTTTACTGGAGACTTAGACAACTGCTTTTTATTTCTTAGGTGAAATTGCGAGTTGATTCATGGGAAATTAAAAGCATTTTAATTCCCCTAGTGCTTTCCTAGCAGATTTCACTTGAGCATATTCTGTGTATTTTGTGAACATAACTTCTCGGTGGGTTTTGTGTGTCGTTTTGGAGGTTTTTTTGGATGCTGTTCTGGTAGGTCACTGAAATATAGAACTGTGTTGTATACAAACAATTCTGTTCCTCAGATAAGATTGCTTGATGACATCTAAATAAATAACGCAGGTGATGTATATACATCTTTTTTTCTCTTTCCAGAAGTTTAAAAGTCTGTTGATTCAAGAACTGACAAAGGTGTTCCCAGAAGACATGGCAAAATACAAAGCTATTCGAGGAGAAGATCCCCCTCCTTAAGTTGGTCTGCCAACCGCTGTAAAAATGTCTATTCCATAAACTGACACCACTCTATAAAAACATTGATTGGAAAGAGGGAGAATCCAAGCCTTCATAACAACTGCACTAAAAATGGCAGTGATGGACTGTAAGGGAGCTTGATGATTGCTGATGGTTCTGGTCTGAAGCTACTGAATCTTTGAGGACTTTTACTCAAAAGATTGCAATTGAGACTTCCTGTGGTAATCTATTCTTCTTTCCTGAAAGGTTTTGGAGATCAAATTGCCTACAGGTCATCAATACATAGCATTTCCCACAAAGTGCATTTCCAGAGGAGAAAATCATGGGTTTTGTATTCTGAAGAGTGATTGCGGGCTCATCTGTTTTTAAGAAAAATGTATTTATTATACTATTTTTCATTTGTAAACTGCTTGCTTTTTTTTTTTTATTACAGTACAAACAGTTGACTGCTTTCATCTTGCCAAATTCTACTGAACAGGAGCCTGTCAAGGGCTGCAGTTCTCATGTGTCATAATGAATTGCAGCCAAGAAAACCTTCAGATGTTCTTGTTCTGTTCTACGCGCTGCAGTGCAGATGGCTGAGGGTATAGAAAGGGAACGTATCCGGGGACTAGCTCCTCAACAATGTTAATGTTTTGTATAGTATTTAATATAAGCTTTTGTTTAATTCTATTCATTTTCTGTAAGCAGGTTGTTGAATAAAATTTGACAAAAAAATAGTATTTCTAACATTTTTCTGTTTTATGCTACTCTGGATAATGAACTGAAAGCTGTGAAAAATAGCATATACCTCAATCTCACAGGGACAGAAATGAAACATGTATCAAAACTTAGCTGTTAAAAGCTTATATCTGAAGATCGTGTCAACTTCATATTCTGGGTTTTTTGTGGGGAAAACTTCTCTTTTAGTACCTGAGGCAGGATATGTTGGGGATCGGTGATTGTCACCTGAAGGATTTCTGGTCAGCTGTGAACTCGCCTGTGAACTCTGTACCTGTTCATACATCAGGGCTCGCTGCCCGGGGCCACAGCGCCTGTGCTGCAGAATAGTCTTGCAGGGGGAGTAAGAGGACCTCCACGAATCTTGGGGGTTTGTGAAACTTGAACCACGTGTGGCTACGTCTGTCCTTCCAGATGTAACTTGCCTTTTTCTTGCGCCAGCAGAAGAATTTTGTGAACTTTCTTTTAGTTGCTAGTCTTGGTGGTTTTGGGCAGGAGCTCCCAACAGCGCTATATGCATGTGCTGTATAGCAGCCCTACCTAGTCCCTGAAGACCTTAATGGGGATTTAGGTATG
>JAOXNO010000013.1:85839035-85849641 GCA_028565335.1 Limnodromus scolopaceus
TTAAGAGCCATTTAGATGTGGTGTTGGGGGATATGGTGCAGGGGAGAACTTTGTAGAGTAGGGTAGATGGTTGGACTTGATGATTCCAAGGGTCTCTTTCAACCCAGACGATTCTATGATTCTGTGATTCTAAGGGACACATTATTTGTACTTTTCTGTGATTCCTGCACCGGGACACAGTATGGGTTACGTTCCCCACTGAAATACATAGGGAGATGACTAGGCCCCATCTTGAGGCTTGGATAACAGAAGAAACCACAAGAAAACACTGGATATAACAAGAGAAATCGCTGAACATAACAAACAGCAGAGCAAGCAGCTGACAAACATTATGGTGTAATACCATGAGAAATGGCTGGATTTCAGAGTTTTTCATAGAGAATTATGTGAGAGAAGGACAAGCTCTATAGGTAACTGGAAGGGAATATTGGGGAACTTTTGGTGAGTGCTATCTTGGAAGGAAAACAGTGTCCAGGTTACCATATCATTAACATCATGCAACGCCTAGATGTTACAGGTAACAGTATCAGAAACATCAAATGTGGTTATGGATGTGACACAACTGGGAGCAATGGGGAGTAAGTAACTAGAGTGGGTTGTTAATTTGGGAGGAGACACGGGTGGAAAAAGTGAGTGATTAAGGTGGGTAGGAGGAACTGTAAGCATGGGAAAATGGAGAGAAGTGGGGGTAAAGGAGGACGGCCATGTGTAAACAAGCTGCTGGTCCATAGAGTTGGCTGATCAAACCCTGTACCAACTGCAGTCTCTCTAATCTTCTTACTAAATCCTATTCCTAACTGCTTTTTGTGATCTCACTCTGCAGCCTGTGCTTGTGTGGAGAGGTCTAAGTGTCAGCAACCGGAGAAGGGGCAGTGGGTCAAGAGGGCCCATAGTGCCAACAACTGGACAGCATGGCACGCAGATGCTGCCGAGCTAATTTCAGCCCTGTGTGTATATGTGTGTGCCTAATGTATGTGTATCAATTCAAGATGGACTAGCTGACAAGGAGACGACCCACGTATGGAAAGATACAAGGCCTGAGACAATGACAAGGTAAGGTAAACCCCTTACATCTGCAGGATTTGTGAATGTGCTGAATTTGCTCTGAGCCTGGAGAGTGATGGTATTGTTCCTAAACAAGGGGTCTTCACCTGGTCTGCGAGAGCCAATCAACACACTGAGTCGAGATATCTGTCTTTATTTCAATTCTGCAGAGTCGGGTGCTGGGCATTTAATAACAGCCGGCACACCTCATGTTTCAAACTTCCCAATATTTCTAACAATAAGATACAGCTGATTGGTTAATAATGATTCATTCACCACTCCTAACTATACATATGCAGCTAAGCTCATGTTTAAAATGTTTAGGGCAGCTACTTCTTGCCTCAGTGCTGGAGCCCTGAGCCCTTCCCTTCCTCCCGAAGCCGTAGCACCCACCGTGTCTGACATTTGCTGTCCACTGCTGGGAATGCACAGCTTCCTGCTGGTATAACTGGCTGAGTATAATCCTTGTATATTTTCTGTTGGTATTGGGATCAGTATTGGTTCTTTGGTGTTATTAATGTTAATTTTCTAGCCTTATTCTATAAAATCTGTTTATATTTCAACCCCTGGGTTTCCTTGTTTTTTCTCTTGATTCCCATTCCCTGGTGGAGAGGGGTCATCAGGTGATAGAATAACTGCCTGAATGACAATAAATTGTTGTGGGTTCCTCAAACCATAACAAACTCCCTCAGAAGTCCCTATTTTGGGTCAGGTAATACCCATAAATTAAGGTAAAAGTGAGGCTGGTGTTCAGGGCTTTGGCTCTAGAGAGGCACGCACCTTCCACCTCTGATGGAGCCCATCTCCCTGACACAGCTGCTTTTTGGCTCAGTTGGCTCATCCAGCGTGAGGGAGTCCCAGGTTTTGGAGGGAAGCCCACCCCTACATGGGCAAACAGGAGTCACTAGGTCTGTGATGAGGGAAACAAGATTGGGGCTGGGGCTGCAAGTGTAAAGTGGAAGACCTGGCAGACCTCTTTCTAGGACGAGCTGTTCAGCTAATACCTGGGAGCTGCAATTCTCACTCCTTTGTCCATCCTCGTTCCAGATCAGACAGGATCAGGCTGAACAAACTACCTGCAGCAGGACTTTCAAGGGTTGGAGATAGTGTGCTGTGCGCTGTTAGATAACATGACTCTTTCAGCCTTGATATTTTCTGATCCAGACATCATAAGCAAACAACAGAAAACCAGGAAAAGGGCTGAGGGAAAGAATTATGCAGCAATAAATTGTTTGCTTATTCTTCTCTAAATTGCTTAGCTACCATGGAGATAAGCATAGCACAGATACCAAGAGGTACTCCTGTTATTCCCACACATGCCATTCTATATCACTGTGAAAATTTATTAAGCTTTAAAAATAAAGAGATTGAATTTAGGAATTCTGAACCTCAGATCTGCAAACTGTATTGTCTTTCAAGAGAAAAAGAAAACTTCATAAAGCACAAGACTTGAGACCAAGGGCTCTCTGTCCATATTTGAGTTTTGAAATGAAGTTTGGAGCACAGGAAACTTGTCTGCATACTACCATAATATTATATTTTATTCTATTTTATTTCGGTAAGGTTTAAGCAGATGAGCAAAAAAGGGAAGGCAGTAGTAAATTAGTAACACTTTGATTCTTCTGTCTGTAGGGAACTCTTCCAGAAGGAGCAAAAGGGTTAATCAGAATATGCTTATTTTGGAGACTGGGCCTAGCATGGCTTCATAAAACCACAGACCCCCTTGTGCCCTGCATGCCCTCTGTTCTCTGCAGGTAAGAGTGCAGAAAGCCCAGCATCTTGAGAGCCTCTCCAGCTCATAACAAACGTTGGGGAGAGGCATGTGCTTTAAGCCCTTCTCCCATAAAGTCTGTCATAACTTGACTCAGGTTGGAGAAAAATATCTAACCTGCAGTCCAGATTCATAACTTTGACTTGCCTCTGGACAGTTTTGCTTAGGAAATACAAGACTACCTCCGGGGTGCATAGGACCTACTCTAGCTTCCCGTGTCTTCTTGAGAAAATCTGAACACCCTGCCATACTCTCAGGATACCAGCTACCCTGACAGCAGGGGAAAGTTAGTTTACAGCCCCTTCTGACAGCAGTGCTCCCCTACACACTGAAGTAGAAGCTGATGAACTGCTGAACTGAACATTCATCGGTTGAGAAAGACACCGAGTTTGGCCAGTGTTGCAGTTAAAGCACTCTCCTGTGGTAAAAGGGACACACAACGGTTTGTAGCAGGAATACACACATCGAGATGTGGGCATGAACAGAAACAGATGTATGTGAAAGCACTGCAGGAAGCACTAGAGCACAGGCTGGAAGAATGGCCCACATGAACAGCCAGTCACGTGGATAGCAGCAATACAATCGTCAGCAGCTAAGGGAGGTGCTGCTTGCCCAGAGACAAGGGTACAATTGGCTCATCAGCAGAAGACCTGCACTCTGACAGCAGGAGGATGGCAGTACAGTTACTGCATGTGGATTGTGTCTTTCCTCATCCTGGTATTCCAACAGGAAGACTGCAGCTACAAGACACCTAAAATGAGGAAATAAAAGAAAACGGGCAGCCACCTTGCCTAACATTTTTTGGAGGCGATTGTAAGCAAGCTCCTAAGGCAAAAGATTCTGCTTCAATTACTGGTGACTCCTGAAGGGTATTTACAGATGTGAAGTGCTAACATATATATGCTGGCCCTTTTAGGCAAAATTTTTAGGACTTAGGCATCAAGCAAATAGGACTTCTGAGAATCTGAAATTTCAGCCTAGGCACCAGAGATGCCGAAGAGGCAACACTTAAATGCATAACTCTTGTAAATCTTGCCCCACTAAAACTATCTATACCACTTCTTCCTTCCTGCACTTTGACCTCCTCAGGTGGTCATCTGGTTATTCCCATACTATTTTTCACTTATGAAACAAGAAGAGATCAACAAGGTGATATATATATATTCATGCTTAACAAATGCAGTACTACTAACCCTGTAATTCAGAATACAGATGGAAACTGTTTAATTTCCTCCTTCTAAGAGAATAACTCATTTTTACTTTTACTTGAACTCAAAGAAGTTTAAACAGCAACTCTGGTTCCAATGGTTAGCTATTTCATTATACTTTCACTGTGTAAGTAAACATGCAAAGGGGAGCACTGGAGGCTGTAGCTATAGAAATCGATGAATGGAAACCAGTAACTTATTCCATTACTAAATATTTATAATTTTATGAATCCCTAACTCACCTTGCAACAGTCACTAGTTTTCTTGTAAAGAATAATTTTACTGGGAGCATGTCTCTGCTTTGTGATAGAAACCAAGTAATGATTACAGTCATAAGCAATTTGATTCAATGTGTACAGAAACAGTAAAACAATCCAAGCAAGTAATATCACCTACAGACAAGCGAATACATAAACAAGAAAGTAAACGTGTGAAAACAAGGACAAATATCAAAAATTCTACTGGAAACTGAGTAGAGACCCCAGATCAAAAGCTGTCTATGGAGATTCTCATCTCTGCTTACACAGACACTGCCCCTCTCTGTTTAACGGAACGGATTAAGAGTTTTATTGTCTGGTCTGGGTAAATTCTAAGACTGTAACATCTGGAATATGGCCAGCTGGTTATCACTAGCCTAGTCTGCACCTTCCTAACACACCTTGACCAGGAGAAATCAGATTCAAATGGGGGATTTAAGGCTTTGGATAGCACCTACACGCTGGGTCCCAGGAAGAGAGAGGGAGACCTCCAAGTTAAGACCATCATGGAAAGAGTTCTAAGGTCTGCCTTGTCCACCTCTTCATGAGCACAGGGAAAAAGGGTTCGTGCTGTTTAGGGATGGTAGGTCTCAGTTGCATCTGCAGTGAGCCTGGTGTTGGTCTTCACAGAAGAAAGGCTAAGAAGGAGAGGGAGAGCTTCCTGTCTGTTAGCTCTAGAAATGCCTTGAGAGGACTTTATCCCTTGGGCTTACCCATCTCCCTCAATAGATGCAAACTCTGGCAGTCCCCAAGGTAGGAATTTCCTCCCTGAAAACACATCCAGAAGGCATCGTATTGTGATAGCCCTCTCAAATAAGATCTAATCCTCTATGCCACATCTTCTGTCTCCACATGTAAGTCTCTGCTACCTGTACTTCCTCTACTCAATATGATTGTATTAGAGTTGTAAAAGTCTCAGGCTACCTGGAACAACTGCTTGCTGCTGCCATCTATAGCAAACTGTGGTTTTATCACACAAAGATAAACACAACAAATCAGATATCTATATCTGGGCAGTTAGAAAAATTGCTGACACACCCAAACCAAGTAAAATACAGGTGCGGGCAGACCAAAAGAAATTAAGACAAAACAGACCTGACAAGCCTCGGTCCTGAGCCCTTGCAAACTCAATGTCATCAACAAAGATGTTGAACAGCACTGGTTCCAGTACTGACTCCTGAGGAACACGACTCGTCACTGACATCCACCTGGACATTGACCTGTTGACCGCAACCCCTTGAGTGGCCATCTAGACAGTTCCTGATCCACAGCATCTTGGATCTGAGCCCCTGGCAAGCAACATATCATTCTAGATAGCAAGCCAAGTAGGCAGATGGGGACTTCTGTCCTCCACAAGTGGAAAGCTGCCACTACTATCCCTTGCCATTTCCTCCTGTCACTAATATGTAGTTTATGCTTGGACAACCCTGATGCTTCCTCAGGTATGACGCTCTGCTTCTCACATGCTACTAGGGCACTGAACTTGTTCTGCAATTGTAGATCTGCGGGTGGAGAGGAGCCATCTTCTGTGTGCCAGAAGTCAGGTTAAGTGAGTCAATTAAATATAATTCAGTAAAGATTCTTTCTTAATTGTCTTTCCCTTTGATGTTTCATATTGCAAAGAATAAACTCATGCATTTATGCTACACTGCTACTTTGTGGTCAGTCTTGATTCTTCAGTCAAATAATGACAGGAAAGTCAGTCTATGGTTTCCAAAAATACATGCAAATCCTTTAATAGCTGAATGTTTTGTTGTCTCCAGCATTAGAATCGTGGAGTAGGAGGAAGATTATTCTGGACAATACAGGGTCTAAACCTGATGGTTTGTTCTCTCCTGTAGTAAGAAGGCTCTGAATGCTTGTCAGAGTGCAAGGAATCACCTTAAAGGCTAGTAAACCAGAAATACTAAGGACACTGCATAGCACACTTTGAATCTGATTGTTCTTGTAACTGGACTTTTGCATTAAAAGCAGATCATGAAGTTTGGGGATTATTTTTATTGTTTACTTGCTTCTAACTTAGTCATTATAAACTAACTGCATAATAAATTTTCCACAATTAAATATTTGGGGACTACTGTATTCATTTTATGGACTATACATGGTTTTAGGGGCTTTTCACACATTTGCGCTCTTCTCTAAATGAGTAAGACAGGAAGATTTTAATGAATGGGCATGAATAAGTCTTGCAAGAAAATTTTTTGAATCTGGATAAATGTGAGAGAAACTTATGGCAAGTAGATTTGTTCTTGAAATTTCCCTGCTTGTTACTTAAGTCTTATCTTCCCATTTTGTTGTACCACATGAACAACAACAAAAAAAAGGCTACAGAGCTTATACAGAGTGTTTTGTTATTTTTAAAACCACAAGAACAGACTTATGGACCTTAAACGTAATTAATGCCTGATAGTGAAAACAAAGCGTACAAACCCCACAGCAGTCCTTTACCCACAATCTTTTTTTACTGAAACAGGGCTGGCACGGTCGGGCCCCGTGGGCAGCAGCCACATCCAGTTCTGTTGCCAGCTGTACACTGGCAACCTACGGACGCAGGAGCTAGCATTATAATTATGATTTTTGCAAGAGACCTCAGATAACAAACAACGTTTACAGTGTGTTGGGTTCTGTGACAAAGCCCTGCCTGGCGCCTGACCAGCGCAGTCCGTCCTGTCTTCTCATTAAACTCCATTTCTAAGTCTTTTCCTGGGTGCAGGGCTCCCTGTTCTGTGTGTGTGTGTGTTCATGGGGGTCTGCGTGCAGCAGCTGGGGTACGGCCATGGGTCACAGGGGCACCCGTGTCCACGGTGCAGCAACCACAGCACATGTCGGCGTGCTCTCTTCCAGCTGCCTTCCAAGCCATCCGCAATCCCCCTTTAAACAGCACACATTTCCAAAAGACAAAGATGGGAGGTGGCACTTTTAATCCAAACCTTTCCTCCTTGTCCCTGTCTCCTAGCTGCTTTGTCCCAAGCAGCCTGTGGCATAATGATTAGGAAATTCTTTGAGGAGACAAGAAGCTACAGTCCTGATTCTTCTGCCTTCGGGCAGAAGAAGGAATGAGCCCAAGTGACGAATTACGAGGGAAATTTTCTACCCACTGTTCCAGAAGAATGATGGAATACTTTTCAGTGGCTTTTGTTTTTTTTTTTTTTTTTTAAGAGTGAACTCTGCATTTTTTAAAGGAAGGATTTAGGATCACCTTCAACAGAAAATCCACCTTGAGGATCTTATGTAGGTGGAGGTCTCCCCTGGAGGCCACCAAAGAAATATCTGAGAAGACTCAGACTTAAGAGTCATATGTCTCTGACAGCTTACTCTAGGAGGACTTTAGCTATTCCAAGTAGGATTAATTTGATTAAAAGAAGTTGTTTGCAATGTACCTATTTACAGCTGAGCTAACCACTTCAGGCTCCACTTCTAACTGAGGGAGAGATTGATCCATGTTAGTTTGAAGCAAATATCCGCAACAGGTTCTCCGTCTGAGCCAGCTGTCCAGAGTCGCATTTGGATGCACCTTCACTCTCTGCACGTTCTCTGCCCAGACAGCTCAAAACGTGTTCCTGGGCTCCACATTAGAAATGAGATACTTTTATTAGACTTGCGCAACTACTTTGGGGAATTTATCCATGCTTTTGTTTTCTGAAAGCAGGCTGATATTAACTGTGCACTCTTTGGGAAGACTGAATGCATGAAAATATTCAAGGCTGCGAGGAACTCAGATGTTACAGTTATGTTTTGAATAGCAGACTAGAGAATCAGGGAATCACTCTTTGGCCTGTAAAATTCAGGTAATTCTTATCTAACAACTAGAAAAAGGTTGTATTATGCTACTGTAGTGATTTCTCTTCCTTCTCCTGTTTCCCTATTCCTTCCTCCCCCTGCCCCACCCCCCCAATAATTCAGCTTCTAACTGAATTTGCTCTCTAATCTTGAACGAGGTGAATGGAACAAATCTATATATGCCTGTGTTAAAATCAGTTTACTGGGTTTTTGTGGTATATATGTAGCTGTTTTGCTGCTTCTTCAGAAAAGTCCTTGTCTTTACAATTTATGTTTTACTACTTTGCAAGGCAAGAAAACAACTTTTTCTTTAAAAAGGGTTTTAACTAAGTTTTCAAAAGATTATGCCATAAGATTGTCTGCAACAGAGCAGGGTATTGGGCTATGAAACATCATCTTTAACCTTGTATTTCAAGCGAATGTAATGATTCAGAAGTATGGAGAAAATGTAAATGCAGAGAATATTAACAACATCAAATCTGTAATAACAGAAGTGGAACAGAGGCAGCAGCTGAGAAGGTTATACCTAAAATCATGATGATAGAAATCATAAAGTATAAAATTGGCTTCTTCCCATACAGTTCAGATTCCTGTTTTCTTGCACCTCTTTCTGTACTGTGGTTGTAAGTTGCTATAGCTTTCACACTTTAAAAATTCTGTAAGCTCTTCCAAGAAGAGGTCACCCTTGATTGCCTGACCAATAAAACTGCTTATTCTGTACAATAATGCTTTTCTGCTGAAGAAGATTTGCATTTCTGTAAAGAGCTAATTCTACAGTGGATTAATTCTTTTTGAATTGCTGCTGAGAGGAAATGAACCTGCAGAGAGACAACTGACTTGCAAATTTCTTGTCTAAGGTTACTTAAGGTCTCAACGTTTATTCCATGCAACTCACCTATATTGAACATACCAGTCTTCACTTAACTGAGCATACATTAAACTAAGTTACTATGATTTTACTAAAATGGCAATGCATTAATAAGGACAATAACTGAATTCAGGGGACAAAAATTAACTATAATCAAGAAATCAGCGGTTTCAGTTAATCAAACGCCATACAAATGCAGCGAACATTTCACTCAACCAGTGAACCACAGGGACTGCGTTGTGCCAGTCTTGTCTTGGATAACTGCAGATAGATTTCTTTCAGTACCTACGCACAGTGTCCTGGTTGATTTATATCAGTAAATAGCTGTGCTACTGTCAAAAGTGTTTGGCTCACTTTCCTCCGCTTCTGAAATCATGCTAGGTATAGGATTTAAGCACTGACCTTCAAGAAATGATTAGTTTCTGCACACATCACATCAGCATGATGGTCTACACACAGTTCCTGCACACATAATGTAGGCATAACCTACTGAAACAACTTTCAAGCAAAACTGCTTTCGAATCGATGGCTACATTGACTTTATAAACACCAAATTTACCTTTAGAAAATCGATGAGTTATATGCCATTCCTCTAATTCTAATTTACTGCCTTCAACAAGTGGAAAGTACTTCACCACAGGTTGTGGGAGAAACAAGGCAGTCTGCCTTGTTGAGCTTCTGATTGTTGAAGTGAGTCTCTCCCATAACTCCGGTCTTTCATCTCATCTCTCTTTGCCAGATTTTCACAAGCAGGGAAAGGCTTTATAGGTCTTTGAGGAAGAGAGAGAAAGCTACTTTTCTTCTGCAGGATCTTTTTTTCTTCTACATGCCATTGTTTATTCTCATACTGTAGTGATGCCTCTGTGCAAATGGTGTTAGAAACGTAACTTTTTACTTTAGTACTGCTATACACCAGCTCACTTTCTTAACCTTCAAAAAGCACCTTAGAGTGCTCTTATCTCTCAATGCTTCTTTTCAGCTTGTGCTCAGTTGGCGTCAGATTGCCTTGCCTCAGAGTTTTAAATTATCTTCTGTGCTCTTATTCGATACCTTTGCAGGCAGCCTCTACAAATCCTTGACTTCATTTCTAAGACAGCCTTTTAAGGTGTGTGTTTCTGATACACCTTCAGTCTTCCTGCCCGCTTTCAGAATGCTTCCAACTAGGTCACATGGGGCAGCCTGGGTAGGAAAACCATCCAAAAACTGTAAAAATGTTGTTTAGAAGGGATCTCTTGGGGTGTCTATTCCAACCTCCTGCTTGAAGCAGGACTGTGGCTGTGCCAGATTAGGTCAGCTGTGGTTTTGTGTAATGAAGTCTTGAAAGCCTCCAAAACCAGAGGTTCCAGACGCTTTATGAATAACCTGTTTCAGTGCTGCACTACCCTCCTGGAGAATAAATATTTTTCTAATGTTCACCTTGAGCTTCCCAAGCTACAACTCAAGTCCATCACTGCTCTTCTGCAAAGAAAAGTGTGGCCCATCAGCTTTTAACTGCCATTTGGGTATTTTTGTTTGTTTGTTTGTTTGTTTTTGCTTTTTCTTTCTGTGGCTGGACTTGATGATCTCAGAAGTCCCTTCCAACCATGATGATTCTCTCTACAACTCTCTACAACTACTTGAAAGGACACTGTAGAGAGGTTGGTGCTGGTCTCTTCTCACAGGTAACTAATGACAGAAC
>JAOXNO010000013.1:85849741-85899344 GCA_028565335.1 Limnodromus scolopaceus
ATGACAGAACGAGAGGGAATGGCTTCAAGCTCCAACAGGGTAGGTTTAGACTGAACATTAGGAAAGAATTTTTCACAAAAAGAGTGGTTGGGCATTGGAATAGGCTGCCCAGGGAGGTGATTGAGTCACCATCCCTGGCTGAGTTTAAGAGCTGTTTAGATGTGGTGTTGGGAGATATGGTGCAGGGGAGAACTTTGTAGAGTAGGGTAGATGATTGGACTCGATGATTCCAAGGGTCTCTTCCAACCTAGACGATTCTATGATTCTATTCTATGATTCTGTGATTTTGTGATTTGTATATTTGTAGGCTGATGTCTGATCACCTCTTCACAAGACCAATGAAGCCCAGCTTCTCACATACGCTCTGAGCCCCAGACCATCTTAGCTGTTCTCTGCTGGACCATGTCCAATTTCTCCATGGCCTCTAGGGATGCACATCTGCACAGAGATGGAGATTCATCAGTAATACCAAGTAGAAGAAGCTAATAACTTCCCTCAGTCTGCTCACCATGATCTTATTTTGGCACAACAGGTAACCTGCCTTTTTTCCAATGAGACCACACTGTTGCCTTCTATTCAACCTGCCATTCCCTGTTGCCTCCAGGTCATTTTCAGGAGGACTGCTGTTCAAGCAGTCAGTTTCAATGCTGACCCAGTATTTTGCACTTCTCCTTATAGAAGTTCATGTTTCTGTACTCCCTAATGATTAGTGCAGTGTTGAACTGCTAGACATTTGTCACAGTCAGCAAAAATCTCCTTTCATAAAAATATCTAACAGCTTGCTGAACACATTCACTTTATTATGCCCTCTTTTATGACATGCATACAAGCATTCTCTGGCTTTCTGGGCTTTTGGGATGCTAATAGAAAGTCATGACTTGTCCTATTGGCTCGCACCTAAAAAAACCTGTGACAACCTTATTTCTATATTCTGTCAGAATAAATCCTATGTACAATTGCATCACTACTATTTGCCTTGAGCTAGCTCAAATCTGTGTTCCTCACTGAAGCGTCTCTTCCCTAGTCTATTTTATTCACATGAAGCACAATGTTCTGTTCATCTCAAATACCAATGGACTAAGCAGAAAAAACTGTGATGTACTGCACCTGTACTGATACACTTCCAAAGAACCATCTAAGCAGCTTTCTATCGACCCCTGTAGACAGCACTGGTTTTCTGATGGTTCCCAAAGACTTTGTGTCCTCCATTCAAAGTGTTTCTTTGTGGCTCAACTACATTTCAAACACATTGAGTTTATTTTGAGCCCGATCTGCTACTTGGTTATATGTGTATGTAGAGGCCACAGAAGTGGCTCCTTATGACAACCTAGAAATATTTTCTCTGTTCTGTTTATCAGATGGTCATGTGAGTGTCAATAGCTTTATGAAAAGGAAGATGACACATAAACTAATCAGTTCATCAGAGTGAACTGTTATGAAGGTTTTCATTTAGTAGAGATGCACTAACCCTGCTCTTCAAAAGTCTGGCAATGATGCAAGAATGCTGGTTTGTAAAAATAGTTCTGAGTGTAAATACATTATCAAAGTCTGATTGTATCTTTTTAATTTATTGAAAATATTTATTCCAGACATAAAGGGAAAGCAGGTGTTCTCTGCTTCTTAGACATCATTTCCCGCTTTCCTGATTTCTGTTTTATTTGCTTTACGGTTATTATAATAGCTGCCGCCAACCACTCCCACTTCAGTGTGCTAACCATGACTCACATAAGTGCCTAATAAATTACATCAATGGGAAGGCAGATGAGCACATGAAGAGGAGGTGCAAAACTCATTAGTCATGCAGTCTCCTTTTTTGGGGACTGAATTGCTTGACAGAAAAGCATTGTGAGTGGCTTGTGCATCTGTCAAGTCCACCAGATGCCAATCTTACTCTTGCAGTTTTTGTGAAAGCTGTTAATCAATATGCATTATTCAGTATTGTAAAACAGCACCTTAATTAAGCAGCCAACTAAAGCAGAAGAAAAAAGGTAACCACCCAATACACAGTGAGATTCTTCGGACAAAGAGAATAACATAGATTTTGCGACTTGAAGCAATATTTAGATCACAATCCATTATTTTTTTTTTCATAAATTATCTTGTATAAGGATGCAGTTGAAGACAGGTATCCTGGAACAACAAAGTGAAATGAAGGATCTCTCTGTGCTAGATTTTGACCAACATGCGTGAAATAAAGTGCATCACTGTACTAGATAAAAGTCAGAAAAGGACACAATATTGCACTGCTGTCCATATTGCTGGGGATGAGACAGCATCTTCATTATAATCTGTGTGATTTCAAAGGTTTATAGCATACCTACAATAATTCAGCTAAGGCTGATACTGTATAAAATTTTTGTATAGCCTTCCAGGATTTTTTTCTTGGTTTATTTTCACAGAAGTGGCCCTGATACATTTACAGAGAAGCACAGCACATTAAACCAAAACCAAAAAAACCCCCTATTATTTTAATATCAGCAGCTGAAAAGATGTTTTCTGTATGGAAATGTCTCACTAAACCTTAGGCCAGAAAAAACTGCTAGCTACTACAGTCATTCTTGTAAACTGGTCTGTTGGTGGGATCAGACTACTATTTAGTAATAAAGTCAAAATGAAACCTGAAGACTATACCAACACCAGCAAGTGCCAAAGCAAATCTACACTATCCCTTAGGCAGGGGAAAGAACTTAGGAGACTTATGATAACCTGGAGAAACAAAATAATGAACATGGAGGTTTTAAAGGAACAATAGATAGAGTTCAGGAAAAAACAGAAAAGAGCTGAGCCCCATGCAGAGGTGTGACACATAAGGGGTTGTCTGTCCTGAAGCCACCTCTCTGAACAGGGTGCAACACAGGTTTTTGATCTCAGGACAAGAGTAAAAAATATGACTTTTTCTATATCAGGATGCATTGAATCAGAACCATGTCTAATCTGTCCAAATGTTTGTAACCCAACATAAACATGCCTCCCCTTCTCCCGGCACTTGTCTGCACTCAGACCAAATGTAAACGCAAACCAGCTGAACCAGGTGTCAGCAGCAGGTCCCTTCAGCAGTTTCAAGAGTTCTCTTGCACTAATTTATGCTGCTCTCTGACTTGACTTTGTAGATTATTTACAGGTAACATGGATAAGTAAGTATTTCTTGGCAATGCTGCAAACGCACCCAAAAAGGACAAAGTCATTTAAGTCTACTTTTAAGCATCCGTTGCCCAGATTAGTGCAGAAAGCTCTAATTAGCTTAAACAGACTGCATTTTTGTCTTTTGTGTGCTAACACACTATTAAATTAGTTTCTGTAACTCAGGAATGTAATGCACATAAAAAGTTCTGCAGGTCAAGCTGCCCTTGTGTGAACTAGTCTTTTCTTGCATTCATTCCACAACTTTTTCAATGAGGATAGCAATTAATCTCCAAAAATTTGTCATGATTCTCCTCCTCATTGTAACAAGTGTCACATAAGAAAATTCAGTGGCTGAACTTCACACATCTGATTGTATCATTAGGAGTACTCAAGAGAAATGCAACAGTAAAATAGAGTTCTGCACAAATTAATTTTACCATCGCAATAATAATGATAATAAGAAAAAAAACTGTTCATGAGCGGGGGACTTCCTTAGTAATAATCACCAAAGTATATGCATGTTCTGCATATTTTATGAGACTGTTTTTGCCAAATTGATACATTGACTGCACTGCTACAAAAATTGATAACATACAGATTTACAACTGCTATTATTAAGAGCTGAAAATGTAAAGTAAATTTAGCCGTCAGCTAAAATATCTTCTTGGGAGGTGTTGCTGTGAAAATGTCCACATCACATGCTGTTTACAGCCCTTATATGAAAAATACTCTTCCTTATGGTAACTAGAACTTGTTAGGAATGTTCAATGACTAAAGCAGGCTGCAGAAGGAGCATTGCTTAAAGGCCCCCTTCAGGTACTGGAAGGCTACTGTAAGTTCTCCCAGGAGCCTTCTCTTCTCCAGGCTGAACAACCCCAACTCTCTCAGCCTGTCCTCATAGGAGAGGTGCTCCATCCCTCTGATCATCTTTGTGGCCCTCCGCTGGACTCGCTCCAACAGGTCCATGTCCTTCTTATGTTTAGGCCTCCAGAGCTGGACACAGTACTCCAGGTGGGGTCTCACCAGAGCAGAGTGATGGACAGAATCTCCTCCCTTGACCTGCTGGCCATGCTTCTTTTGATGCAGCCCAGGATGTGATTGGGTTTCTGGGCGGCCAGTGCACATTGCTGGCTCATGTCAAGCTTCTCATCCACCAACACCCCCAAGTTCTTCTCCTCGGGACTGCTCTCCAGCCATTCTCTGCCCAACCTGTATTTGTGCCTGGGATTGCTGTCACCAGGTGCAGGACCTTGCACAACCCCGTTGAATTTCAGGTTTGTACAGGCCCACCTCACAAGCAAATGTTTTCTCTGTAATCCTGAGCCCCAAGGAGAGCTGGGCGCTTTGCTTTCTGGACAGGATTCTGACATGCTATTTCCCCAGGAACAGCCATGCACATTCAGAGCTCGGCTTTGAAACCAGTGTAGGTGCAGCCTGAGAGTACAGACACATCTTGCATTTTGCAAGCCATGTTTAAAGTATACAAAAGAGAAAGCAAAAATGAAAACGTCTAAAGAAGGAGGAAACACTTTACCGTTAGTAATTAGAATGTTTTCCTCAGAGAAAACTAGTTGGGCTTACTCCGAGACAGTGCTTGGAAACTGAGTCTATATGTGTGTCTGCATTTTGAATGGTCAGGGATTTAGCATGGAGCAAACCCTTCAGTTATTTGACTGGACAGATGTTCCCAGAAAATATTTTGGATTATCTAGACAGTCCTGATTCAACACACACTGGATCAGAGAGTGATGCAAGGAACAGCTGAGCCAACTACTTGTGCTGCCCTCAGAAGGGAAGGATAAAAGAAGGATCTTTTTTCAATTACTTACAGGGAAGGTTTAGAAAAAATGGAGAGAGATGCTTCTTAGGGGTAAAAATGATAGGATGAGAAGCAATGGGCAAAAGTTGCAACACGTGAAATTCTAATTAATTGTTGGGGAAAAAAATTGCAATTAATGAGACTGCTGAGAGAGTTCACTGAAGTGCAAGCTTCAGAAATATTTAAAACACAACTGATCAAGGCCCTGAATAATGTGATCTAAGTTGGCCCTGCTTTGAGGTGGAGTTTGGAGCAGATGATCCTCACGGGTCCCTTCCAACCTATGAAAGTCTATAATTCTATGGTCCTGCTAACTGACGCCTGCAGAAAAAATAAAATACTTCCTCACCTCAATGAGGACAGACTATTTAGAAATCAATTTTTTTTAAAGCAGTCAGTTAAATTCTCTGGTGATACAGCTGCATAAAAGAAAGGGATTGCATCGAATGTTTCTGAATTATATGCACATCACGTACCAATTTTATAAGTGGATAAATATGCTGGAAAAATATCTGTCTAGAATGGTGTGCTGGGTCACAGTTCCTTGTTTAAAGATAATATTTAAACCCTAGATGTATTTACTGGGTTTATTTGGTGAACCAAGGTTCAAATATATTGGCAAAGTTGTGTTTAATCTGTTTTTGAATGTAATTTCTTGTGTATGTTATTGCAGTAAGTCTGGATTGTGATATCTCAGAAAATTCTTTCAGAATTCAGAATGCACAGAAACCTAATCTTCAATTTAGCCTCGAGCTCCGAAACAATAATGTGCACATTTTTATTGCAATTGTTCTTCCATAATTTATAGTGAATGTAATTGGACTGAGACTCTCATAATAATGTGAACAGATGTCTCGACTTGTAATACGTTGTTCCATATTAGATGCTATTTTTATTACCATTGAAATGGACCTTTATTGCATATCTCCTTTCCTTGAACTATGAAACAATTTAGAAGTCCTGGAGCAGTATCCAAAAGATAAACCAAATACAGACGGGAAGCAGAAAAATTTTGTATCTCCCATCAGAAAGAAAAGCCCCAACTTTATGAATAAAATGTTTTACGTTGGAGAGTGAAGCTCTCTCCTCAACATTTCTTGGACTTTCCTATTACAAAATCAACAACACATTACAACATAAAACAACTAAAACTACAAGCGTTATCATTGTCCACTGGGTATTTTCCATGAATGCTTTTTGTCTTGATGAAAAATCCATTGTCTGCCATAGAAGCTTTAGTGAAAAGGACCAGACAAACAGTAATTTAAAAATTTTAATAAAACTTGAACACATACCTAAACAAATTCAGCATTGCTTGTGTCAAGGAGGGGAATACCTTAATCTATTTTAGAAGGTGTTGGCAGAAAAGATGGGGAAACAAGTGACTTCAGACTCTGCCTTCTTCAGTGATGCATAGATTTACCTGAATCAGACAGGATTTGGTGCCTGTTCCCCAGTAGGGAACTTCATAATTGCAGTTTGTCTCAGTGTAATTAAATTCTTGCACTTGACAGGTCCACAGAGTTATTCTATATTAGGAAAAATGGGATCTCTGGATGCAGACGTAGATTCTCCCCGAAGTAACACTAAGTCAGGGCTCAGCAGAGTGCACTCCTCAGTTGTCCATAGCACTGCCAAGGACCAACGCACTCTTCACGTCTATGGGACACCACTGCGCATCGTTCCAGTGCATTTGGTGAAGTCTTCTGTCTTGCAATATATTGCCAGAAAAGGGAATTACTGACACACAGCGAGCTGTTGCCAGAAGGAAAATCGTAAAACCATTATTAGGTTTTTCATAGGGAAACCCTTTGGGTATTGTTTTCAGAGAGATAAGAAGTTCAATTTAATTACTGAAATCACTTGTGCGAAACATGTTCCTATCTGTAGCATGGCAGGACTAGGTAAATGCTTATCTCCTGCTGTGGCAGCTCAGTGGATCGGAACAGTTAATCTCCCTACTCTCCAGTGCTGTACCTACTATCCATCCCCAAAGTTGTTGCAACAAATCAACATTAAAGAGAATGGGGCAATTCAGAAAGAGATTGAGAGGGCTAGAAGAAAGGCTGCGTGGGCAAGACACCGGAACCACTGAAAGCGAGATGATAATGAATGGGGGCTGACCCCACAGTGAGCACCCATGCAGAGTTTTGCTCTGGACAAATAAAACACCTCTCAGGAAGAACGGACTCTCTGCCTCGTCTCGCTTTACCTGCGACCTAGAAAAATATCAGCACATCTCATTTCAGAAGCTGGTACGGTTAACAAGTACGTGACTCATACGGATGTTTTGAAAATGTATTAACTAGAGTTTGTGCAGTGCTTTGAATCTGTGAAGTCGACAATTTATCTTTGATACATTAATATTAAAATTTAGCGGGAACAAGGAAGAAACATCTTTAGTAGTGTTGCCCTAGAACTGGCAGAATCACTCATCAGTATCTATGAACAGATGGCAAGCTCAATAAATAATATTAAAGCCAACTCTAGAGAATGCATGATTTTTAGGAAAGGGTGTTCCACTCCTCTGCCCTTTCTCCAGCTTTACTTTTTTTACTCTCTTCCTTATTTTGGCTTTCATTTTCTATCCCTTGTGCTAGTTTGTTTCTTGTTTTTTTCTCTCTTTTTCCTTTGCATATTTTCCCTTTTGGGAGACTGGAGGAGGATGCTACTTGGTGTTACAAATCAGGGAAAGAGCCAGTAAGGACAGTGGCAGATAGCAGATGCTTAGCGAATATTCATACTCTGTCCTCAAATGAGAGTTGTCTATTTAAAAAAATCTTCTAAAGGATGCTACCTGACTAACCGAGTGGTGAACAAAAATTATATAAAGAGGCGCTGTGACTGGTCACAAACAACTGCTATTCACGATTTGGTACCCCAGAAGTCCTTTCCAAGTTGCCCTTGCAGACAGTTATCACGGAATCATGGAATCATGGAATTGTCAGAGTTGGAAGGGACCTGTAGAGATTATCTAGTCCAACTCCCCTGCTAAAGCAGGATTGCCTAGAGCATAATTATTTTCTCCTGAGCTAAGCCAGAAGCGGTGCTAAGGAGGTAAGAGCCTGTCTGATGAGATACACAAAGGAGGGAAGAAAATGGAAGAAGAAAAGAAAAAAGAAAATGGAAATGTTTTAGCTATTCTGCCTCTCTTCTGCTAGAGTGTGAGTTGAAATACACCCTCGTGAACTGCTTTACCCTATAAGTTGCTCTTACCAATCTTGTCACTACAAGGGATTTCTGGTCTGGTGTGCTATATATACTTAAGGATACAGTTTCATTGGCACAAAATGCTGACAGTAATAGGGTCTGGTCACCTCAACCTTAATTCCTAAACTGGTGTATAGCAATATAAACATTTCATATAGACCATCAAGAGTGCAACTGACATCCAGTAGCATGCAAGATCTCTAGCAGGATCTTTGTTTGGTCATACTGGCAAGCTATAAACAAGTCTGTTTCAAGAGGCTCATAAAACAGACCAATGCAAAATATAAAAGGAAAGCTGAAATACTGCCGGCTCCTGTAGTCCTCTCAGGGTCCCATGATTTTTGGCTGGGGCTAATACCAGTTTTGTGTGGAAAAAAAAATCCATCTTTCAACAAGGTCAGCCCTGATTTAGGAGAGATTTCCTACCCCATGAGTGGAGAACGCTAACACTTTTTCTCACGGAAAAGGAAGGTGATCAATCAGAGCTACTACAGCCTGATCTCAGGATAGTACTGGGCTTTAGAACAAGTTTTTTCTAGAATTTTTTTTCTGAAAAAATATTTCACTGGGCATTACTTTATTCATAGGATAAAGACCAACATATCTATGTCATTTTAAGGCATATATCCAAATATTCATAAAACGGAGGAGGGGTTGGTAGAGTGGCAAAGTGGTGAGGACTAAAGAAAAGGGATAGGAAGCTTTCACAGCAGTGCAGCAATGGTGGTTTGCAATGCATAGTAATAATTCAGTAAGTAAAGCTGCTAAAGTGGTAGTCTCTTGACTCCTATATAAGCATGCTGATTCTAATAGTGAACATATTACAAATAAGTGCAAATGACCTACTTATAAACTTCCACAAATATAAAAAGAAAAATAATTGAAAAATACATTTGAATTACATCTTGCATTCCTACATTTTGTTTCTCGTTCTGTGTCTCTGTGTTGTCAGACTGTGTTACCAGAGAGCTCTTCTAGCAGCCTGAAAGGTAAAAACTGTTTCATCATTTACATGACTGCAACGTTATTCTAAACCAAAGACCTGAAGGCGGGAGCCTTTGTATGGTCTTCCCCTACCTATGAGGGTGGCATGGAGTATGGAGCTAGGCTCTTCTCAGAGTCCCCACAGAAAGGCCTTCAATCACAAATTGCAAGAGGGACCACTTTGGTTGGATGTAAGAAAGAAAATCTTCAGCGGGAGTCCAGCACCGCCTGGGATGAGACTGTCCGGAGAGGTGATACTGTCTTCATCCTTGGATATGTTCCAAACTCACCAGCACAAGCTGAACAACCCAATTTAAATTCGAAGTTAGCCTTGCTTGAAGAACCCTTCCCATCCAAACTTTTGTGCAATCACAGAATCACAGAATCACCTAGGTTGGAAGGGACCTTTTAAGATCATCTAGTCCAACCAATGAGAAAAAAAAAACAAACAAAAAAACCCAAACCCACACCACACAAAACACCACCCAACACTAATCCATATCCCCGAGCACCATGGCAACATTATTCAATACAACAAAAAGAGAGGGTTAAATTGAGTTTGCACAGGTACCCTCTCCTTTCAGCAATACAAAGTCTGAAAGAGACTAGGGAATGATAATAAATTGGAAAGTGTACAGGGTGATGTGCCAAGTTTTGTTTGGCACATGAAGAGGAATTACATTGCACACCAGGAAAAGAATAGGCACTGTTTAAGTGATTCTTAAGCAACACAATACTCTATGTGCTATTTCGTTTGGCTGTTCTTGTTACCAAGCATTGACATCCCGGAGAGATATGGAAGTGGAGAAGTTAAAATGACCTCACTTCTGAAAAGATACATGGCAAAATAAATCAAGAGCAGCCCATACATCTATTTAAAAGCTATGACTTTATTATGCAAGTAGATGAAACACATTAATACCAAAAAAGAAAAGTATTAATACAGATAAAGTAGATGTAATTAAAATAAAAGAAGAGAAATTTAGATTACAGTGCAGGAAACCTTTCTAGCAATGAGATACAGTATTAGCTGACATATTTTGTTTTAACTCTGGCAGAATCTGAATAGGTATATATGTAAAGCTGTTTTTTTTGTTGGAAGAAGCCTAGAATCATTTAACTACTCTATAGCATTAGATTCAATTAGTCAAATTAATTTTTAGCACGCTCCATTCAAGCAATGAATTGCATAATACTCAATATACCATTTCCTTTTATATAGGTCTGTGTGCACTCTTCTGCTTCTTCAAAAATAACAGAATTACTTTTTAGGAAAAAAAATGCCTGCACTTAATAACACTAATATTTTTTTTCTCAAAAAGCAAAATAAAGACATTTATAATATAATAATGTATATTGGGTTTGTGTGGCGAGGTTTTGGTAGTGTGGGGGCTAAAGGGATGGCTGCTGTGGGAAGCTGCTAGAAGTCTCCCCCGTATCCAACAAAGCCAATGCCAGCCGGCTCCAAGAGGGACTGTCGCTGGCCAAGCCCAAGGCCATCAGCAGTGGTGGTGGCGCTTCTGGGATAATGTATTTAAGAAGCGGGAGGAAGGGAGGGAAGTGGGAATAATGCATGGCAACAGCTGAAGAGAGGAGTGAGAAGATGTGAGAGCAGCAATTCTGCAGACCCCAAGGCCAGTGAAAACAGAGGGGGAGGAGGTGGTCCAGGTGCCAGAGCAGAGATTCCCCTGCAGCCCATGGTGAAGACCATGGTGAGGCAGGATGTCTCCCTGCAGCCCATGGAGGTCCACCGTGGAGCAGCGATCCACCTGCAGCCCATGGAAGACCCCACACCAGAGCAGGTGGATGCCCAGAGAAGGCTGTGACCCCATGGGAGTCATTCTGGAGCAGGCTCCTGGCAGGATCTGTGGACCCACGGAGGGAGGAGCCCACACTGGAGCAGTTTTGCAGGCAGGACTTGTGACCCTGTGGGGAACTCACACTGGAGCAGTTCATGAAGACCTGAAGCCTGTGGGAAGGACTAACATCTAACATCGCAGAAGTTCATGGAGGACTGTCTCCTGTGGGAGGGACCCCATGCTGGAGCAGGGGAAGAGTGTGAGGAGTCCTCCCCCTGAGGAGGAAGGAGCGGCAGAGACAATGTGCGATGAACTGACCACAACCCCCATTTCCCGATCCCCTGCGCTGTTTCAGGGGAGGAGGCAGAGGATCAGGAGTGAAGTTGAGCCTGGAGGAAGGGAGGGGTGGGGGGAAGGTGTTTTAAGATTTACGTTTCTTTCCTCATTATCCTACTCTGATATTAATTGGTAATAATATCCCATTAGAATAAACAAGAGTGTCTTTACCATGCATACAGATTTTGCTTCTTATTTTATTTCAAAGGTTTTAGTCTTCCTGGCTCCCCCAAGAGTCAGTCTCCCAAGTGTTGCTACCTTAACAGAGTGATTGCATTATTATGTCCATCTTTGGACCTTTGAAAATGTGAAGTAAATACTCTATTAACAAGCTTAGAAGAAAAAAAAAAGGTTGATTCCCTTTTTAATATACAGACTAAAATATAAACAAGGAAGGACACAATTAGTGTAGAAATATTTCCTGACATGAATGTTTAGTAATGCAGACTTGGGGTATTAATAATGTTTGGTGTGTATGTGCACATATTCATGTCTGATATGAAAAGCCACTGGTGTATTTTTGAAATCTGCTTTTGAGAGTTTAACAGAATGGAAGTTCAAATGCTCACATGGGTGGAAATTCACATTATGGTCATAATCTAATTCAGCTGATTAGGATACTGCTTCAGCTGTAATAGCATTAATATCCTGTGCCACTATTAAATTAGCACAAAAAGCAAGCTATATGAAAATATAATGTAATTAACATCAACACAGTTGAGACCCAACCCCATTGCTGAATTATCTAGATCAGCTGTACTCCATCGATTATAACCATTAATCACAGTCTGGCACATTTTTATTTTGTTATCTCAGGACTACAACCTTTTAATTTCATGAATTCTTATTCTGAATTTTTTCTGCTGGTTCAGTTGCAGCATCCCTATCTTAAATTTTAGAGTAATTTTATATCCTTGAATTGGATTCATGTTACAATTTCTTGTTACTCCCTGTGCTAAGATGGAAATGTCACAGAAATAATAAATTGGTGATAAATAGTTCTTCTCCGGTTGTGTTATTTTTAGTCCGTGTCTTCTGTATCCTCATCAGTTTTTGCTTCTGCTGGTTCCCTCTCTGCCTTTCATCTCCTGAAGCATTCTAAAAGGATTTATTGTTAGTTTTGATGCCTTTTAAAAATTAATACTCATACACTATGTGGACAGTCTTAGGATGCTTGTACATTTAATCTACCAGTATTGATCCTCCTTTGTATTTTCCTCATTTTGGAAGGATCATACCGCTCCTTGCTTCTACCTGTCTCTTTTACACTGTTCAGCCATGTTAGCTCCCTCCTGGCCTTTCTGAAGTTCTTCCAAGTAAGTGGCATGCATTCTGGATTTCCAATGTGATATTCAGAATGCTCTCCATGCTGTCTGAGAGGGTGGCTTATTTCATTATTAGCCTCTTTTTAAAAAATCATAGACTCAGAAAAGGATTTAGGTTGTAAGCTCCTCTTGTAGAGTCACCTGCTCCAGGCAGAGCTAACTACAAAATTAAATGAGGTTGGCCAAGGCCATGTCCTGGACAGTTTTAAAAATTTCCAAGGATGACGATTCTATCACTTGTCTGGGCAGTGCTTAAACCTGCTTTTTGTGAAGGCTTCTTTCCCCATGTCCAATCAAAATTTCCCCTGCTACTACCTGTGCTGTTGTCTCCCGGCCTTTTGCTGCACTCTGAAAAGTTCTCTTCTGTTGATGGCATTCCTCTTGAAACTGAATGGATGCAGTGCATTTCTTTGTTGCTCCCACACTCTGCATATGTTATGATCACTGTTGTAGGATGACTCTTCAATAGTAATATTCTGAATCAGGTCCTCGTGCGCTGCTCAGAACCAGGACAGTATCTAAATATTAGTCATAGTCCATGACATTTAAGTAGACTATGTAGTCTATTGTCTTTCCTGAGGGTGTTGATGACCCTTAGTGTGCCTGATCAATACTATCAAACACAATAATCCTCCCTCTAACAAAAATAAGCCCATAGCTCTTATATAAAATACTTTCACGAAAAAACAATAGTTCTTTAAAAGCAACCTTTCCCCCCTGTTTTTGCAAATGCAAGTATATTTATTGCTGTATTGCAGGTGGTAAAAGTATCTGAAGAGAAGGACAGGAGACCATATTTTAAATATCCAGAAATAAATAAGCTGGATCAATATACTGTAACAGATTGTTTTGCTCATTAGAAGGTAAAAATAAAAAGGAAACTTGTCAATCTACCAAAAATCTAGCCTTTCAATAAGGATATAATTGGAACATGCTGTCAAAAACAACTTTGAAATTAAATTCACAGCAGCTGGTACTCAACACACTTCATGACAGGTCATCAAAGATAAAAATTTACCTCTACGTGTTACTTTTTTCATCTCTGTCAGATCTTTCAAAATGCCCAGGATTTTTAAAGCAATATTAACTCTTTCAGGTTATAATAACACACAAATTGTGTCTTTATCTTAATTGGAATCTTTTCCTTTGGAGGAAAAACAGAAAAAGCCTTCATTAAGAGGAATACTTCACTCTAACGTTTGCTACTGTGAGTCACAATCCTTTCCTAACTCATCCCTTATAGCCTTGACTACTCCTTAGCTTTGTTGTAGCTTTTTAGTAGCAAATTATGTCTCTAGTAATAGATTATTTGCTTCATTCACTATAAATAATATGCAATATTTAGCAATATTTTCTATTAACAGACTGTGATATCATCTTACATGTGAATGTTTCTTAAGCACCCAAACATACAAAACCAGAGATACACAGAAAGGCAAAGGATAGTAATAACAATTAGATCTGATAAAGATCACTGCAATTCTGCTTTGTAGCTCACAATTAAAAAAATTATCACCTTTTTCATAGTACCCTCATTTTAAAGGAACAACAAATGATTGCTTATATTTCACCTGGAAAAGTCTCTTGATATTTCCTACCCCTCCAGAACTATAGAGTAGTACAAAATGCCTAAGGTGACTAGTTTCTTCATTTAAGATTATCTACAATTTTATACAAAATCATGGAAAGCTGCAACTAGAGAGGAAAGAAGTCCTGCTCCCCACGGGTAACTGTCATGCACCTGTTAGAAGATTGCTGGAAGGCAAACAAATTAGGAGGTTTTCACACATTCCATTCTTCTGTCATCAAGGTTGTTGAATGAATAAAATTTGCCTGCTACCTATTTTCTTATTCACACTCCTATGTCTTGTACCCATCTCCCCTTTGCTCTGCATCACCTTTATTGATCCATTTTGTCATTTGCAAAAAAAACATAGTGGTGGGGGCATATGTGACAAAAGCGGTTAAGAATGAGAGCTAGCAACTGAGGTCTGCTTGGATCGGGAGACTGTATGAGGCCTTCCTGAGGTCCCTTTCAGCATAAGTCTTCCTACAATATTATGAGAGCGTAGAACGCTATTTCAAAGAATAAACTCAGGCCAGGACTCCAGACTGAACTTGCTTCAATTCGTTATTCATAATTGGATGGGTGATATTACTATTAGAGCTGTCATGATGCCCCTTTTTTTCTTTTCAATCTTGAAAAATGTGAGTGGTTTCTCCCATGACTCCTGTCCTGTTGTATGAAGGAGTGAGAACCAATGGGTAGGGTTGGAAAAAAGTCATTGCAACTGCAGCCTCTGCAGTCATGCGAGGGCATCAAGGTTCATAAGGGAAGGTGTAATCTCAGAGAATTGCTGTAGACCTACAGGCCTTCAGAAAAGTCCTTACTAGTGAACTGGGGTCTCACCACTCTGTCTCTTTTAATGAGTACATTAGCAAAACCACAGGGCTTTCACAAGTTTGAGGTCAATACAGCAAATGTCATGTTGAAAGTCACCACTTGAGCTGTCTAGTTTCACTAATAAAAGAACCCAAATTAATTTAATTAGCATTTTAATTAATTAAAATCTATTTAAAAAAATACATATTAATCAAGAATTAAGCAAGCAGCTGGCCTTTATCTATTATGTTTTAAGAATAAAACTGTGCTTTATTACATGATCCATCTAGTAGCTGGGTAACATTTTATGGGAAGGTCTGTTTCATTAGTATTGCAAGTAAAATATGCTTTTCAGTGAACAAGGACAGTATTTAATATTTGTTAGTTTCAGTTTATTAAATATGTATGCCACAGAACAAGACTTCCTCTTCATTTCTCCCAGAAATCCCTTTGCAGCTTTTTGTGGACTGACTTAGAATTACAAAATTAAATCCAGAGCTATGTTCTTTTGACCGAAAATCTCTGACCTGTGAGATAAAGTGATGTTGTTTCTGCTTGAGGACCAGTTCAGCTAATTGTTGAGTGATGGCTGTGACACAGCTGGTACACGATTTTGTTCCCAAGGTAACTCTCCCCTACAAAGTGATTCAGAACCAATCATTTGTTTTATAGGGAAACAGCAGGTGTTACGTGCTACACATGGGGTAAATAGACATTTTTACTGAGAGGGTCATCATTTTATTAAAATGTTCTTTCGCCTCCCTTTGTGACGTTGAAAGAACATTTTCAGTATTAGAGCTGAAAGGAACATAATGGTTTGAATAGGAAGGGTACCCAGGAATTTTGCCTTTGCTTAATATCCATTTCCTGGGACCAACACAAACCTAAAAAGCTGTAATAAAACTGTTAAGAAATACCTTTTGATTTTCCTTTACCTTCAATAAAATCATACAGCCTTTCCCTGTGCTCCCCCCACACAAGAGCATGGGTTCACAATAATAGTCAATAAGCTTCTGTATATTTACAACACGAAGCAGACACCATCTTATTATATATGAACCTTAGGCAGTTAGGACAGAGCTCATCTCCCAGCAAAATCTGCTGAATTTCCATGCTTCCAGTCAGGAGAGCTGGACTGCATTTATAGAGCTGGAATTATTGCTGGAGAAAGTAAAAACTTCTACATAATTACATATGCCTTCTTGTTTTTGAGACAACATCAGAAAAAAAAAAAGAGGTAGAATTTGTTCCTCTCACATGGATGAAGAAAGCCTAATTTTTCACAGGTTTGAACAAGAAGCACTTTTAAACATAGACTCTAGCCCCAGATTATCATATATCTGAATAAAAAACCAAATAATATCTTCTTCAGTGCACTGAGTTATCTGTTAGTCTGAAACAAAGACATGCTCTTTGAACTGTTGCTCCCTTTGTAGCTCTGCAAAACATTCCTTGATTTCCATGAGGTTTTACACGCAGAACCCCCCCTCAGAATTTGGCTTATTATTTCAAAGGAAAAGTATAAAATTTTGGAGATGGCACAAAAGAAGGATTTCTAAGTTTGGTGAAAAATAAGTTATTAAGAGCTTCATGAAGAGTTACTCTTTCAATTATTTTCTAAATATTTTCTAGTTTTTGGGTTTTTTTAAAAGACTATCACAAAAGGTTTCTTCATTTATATTAAATCAGGATTTTTTAGCTCAAGAGCTATGAAGGAAAGCTGTGATTGAATTTCATGAAATTGACTTTTCTTTTAAAGCTAGTTCCTGTTTAATCCAACTACAAACCAGCATTAGCATAAATTCCTATGAGACAGAGAAGATCCTGTCAGATTAATTCAAGGCTTTGGGAAATCCCCTTCAGATTTATTACCATTTTAGAAGTTTAAAAATTAGTGATAATTTTTGGCTGCTCTATTACTTGCTAATATTCGTTATAATTTCAATTACTTCCCTGACATTATTTTTTTTTCTTGAAGGAATGCCTTTGTTACTTGACGGTTGGTGTAAAGGAGTGTGTGGTGGGCTAGCCTTGGCTAAGAGCCAGACTCCCTCCCGGCCACTCACTCCCCCTGCAATGAGATGGGGCGGGGGAGAAGATGAGAAGATGGGAAGAATGGGAATGAGAAAGCTCGTGGGTAGAGATGAAGACAGGGAAATCACTTACCAATTACCTTCATGGGCAGACCAGACTTGAGTTGGGGAAAATTAGCTTAATTTCTGGCCAATTAAAACTATGCTGCTTCCATTGCTCCTCTGCAAGTTCATCTTCACTGTGTGTCCCTACAGCCATAGTCAAACCTCATCGGGGCGGGAACCCTAAAGCAGAGGAAGCGTTTTATCAGCCCAAGTCGGATGTGGCAGCACCCTGGGAGGGGGCAGAGGCGGGGGGCAGACACTGCACAGATCCCAAAGACTTCTGCCCTCACCTCTGCTGCTCTTCCGAGATAGACCTTTGCGGTAGGCTGGGTTTTATTAAGATTTCCTGCATAGTAACAGATCTCATCAGGTGAATAATATGGTCCCCAGTCTGTTTTACAGACAATTTATTGCACCTTTTGGCTCACTAATAAGTTAATATAAAATGCTGTGCAATTCAGAAGTTAAGTTTCTTTGACAATTATCTCATTTTATGTTAGAGGCTCAGTAATTGTAATTCTGCACTGGCAGTTTTGTATTTTCTTATTTGGAATAAAAGTCTATTACAGCTTTTGTTTTTATTCTTTGAAGTGAAATTCCTGAATATTAAAGCAACCAAAATTTTTCATTCAATGGGATCAAAACACTATCCGGAGGTGACACGTCTTTCAAGATTAGGTTTACAAAATGTACGTGCAGGATATTTAGAAAAACAACCAGGATATGTAAAAAAACAAGCCCCCTGATATAAGACGGGGCTCTGCCATTGTTAGGGTCAGGGAATGCTGACATCTAGCAATCATTTAAGTCAATAGATAGACTGATATTGATTTCCATTAGCATAGTTAGCAAGGCCCTGAAGATTCAGAACAGAAAAGTCTGAAACACCCAAGACATCACAGCTCATCCCAGCAAACACAAGGCGCAACCCTTAGGGAAGGGGAGGAGCAGTGGCTCGGAGACAGCAGGTGAGAGGCAATTTAGTCCTGCACAGTCTGCTATCAGGCCTGCGGCTATAACTGCCAGTAATACTACAGGAGTAGTATACGTAGTATACGTAGTAGTATATCAACACTACATTCACATTCATTTGAGGGTTAAATCTGAAGCACTTATATGCCGATGAAGATTCTAGTCTTATTTTGTATTGATACTCACCAAAATGAAGAAGGTCAGCTATAGCCCACATAGCAAACAAGCCCCAGAGATTTAGGGGAGCAAGATGTTGCTTAAAGAAAGTTCTCCTAAGAGGGAAGTTCTTGATATTTGACATAATGCTGTTTAGTTTAGCTGTTTACTACATATCAACTCTAAACAACAGTAAGGCAGAATAAATATATGCATTTGTATATGAAGTATTACTAATCAATAATATTAAGTATCAATATTAATAATTAGCTTACTATTAAAATGAATTAGTGTGTACATATAGAAGTACATTGATTTCATAGTAAAAATCTTTCTGTAGTTAACTTAACTAAGACTCCTGCATTTCTATTACTCTATTAACATAGGAACTCATTTTTTGTGAAAGTCCTAGCCTTTTGCAAAAAACTACCTTAAAACAAAAGATAAAAGCATCTAACTTCTCATCCATTCCAGATAGATTTGTATATTCAATTCCCTTTCAACCTCAATCTTGCTTCAGTCAGTTAGAGGTTGTTTTGTGTTACAACTAAAAAATTATTTTCTAGGCTTTTCTTGTAATGTTATATGTATGATTCTGACCACACTTTGGTTATGCTGAAGAGATCTAAAGATGCACTGTATCTATTTTTTAAACTATTAGAACATGATGTATAAGCAAATCAAAAAGACAGGTAAAGTGAAATTCAGTAAAGAAATGTGTTTCCATTCTGTATCAACGGTCTCAATAAAAAAACTAAACATTTTTTTTATTGACAAAACTAAGTATTGACTGACTTTTACTCCTCTTGCCCTTACACGGCTTGTAGTGTTAAGATTAAGCCCCTGATTCTGCAAAACCCCTGTGCGAATTAAGTGTATCAGTCATCAGATTAGAACTGCAAAGTCCGTTCCACATTCTGAGCATCAGCACTATTTATTTCATTTAAAACAACTCCATCAGGACAGACTGGCTGAAATCCATAGGGCTGCACACATTAGTGATGGCTTAAATTAGCCTGCAGAGGTGTTATTATATAAATGAGGCCTGGGTCAAATGGAACTCCTATTGACTTAGGTTTATGACAGTGACAGTTAAAGCCTGTCACCACTACCTTTCTTCCCAAAATGCACAAAGCAGTCTAAGTTTTAAAAATAACTAATATACAATTTTCAGTGCATTTTTATAGAACTTTATTTCCTATTTATTTAAATATTTAATTTAATTTTAATTTAATAAAATGTATTTTAATATAATTTATTTAATATAATTTAATGTTATTTATTTTAATATGATTTAAAAATTTGAGAAGATACTGATTGCTGAAAGTTGGATTTTTATAGATGAAGAAACAATTCTAGCTGTACAGAAGCATTGATACTGGCATCAGAATCTCTTGAGAATCCCCGGTAAAAGGGACAAATTTTCTCAATATGCCACTCAGAAAAGACATCAATCCTTTACTTCTTTTAATAGTTTTAAATGCCTTTTATTTTGTGTTGTCTTTTGTATCACCAAATAGGTACCATTACATGTAGGCCCTAATATTCATTTTCACCTTTTTGCTACATTTGATTCTTTCACCTCGTGCTTATTTCCTGTCTTTTTCACTTCTTGTAAATCTCACCTCTCTTGACTTTGCATATGGTATGGCAAGTGCCAGTAGTTGCAGTGATTTCTTCATCTCTTCCTCCCTCTGCCTCTCTCTTTCTTTACTGATGTTGATAGGATGGATGCATGTATGTATTTTTAAAATAACTTTAAAAAAAAATTATATTCTCAAAGAAAATGTGGTATTCTCCAATATTTATGTTCTTTAAAAATTCTATTTTCATTCCTTTGTCGAAGAGAACCACAAAGTCAAAGCCTTCTATTAGACATAGTAATATGTCAACTGTAACACTACATGTTTCGGATATCATACATGTACATATTAGTTACTGCAACCTGTAAAAGTATTATTCCTTAACATAAGACAGTGGCCTTAAGCAATTGCTCCCCATGGGCAAGTAATTTGAGTCATAGTGGGGTTGCGGGGGTGGGGGTGTGGTTTGGGGGTTGTTTTTCTTTTTTTATTAACAAAAAGTATTTCTTTTTACAAAGCTGATGAAAATGGAAATGTGAGCAATTCTATGTGATGTGTTAAATCTTTTAAGGATTGATGACCAGATGTACAAATGGTCATGGACGGCTAAGGAAAGTAGGAACAGAACCAACAAATGAGTGTCTGTCTGATCAGCTATGTGGAAATTAAAATGCCATCACCCCATGCAATACCAACTGCATTTTATTATTTTGATCAAGCCATCACTACACCACCAGATTGAAGGAGAAATTACAGTATCTTCAGTTATACTGAATCTTCATATACGCCTACTGAAAAGACTGCTCCTTTTTTCTACTCTTTTTTCAGTGCTTCTGGCCATATATATATCCCAACCCTTTAATAGGGTTATTAAAAAAATAATTTAATAGACATCCATGAATCTGACTTTCAAGACAACAAAGAGTTATTAATTTCATTAGATTCTTTAGCAAAGACTGCACAGCCCCCCCTAACTTTGCCTTCTTTTTTTTTTTACTTACTCTTACCAACAGTATTTGCAATGTAGTTTGTTACAGCTTGTTCAGTTCGATGAAATGGGGCCCATATCAGGATTAGTCAGGTAACTCGGCCTCAAACTGAATAGGATGTTCAATCAAAAGTCTTCAAAGCTAAACATTAACTCAGAGCACTGCCCAGCTGACAGATGCAGTCATTTGAGCCTGTCACGGTCAACGCACTTTGCATCTTAGCAGAGCTAAAAAAGACAGCTTAGCCAAAAGGTAGAGGATTAGGGATGGTTTAAAAAAAAAAAATTTTTTTTACTTCTAGATTGGAAAAAATAGACTTTCCCCAACACTAATTTCTTGCTTGGGCCTTTGTTTTACCTTTATCTCTTTTCCTGCTCTCCTTGTCTTTAACAAAAACCCCAAGCAAATCAATTAATTGATTTTCTGCAAAAGACTGAGTTTCTACCTGATGTTTCAGATGCTTTCGAAATGAGAATTGTAGCACTTGATATTTTTTTTTCTTCAGTTTTTCATGTAAATAAATCATAGCATTCTCTGGTAGTCTTAACTGTAAAGGAAAGTAAGCGTATCCTTACCTTACAATGACACCAGCCAGCAACCTCAGCACTCACAGGCGCATCCCATCAGGTCATGGGGTCTTGTGTCTGTCCAGCTTGTTTAAATATTCCCTAACTTGATAACTCAAATGATGGTTAAGTCTTTCTTGCTCTAGACCTCCCACTGCTCTCGAGGGTCTGGTGATCCTGAATGCTGGTCTTGTCAATAAAATCTGAAGCAAGATGCACCGAGTACTTTGTTCCTTGCAGTGTCTCCTGACTTGCCCCAAGCAGCACTGGGCTCTATTTTTCCTGGTAATCTGTTTCTTGATGATACATCTGTACATCTGTAGAAGCCCTTCTTGTTGCCCTTCACATTCCTTGCCAGATTCAACTACAGATGGGCTTTGGCTCTCCTAACCCCACCCTTACGGGCTCAGACAGTATCTCTGTATTGCTCCCAGGCGACCTGTCCCTGCTTCCACATCTTGCACTCTACCTTTCTATATCTGATTTTAGTCAGGAGGTCCTTATACTATGTCCTTGTTTTAGTCAGAAACTCCACGCAAGCTGCTGGCTGCTTTTGCTTGAATTCCTGCATGTCTACTATTCTTCAGCTTGAAGCCCAGGGTTGTTGTGATCCTGCCATTTGTCTGGTTCCCTCCTCTCAGGATTCTGAAATCCACCATCTTATGGTCACAGCAGCCGTCCCTGATCTTCAAATCTACAAGAAAACTATGGAGCTTTCAAAGACTCAACAGGCTCAGGCTACTCCTCCTGTGGAAGAGAGAGGCTTAAATGCTGGTACAAATGACCATTTTATAAGAAAAGGCCAAAGATGTTTTGCAATTACCATAAAATCATGTTTTTACTTCTTTATCAGTCTCAAGATGCTATCACTCTTGTGACACAATAAGTAGATCTAATCTTCAAGAAGATTAAGATAAGCTATCTTTCTTGGCAGACAAGTGTTCTGGCTGCATTATTAAAATTGACAGCTAATTTTCATTTATACGCTTGCTATAAGATGTGCTTATATTTTTACTTTCATTGAGTTGATATTGTTAATAAAAGCTACATTTTTCATTCTCACTTGTGTTTATTTGACCAGAGTTCAGAGTTTAGCTTTAAGACTTATGATTATATTAAGAATATCATGTCCCCACAAGACACAATGCCCAGTTATATTAAAAAATAATTGTGCCAAATCCAATTAGCAAAGATTTTTTGATGAATTAACCTTGTCATGGCAGAATACACACTGCACCTGCTGTTCTGCTTTAGCGCCAGACTTTGGCCCTCCTACAGTTAAGTCATAGGTTGTTTTGCTAATCTCTTTCAGCTCACTTTTTCCTCCTTGTGTTCAGACGTCACTACCTCCAGATGTCCAAGATTCTTTCTGTCTCATTTATATGTATGATTTGCTTCTTCAGTTTGCTCTTTCATCATTTTCAGTACTCTTTTGTTGCAGAACTCTGCAGCAGATGTTTGATTTTTCCCTTGTACCTTGCTTTACCTCCAAGGAGCCTTGCAAATGTTGCTGCTCCAGACAGGAGAGAAAGGCTGATCATTGGAGCCCACAAATGACCAAACCGGAACGTTATTTAACAATCTAGCTGGGGGAACAGCATCAACAATTTTAATTTTCATGCTTAAGGGATCTGATTCCCAGGGTAGCATAAATGTCCATTCTGGGTAACTGAAAAGCAGTGTTCTGATATGGTGGTGATTCATACATTCCCTCCACTTCTGGCAGTTACCTGTGAAGAAAAAGCACAGGAGAAGGAAAGAGTTTGCCTTTGCTGCATCTCCCTCACTGCCTGGAGGACACAGTGTGACAGGATGCGGAACACAGACTGGGAAGCAGTGCTAGGGGAAATTTAAGAAGTCCATAATGGGCTTCAGACAGGCTTGAGACCTGAATTGCAGATCTGGCATAACTTGTCGTGGCTGACCCTACTCTGCTAATCTCACCAAGTATTTGGTTGTGAGATTGTTTCCTGTCTTTGGGCACAAAGGGCCTGCAACACCTCCTATCCTCCTCAGTCACCATTGTACTTGGCCAGAATCCTGGCCTACAGCACCAAGGGCTGCCTCTTTTGGGGCCATTCCTGGGTGATTTGCTTTTGATGCAAGAGGATTCACAGGTCTCCTGCTCCACCACCAGCGCTAGCGGCATCTGCCTGGAGAACAGAGGCAGGTATAAGAAGTATCCTTTTCCCTCTTGCTAATAAGCGAGGGAAGAAGAGAAAACTTGTTTTTGGTTTGAGGATCAGATGCTTCATGATACTGGGCAGCAAACACAGAGGTTTGAAGTATGGACCATCTGTCATCTCTTTAGCTCACAGCCTACCATGAAGACAAATCAAAGCATCAGTAACTGCAGAGTAGGTTTGCATTGCCAGCATCCATGTCAGATGGACTGCTCCTTTTCAAGCACAAGGAACACGACTGCAGCTAACACAGCAGGGCCTGTGTGTCTCCTGACAAAGATCAGCTCTGGTGGAACATTCATCTGGTGTTCACAACTCCTAGCTCCTTCTCCTGCTGCCAATATGGCAGTCCCTCCATCTCCAGCCACCCATACTAGTTGGCTCAGACCAACCTGACCAGAGTCCAATGGGTGCCTGACATGCAAAGGAGGTGTACGTACAGGAATCATGTCTGACCCTTAGGTTTGGTGGCACCTGTTGTTTGCCTAGGAGAGGAAAAAGGAAACATAGCTGTAGAGGGCAGGGAGGAGAAACCTCTTTCAATAATGAATAGGATCAAAAAATCATTCTTCTGGATTTTGGGCTTCTTTTGGAGCATGGCATAGTGTCCAGACTCCACCAGGATGAGAAATACTTCTGTAGGAGGGACTCTGGTGTTGGTGCCCTAGAAAGTGCAGCCTGTGGTGATCACAGCAACCTTTGCTGGCCCACTCCTGGGTCTGGCCAGACAGTAGCATTGCACAAGATGCCCACATGACTACAAATGACTAGTTTTCCCCCATTTCAAAGACAGCTGCTGTTCCTGCACCTGAGTTATAACCATTTCTTTCCTGCTCCCTAGAAATCTGTCTGACAGCAGAGCCCTGGATGAGATTCATCAGGCATGCAGTGGGGGCAGCACAGAGCCTTTGGTCACTGGCAACCCAGGCTGGAATCCAGTGGCTCCTTTTTAGGGTCCTATTTTTCAGCTATGCCTTTTCTTGGCCCAATGTACTGGAAGGGGAAAAAGAGACTGAGGATGCCACAAAGGACTGCGACCACACAATGACCTCTCACACTGAGTGCATCTAAGGAAGGGAGTTGCACTATTCACTTGAATGCCAGTAATTGCATGCAAGGCCACAAAACTGGTTTATTCGTGACCAGGCAGATGGAGCACCCTCATTTCAGCCAGGGAAACTAATTGTGTGCACCTATCTGCAACCCTGAAAATATTTTAGCTCAACAAATCATTCCATGAGTCAGAAAGCACCAGCATTGCAACCTCCTGGCCAACTAATGGACCAACCAGGAGATGCATATGTCACTCAGCCCAACATCTGGATACATAAAAAGCAAACATTGTCTTGAAAACTTCAAGGAGTGCAATGGTTCTGAGTGGTGTTAGCCCACATATTACTCCTTGGTGGCTGGGTATGCCTGGTGTGATGACAGTGAATATATAGAAGCAAGTTTCTTCTCAAAGAATGTTCTCAAATGGTATCTTAAACTGGAATAATAGTATAATCAAGTTGCAGCTGTGATTAAATAAAGCCTTAACTCGTTCCTATAAGCTGAGTTGTGAGAGCATTCCTGGCAAAGAATGGAGCTGACAAGGTCCTTGTCTCTGGGCCACCCCTCTGTTCTTTGTCCACGGCAGAATCAAGTCAGCTTGGTTTCCATGGTTTCCAGCGGGGGAGAAGGAAGAAAGCAGGGATAGATTTTTGCTAGGATCAGATGCTTGGTATGCAGTATACACAAAGGCAGGCAATATGCCACAGTGAGTGAGGGGAGAAATCTTTCATCACTTCATCTGATAGTCTCCTATAGCAACTGCAGCAGTAAAAGCAATACCTGCAGAGGCATACAGCTGCATAGCAATCCATTATGTCATACAAAAGGGTCCCACACCCCCTCCAAGTGCATACATGGTAATATTAAGGAAATATTTGATTCAGTATGTGCATCCTGCAAACAAGAGAGCAAGCTTGGTAGACACAGCACCCAAGTGATTCTACTTCCCTGTCCTGGAAGAGGATGGAGTGTCACTCATTCTGACCTCAAAGTGATTCTCTGGAAAGCAAAAAATGCTGCTGGATTTGCATGGTGCCACTTGGGTGAAGCAGTGCTCATGACAACAGCTCCTTGTCCACACCCCATGTTAGCCATGACCCCACTGCAAGTTCCTCAGTCTTTTCTGTCTCCCTCAACTCTAGGAATACGTCCCCTTCCACTTCACCATATGGTGTCCACTCCACCTCAGCCCTTGAGCAGCTCTGTCTTCCTTCCAGCTGCTTGTCAGTGATGGTCGATGGTCACTGGGCACACTCAACAGTGTGTGTTATGATCCAACCTTAGTATCTGTTGTAGTTTATAAAAGGACTGGGGATCCATGCTGTGCTACACCAGAACGTGGGCTGCAATCTTGATCCTGTGTATGACCCATCTTAAACATTTATAATTTTACATGGTTGCCCATCCGTGGTCAGATTATCTCTCCCAGCTGCTGAGAAAGAGGTACAGCAGCTGCTACCTAAATCTTTCTCCAAACCATCATTCCTATGGAAGATCTTCACAAAAAGAGACAATGGTTGCCATCTCCTTGGTTCCTTGGGGCACACAGCCCCCTCTGTTGTCCTTTGACTATAATGAGAACTAAGGAGCTCTCCTCTCTTGAGTTGACATTCCAGAATGAAAGAAAAAGAGGTGCTTCTCTACTACAATGCTAGGGCCGTGTTTGATGTGGCCCTAGGTGAAGTATAAATGTGGAAGAGAGGATGCTGTGTCAAGGTCAGCTGGACAGGGCTGAAAGACTGCCGGAGTGGAGATGATGAGTGGCATCACATTGTCTATACTGCATAGTAGGATTGTTCCCATATCCAGACCATGCCCAGGCATAGCTGATGAGTGGGCCAGTTGGAGCAGCTAAACATCTGCCCCAGGGGCTTATTAAATGTTTACCAGCCTGGAGAATCCTTTATCACTATTAGGTTATGTGCTTGACACTGTTTAATTCATGCTATGTCAATACACATAACCCTAGAGTCCACAGAGTATGTTAACACTCTGGCCAGAAGATTACAAAACAGACAGTAGAGTGGTTCTACTAAGCAAACAAATTTTCATGCAGAGAAAGAATGAAAATGCTGTGTAATTATCCTATATAATACAAATAGAGTGACTTCCTAAGTAGAATAAAAATATTTGCACCATTGAAGCAAAATCACATAGTTTTGCTCTTGGTCACAGTAATTCTAGCTGCAAGAAACAGTCATTTTTTGGTAAAGGAAGCAGATAAGGTCAGGTCAAATAGCAGCAATGGCGAGCTGCTCCCAAAAGGACAGAGAGCCAAGAATCAAGAGCAATGGCACAGCTGACAGGGCAAGGGTCTCACTAGCCAGAGCCCACTCCCACAGTACCTAAGCAAGGCAGGCAGAGCAGGTCCAGTGACAGTGGCCAGGTTCAACCAAGGGTCCAGATCCTCAGGCAACTTCTTGGTGATGAAGCAGGTGCCAGCTCAAGTCAGGAGGATAGTCTGCAGGACAGGGTCTGGATCAATGGGGGCTATGGCTTAACTAGAGACCAAAGCTCCAATGACTTAGTTCAGGCTAAATTCAGACTGAACATACAGGGCTGAGCTTAAACATATCTCCTGGGCCTTGGGGACAGGGTGATTAGGTAGAAGTCACAGGTAGCACTGGCTCAGGGCCGTTGAAGCTTGTTATTACCCTCAGAACTGAGACAGGGCAGACTGTGGCTAGACAGCAAGTATACAAGCAGAAACCACACAGTTTGTACAAAGATGACATAATTCACAGTCAAAAGGACTTAAAAAAGAAGACAAAGACTTACAGAAGAAACAAGGTTTCCCTGTGGAAATTGATCAAAAGATAGTATAGGAAAGGAATATTACATTGAACCTTGACAAGTGTTTCTACCAGCAAATTAAATGTGCTTGGTAGGATTCCCAAGCACTGATGCCCAACTGGAATGGGATGGCCTGTGTCTATGCTTGTGAGCTGCCTTGGCTTTTAAGTATCAAACCACCTCCAGCTCAGGAAATGCCCCATGCAGGATACAGAAGGCAAGACAGTACTCTGCGAATTTTTTGAGCTTTGGCTATCTAGTGGGAGAGAGCTATTCTTCCTGTCCCAAAGGTGTCAAGTGTCAAGAAAGACGTTGGTAGGTAGGACACTGGCCAGTAAATGTGTATGACAAAAAGATGCTTGGATGTTCTGTCCATCAGAGTGACTTAACATTCTGCATTTCAGAAGTGGGACACATTATGAGCCGTGGGAGCAGTTAGAGCTCTCTCACACTCTGCCTGAGCTCTTGCAAAAGCCTCCGCAGCATGCGTACTAACAAATCTTGAGCTATCATGGGCTGACAGCAGGGTTCACTCTGGTACATCCTCAGCCTCAGCTTTGCTACTATCCATCTTTGGGCTGTGGAGTGCTACCCAGCCAGGCTGTGATTGCTTTCCTGCTGAGGAGAGACCTCCAAACCTGAGAATAGATCACAGAACACAGAGAATAATTTTTCACTTCTCTGAGGCCACTTAGGATTTTCCGTATCTGCGTCATCCCCTTCTGTTATCTATTTTTTCAGGCTGAAAAATTCCACATAATTTCTGCTAAGTATAAGCCAATATACTCTGATCACTCTTGGTTCCTCCTCCATGCCTTTAAGTTATGACTCATCTTTTTAAGACTGTGCAGTCAAAACCATATAGAGTATTCCGGGATGGGACTGTGGATTTGCACAGTAGAATGATGTTTTGGTTTTGTTCTCTAATTCCTAATTTACTTTTTTTTGTCTTCCCTGAGCACTGCTGTTCACCAAGAATGATTGTCAATAGCTCCAAGATTCCTTTCAGGAGTAGCAATAGCTCATCGTTATACACAGGCAGTTCAGGATTGTTTCCTGCTGCCCTTCCTGCAGCTTTGTGATTAGTAACATTGAAATTCCTCTGTTGTTTTATCACTCAGTCATTTCAGTTTCTAAGATCCTTTTCAAATCTTTGTGACCAGCTTTAGTTTTGTCTACGTTGAATAATTTTGACTTGCCATTATCCAACAACTTTTCTAGATAGTTTATGAATACATTGAGCATGCATCCCAGGGTATATTCCTGTTAATACAGGAGATTTATTGTGAGAACTATCCACTTACCCCATCCTTTCTTTTCTCTCTTTTCACAAGCAATTTTTTTTTTGGTGAGAGCACTTTTCATGAGACACCTTGACTGAATATTTTTTTTTTAAATTCAAGTATACTCATCCAATTCCTTGTTCACTGCCGAAGAAAAAAGACCATCAATTTGTGAGGGACAACTTCTCTCTACAAAAACTGTGTTGACTTTTGCTTGTTTAATCATTAATCATAGATCTGTTCACTCCTTTCATTCCAGTTCCACTTGATTTTCTTTGCATGAAGGACAGACTTCTTGGCTTGTAGCACCCAGGAGCACTTTTCAAAATTTTGCATGACATTTACCGCTTTCTATTTCTCTGGTAGCAAAGTAGATTTAAGCAATAGATTACATACTACATTTAGCTATTTGGCAATCTGTTTTACAATCTGGCCATAACCCACTGATTCTGATTTTTTTTTACTATTTTTCATTCTTATCTCTGTTTTCTAAGATGTTTGTCTTTCCTCACCTTTTTGAGGGAAAATATATTTGGGTTCCCAGTTTCTAAAGCCCTTTTTGCTTGTGATAAATAAACATGAAGAATGACCACAAAAATTCATAGCTCATAAGAATCTACATGTGTGAAGAGCACTCCAGGAAGAGTTTGACTTGCCTCTTCCATTTACTTTTGGTTTGATCCATGCTGTATGTAATCCTTCTACCAGCTATTGATGGTAACCAAAAGAGCTGGGTTCAATACACAATGAGTGGTATTAGGCAGTCTGTCCCTTTCCAAGCAGAATTTTTAAAAATAATAAAGACATATGGCTTTTCTGTCAGAGCTTTCTACAGAATTCCAGTCAGTTTTTTTAACCTTCATATTGTATCGTATTCATATTCTACCGTATTCTTTAAATATATAGATATGGGGGTAGAGTAACATAAAGATATAAGGGTATAGTGCATATATATAGAGAGAGAGAGAGAAAGAGATATCTCTAAATATATAGATAACTGATCAGGAAACTGGTTTTGCTATAACATTTACAGAGTTCTTCCCTGCTTTTTGGTTCTGATGTCTGTTATATCAAAAAGTGGCCAGTTAACAAAAGAATTACAACAAGGTCTCTTGATCCTTGAAAAGGTCTATCACTAAAATCACACTGATTCATCATATTGTCATGCTGATCACTTTGAGTTTGGTTTGTGCTTTAGGTGGACAACAGTATGCATGATTCCATAAAACACTCATTGCAAGAAATGCTTAATTGCGATTAATATTCAGTAGGTTTTCTAGGATAACTACACAGGCTGTTCTTTTCCTGGTCATAGACTCATAGTAGGATTTGGGTTTAAAGGGACATTTAATATAATATAACTTTTAATATTTATACTCTGTGACTACATTTTTAAAATGCCCCAGAAATAACAGGTTGAGACAGCTAAGAAAAGGGACCTTTAGTGCCAAAAGGAATGCTGCAACAAGTACTGATAATTCACAGGAAAGAATCCAAGAGGGGAACATCATTTCAAATACTGTCAGGAATGCAAGTCACCGTTCCTTACAAGACATTCAGATACTCCAGTAGAGGAGCCCAGGGAGAAATTTATAAAGTAAGCTAGGGTGGAAGTTTGATTGCCATAGTCTGCTCTTCGATGGAATTTACCACCTCATCATATTCACATTTCTGTTCAGAAAGGGGTATTATAAGAATAGTTTGTTTCCATGATAAACAGAAGGTGTTGGTAGAATTTTGTCTGTATTTAAACTGTGCTAACATAATTTCAGGCAATGTGTCCTTTGTTTTAATTAAATTTCTAGGTGTCCTATGATACACATCATCAAGTCTGTCTGTTCTTAATGGTGTAGTGAAAATCTAGGAGTAAACAATAACTAGAAAATAGGGTAGATATGAGTAATCCTTGAGCCTAAGCTATAAACAGACCCTAGCTACTCAGGTGTAACTCCCATAATATGCGTTCATCTTGAGTGTAGGAAGTAATGAGCTATGAAAGCTCTCAGGTCCAGAATTACCAGCGAGCTAGATGTGCATCACCCCACAATGGAGTAGTGGGAGCTGTTTTCCCAGCTGAAGTGTTCCAACTTTGCAAAAACGTGAGTGGAGAACTCTTAGGCATAAGAACAGAGTTGCACTACAGGTAAGTTAATAAATAGCCCGCTTGCTGGATGGAAAGGTCACAGTGAACTTTATTAAAGAAAAAGAAGACATTTTATATTTTTATTACTTTTGAATATATTTGTTTGTTCTTTCTGTCCAGCAATGTGCAGGTTAAGTTATAAGAATAACGTAACTATGGTAATAAAATAATTAGTGCTAATGTGGGCTTAGTAAAAATAATTTGGTTAACTAATTTTACCAAATATATTAACTAAGTTCTCAAGTAAAACTAAGGGTGCAGCTCTTTCTGTCTTTTCCTAATACGGTGTTTCCAGAAAGCGTCCTGATCCTCTCCATTTCGCTACTGCGGTACACATTGTTGAGTGGTGTCACAGCATGAGGAGCAGAGTTCTTCGGGATGAAGGTAAACTAAAAGGTGTGTTTCAGCAGCACAGCTAATGTGTTCCAACTTCGCTTGACCCTTCAATACATGAGATCAGGCCAAGGCTTGATCAAAATAAAGCTTCCTGAAATAAATCTAATCTGCATATTGTTTTCTCAGCACCAGGTGTTTCATTCTATATATCTGTACTATTCTTTAATGCAGACATAGTCAAGAGATGTTAACTCTGTTTCTTGATATCTACTTAAGTAAGCCTTTGCCTTTCTGCAACAATTTTAATGTTAGATCAGAAATTGAATGTAGCAAGAGCCACACGTGAGCCAATCCTACCCACTTACAATAAAGTCTGATGGTTGACATAACCACAGGGGTCTTTAATATCATCTTGACTGTTTTTAACTCTCTTATCCCAGAAATTTCTTTCCAGTACATCCAGTGAGAAAGACTGTCCCTCTAAAGAAAGTTTATAGAAAAAGTGAAAAGCAATAATGTGATCCAACATTGTTTTAAGGTATTGTGGGGCCACAAGACAGGAAGTTTAGATTAACATCTCTTAGGTTAAACAGAGCCTAAATCACAGTTGTCTGGACTGCAGAGATGAGTCATGATCTAAGACTGGCCCCTGAAGAAGCAGCTGCCAGAATCCTCATCCACGGAAACCCACCAAACTGTGTACACTCATCAGCCCTCTTCTACCCCCTCACACAATTGGCCTTAAAGACCGCATACAGAGTTGTGAATGATCAGGCTAAAGTAAGTTGTATATATTCTACCCTAGAAAGTTGTTCTGGCCTCTTTCATCCACCCAGGCAGAAACTGAGTCAAGAAGATTATTAGATTGATTACTTGATGCTGAAATAACAAAGCTTCACCAAGGGTCTCCGAAAATATATTTACAAAAATAAATAGTTATTTTAGGTTACCTGACAGAAGGCTAATCAAATTTAGAACAAAGACCCAGTTTTCAGAGAAATAATGCACCAAGACTACAGCACAGCGCAGACTCCAGCAGAAGACATGCACTCTGACAGCATAAGGATGGCAGCAGCTACAGCACATGGGTTGTGCCTTTCATCAACAGGAAGACAGACTGCAGCCACAAGATAGCCAAAATGAGGAAATAAAAGAAAATAGGCAGTCACCTTCTCTACGATTTACAGAGGATGAAGCAGGCAATATTAGGAAGTGAAAGATAAAGCCTATGAGTCAAATAAATAGTGATTCCTGAAAGACGTCAAAGATACCTACAAATCACTTCATTGTCATCAATTGAAATGAAGATGCAGTGAGGACTTAAGTCACATGTTATGTTCCTTGTTGCATACAAGTGACCATGACCAGACCCCTCAGACACACATCTTTGTGCTTGCATTTTGGTGTGAGAGTGTGAAGGAGTTGAGTCAATACTTAGAAATTAAAATAAAACCAAAATTATTTTCCTCTTCCATATGACCTCAGCTCAAAATTCATTGCATTAATTCCTACATGACAAATGAGAGAGACCCACTGTACCTCCAGGTGAAAAAAAAACAATAAACCAAACTAAATTAAATCTACCTCCAGAAATCCAGAAGACATTTTGATGCTGGCCTTAAAAAGTTCTAGAAAGAACTTCAGCTGGCCTGAGTATGTCTGCTTTGCAAAAGCTGTAGCTGACAGCTTCTGCATGGTGGGTGTGTAGGGTGTTGGCTAACACATACTTGGTGTTCAGACTGATGGTGTTTTTCCTTAATGGAAGAAATCTTGGGCTGTCCGCATGACATTGAGATTCCTGTGATTCTCAGATTCCATACTTTCCATGCTTATGGCTTTTCATATTCTTCCCATTCACTAGCAGAGTTTATAAAATCATCTAAAAATAATCATATTTTCTGATGTCTGGAGATTAGCAGAAGGATACTCTTCCACAGAAAAAATGAACAAGAAGTTACCAAGCAATCCTTTGTACAGAAGTTGCAAGCAGCTACAATACAACACAGTATTTTTAAGCATGTCAGCACAACAGACAACATCCACACCTCATTCTTCTTTTTTTTTTGTTTGTTTGTTCACTGTTACCACCCTTTCTTAAGTTCCAAAAGTAAAACAGAGAACAGGTGTTTCTAATGCATATCTGTTCTCTAAAACATCTGCTGGGGAGAAATTCTTTTTTGTAACAAGCAACCTTTCTGGTTAGGTATCTAAAGGCCTATTTTTCTCATCTTCCCTTTTTTTCTTCTGCATGTTTGATATACTTGGTGCCTCTCCTTTTCTAAGATCATTTTTCCCAGTCGTAGCACAGCTGGGGAGAACTACCTCTTTTTATCCAGTCAAAACAAATTTATTTACCCCTTCAGTTTGTAGCATTCAGAGGAATCCCTTTGACTCTCATCCAGGCCTCCTGACCCTCCAAAAAGTTATAAATTTTTGGTCATGTGAAGACAAACATGATATCTTGGTGATGCCAAATGCTAGCATAGGGGTGTTTCTTAAAATATGTATCTGAGGAAGGTTCCACTAACCCTGATTCAGAAATATCACAGAAGCTGATCCAGGTTTGTATAATTCTAAACAAATATAAGCAGTGGAAAATAGCCTCCTAAAACATACGTATTTCTGACACATGCATAAGTCTTTGGCACACTTCCAAGATGCATGCCATTTCACCACTGATTAAATCAGAGGATGAAACCAGTTGTTCTGTGGGGAGAAGGGACAGTAAAAAAAATCAGGATCTCTCACAGCACTGAGATGGTTAAGATTTGTTCTTTGTCTAAGTTTACCACATAGATTTAAAACATTTTTTGCAATTCACTTATAACGCAAAGTTCATCCAGTACGATGTGCTGTAACAAGTATAAGTACAGGATTGTTCCTGTACTACATGCTACTATTCTGTGCTTATCCTCTGCCATGTAAATGCACACCTCATTTTGGGTGGAGCTTCTCTTTTCCCCTTTTATCTCAAGTTCTGTACCGTATAGGAAATCCCAATCCCTCATTTTCCTGTCTGAGATGTAATTTTACCTAGCCAGAAAAAGGAAGGATAGCTTTCTCTCCAAAATGACAAGTGGTGCAGACTATGCTCACACTTCTCCCCCTTTATACCCAGCATGACCTGTTTCCCAACACAGTAAGCCTCTCCAGTCAGCGTGGTTGTATGTCCCCTCCTGCCAGCTTTCCCTATCCAAGCAGCACAGAGGGATGTAGCTGTGAGAGCTGATGCACATTTAGCAAAGCTCTCTACCCAGCTCCAGCACAGCCTTCCTGCTTTATCCCCAACTGGCACCACGGTCAACTTCTATCTAATTAAGATATTAAATCTTGTTCCATATCGGGCAATAAAGAAAATAGTATTTTTTTTCCTATTAGGCACTCCACTATGTTTCACAATAACTGGAGCAAAAATGTCAGAAAAACAGTCATTATCTTCAAAGGTGTCCTGTCAACAACTGTGTAACTTCAAAAGAGTAAGAGCCCTCCTCTAATTCCCCTCCCACAATCTATGATAAACCTCAAGGTTTCTTTTGCAAAGTATCTGTCCACCACTGCATCAGTGGGGCATGGATCTCTCTTTGACTATAATATCTGCTTGGAGGGAGAAATGCTGTGTCTTTTGTCTTAACAACACAAACTTGTATATAGTCATGTAGCTGGCAGGGTTACAAACTGAGAAAGACCTGTGCACCATTTAGCTTTCTCAGTTCTGTTCCGTCCTTGTGGGCTGCTTTGCCATTTCTTTCCCATAGAGGGTTCAGGTTTACCTTAAAATTTTAGCATCTCACCACCACCAAGTGTAAAAATTCCTTCTGAAGGGTAAAAATCTTAGCTGTGTTCTGAGGATCTTTGAATAAAACTTCAGCCTGTCCCTCGACTGCATTCCATCAAAGTCAACAAAATGCATATTTTTAAAGATATTATATGAAAAAAGGGGGGAGGGGAGGAGAGGAAATACTCTTTAGAACATTTAAACCCCATAGCCTGGTGTAGATTGTTAAATCTTACACCGAACAAAAATGCAAAGAAAATGTTAATCCAGAAGCTCCACTTTTACGCACATCAGATGCTGAGTGATCAGATTTATCTTCTCCTTCCGCAGCTACTTGTTATAATATAGCCCTTGCAACTTTTGAAAATATTTCCTGCATCCCCACATTTTGTGCCCATAGGTCTCTTAACTAAGGCTTTTCTTTGCTTTTAAATTCTCAAGATTTCTTCAGCTCCAGGCTCATCCCAGAATTTTATTTGGTCACACGTCTTCCTGTCTCAAACACGCATTCAGAATCATTACAAAAGTTATTTTCCTGAGTCTTCCAGGTCTGTAATCTGGAGACTGACACACAAACGATTATTCATGCCAAAGAGCGGAAAATAACACTCATTACATTGCTTTCTTTTGCCTTTGTGATTCCAGCCTGTGTAAGAGTGGCAGTAGCACACCGAGGTTTAAATTGGCACTCTGCGTAGTGCTTACTGATCCACAGCTGCGTGTGTGTTTAAGTGCTTTTTTGAACAAATATACTACAATTAGGCCAATTCAAAGACCACTCACCCAAAGCTGTCTGCACGTATTGCACTCAAATAAACAAAACAGAAACCAGCAAGAGGGCTATGACCACCTGATGTCTAGCCAGAAATTTCTCTCTCTGGAAAGTTATTCACATCCAGAACACCATGGTAACTGTCAACCTGTAGCACGGGAAAACACATCTGAATACATTGGAGTGTTGTGCATTTTGAAAACATTTCAGACCTTTTCTCACTGCCTGGAACCATCTGCCTCCCAGCCCCTGCCCCCAAGTAATAACAAACCTGTAAATATTTTTCTAAAGACATTGCCTTATTTAGCAGTATTTCCTTTTGATCAGAACAGCTTATACACCTTTTTTTTTGCCCCTGTTAATAGTTCTGCATCTATGCAGTCCCCAGTGGACATGAAGTCAACTGCAGAACAAGTTATTGTCTACATCGTTCACACCTAGAATTATATGTCTGCGTGCTCACAGCCTGTGTTTTTTAACTGCATTGCACCTGCATGTGTTTGCTATAGGAATCAGAAAGGGAAAAAAAGTGTATTTTGGACATAGGGGATGCAGGGCAATCCTCCCTCCCGGCTCATGAGGACAGAGACCCTGGTATTCCTCCAGCCCCAGGTGGTAGTGTCAGGCTGGGGTGGCTCCCTGTTTATAGGTGAACCTCGCGGAAAGACTGGGTGCATGTTCTCAGTATACACACAGACACCCGCGCAATCCCCAAACTTTTCACATCACTCTCCCTTACCTGCCTGTGAAAGCCAGCCGTCCCCCACAGTGCTATCTCTAACTTTTGTCCACTTCTCACTCTGATACTTGTTATATCCATAAATTTCTGATGTCATGTTCAGCAGTTTATCATGTTCAGTTCAGTTACTTTCAGCTCAGGCCAGGGTCCTAGCATTTGCTTGCATACTTGAGGAGGATGGTACAGATTACTGAACCAATATAACTTTTTATATAATATAGTAATTGGCAGATGGATAATCCTAAATCATTTGTTTGGACTACAAATTATCAGCCACATCACACTCCTGCAAACTTTCCTGTATATCCTTCCACACCGCCTCTAAAGGACTAGCAAGGACTCCCAAAGAAGCTGACACATCCTGATGGATAAAGTCCTCAGAAGCCTAGTCATCAGGATAAACTGTGGATTAACAAAGAAAAATGTGTTTGAGTATATTCTCCCTTCTTAAAACCCAGTATGTCTTGAATCCATCATATTCATGTCACACACATTCTGGATAGAGCCCTCTTTTGACCCTAGGTTTACTAATCAAACAGAAACTTGCATTTCCCCTTTTTTTAGCTCTGTCCCCAACCATTATGCCATAGACTCAGCCCAGGGTACAAATACTAATGAAGGACAATGGAAAACATAACACAGATACCAAAATCATGTCATTACAGGTTATACCTAGCTGACTAAGATTGTGTAAACAGTTATCTAATGGAAATAAGCACAGATTAAAAAAAAAATGCTTTGAACCAGAGAAGTTCAGATAGATTCCCGGTCTGCTTGAGTGAAAGCTTCCAGTAAGGATGGCCATTTTCACCCCTCCTCCATGGGGCTGTTGACCTCAGACAAAAAAAGAATGTAAATTGGGGAAAGAAGTCTCAATATCTGTAGTATTTTGAATATAAACTTCAGATTCATGATTTCACTGGAAGCTACATGGCTATCTGAATCTGAGCTCAACTTGCTGACTATAAGCTCTATAGACTACTGCTTTGGTGAAGGACTTTCCCATTCAAATATTACAGGTTAAGAGGTTCTAACCATGCTCTGGAGAATACAGATATCAGACATATTAAGATCAACTAGCGGCACAAGGAAGTCTTCACTGCAGAAGAATCAGAAGTCAATGTGTTTGAATGTACATACTACAGTCAATATATATTCTGCTGAAATGTTGCACTGAAATATACTGACAGGCACATAGTGGGGAAATTGCTAAATGCTAACCAATAAAAACCACTTGTGTTCGTGTTCAAGCTATTGGCGGGTGTTAAAGCATCAGTGAGCATTTTATGGCTTACTGAAAGTAGTTAACATATGGAATATATAAGTTTTCTAATGACTCTATATATTGAAGATATGAGTTTCAAAAGCATAAATTTTCTGGAATGGTATTAAACTTAAATTAGTGCTGTAGATGAGAAAAAAAGAAGTGCTAGTTATATGCACAATTGCTACTTTTGGCAAGGATTTTCTGAGATCAGAGGAAGCAAAACAATCAATCATTAAAATCCCTTGAGAACTGTGATTGTGTAAGTCCTCAAAATGTTCTCTAGTACAGTTATCATCGGAAGGAAAGGAGACCTATCAAACTGTGCAACACCTTATGTTGGTGTTGCAAAATTACTGTAATGAAAGTTAATCAGAAAAGGTAATGAAATTCTGCACAGCACAGCCTAATTTTATTGCAAAGCATTGATGTAGGCATCAGTTCACGTACTGCCCAATCAAAGTGTTGGGCAGAAGTGATGACAATCCATGCTAATAATAACATAGATATCATTAAGAGGTGGCATGATTTTAATACAAATGAGAAAAGAATATTATACTTGCCTGTAGCATGTCTTCTAATGGAAAAAAAGCACCCACTCATCATCATACAAGGTACCTCCTACCTTAAAATGTTAGCACTAGAAATCTCATTCTAGAAACACACCCATTTGGTGGCTTCATGTTCCATATTTCCTCTATGTCTAAAAGTAGGATTCTCTCACGCTGTACATGTTACACCCACTCCTCTCCTTCTCGTTACCAAAAGTATTTTCCAATGCACAATCATAAAAGATGTACCCACCCGATAGTCTCTTTAAGCTACACAGAAACAAAATAAAATTATATTTAATTTGGGCTTAGGTTGAAGGACTGGTCCAAAATGACTACTGATCTGTTCAGACTAATTTATTCTTTTAGCCGCATTCTATTTTTCTTTTTCATTCTTCTCTCTTCACAGAATCACAGAATGATATGGGGTTGGAAGGGATCATCTAGTCCAAACCCCCTGCCAGAGCAGGTTGCATGGGAACATGTCCAGGCGGGTTTTGAATGTCTCCAGAGATGGAGACTCCACCACCTCTCTGGGCAGCCTGTTCCAGTGCTCTGCCACCCTCAAAGTAAAGAAGTTCCTCCTCATGTTTAGGTGGAACTTCCTATGTTCAAGTTTGTGCCCATTACCTCTTGTCCTGTCACTGGGCACCACTGAAAAAAGACTGGCCCCATCCTCTTGACACCCATTCTTTAAGTATTTATAGGCATTGATCAGATCCCCTCTCAGCCTTCTCTTCTCCAGACTAAAAAGAGCCAAGTCCATCAGCCTTTCCTCACGAGAGAGATGTTCTAGTCACCTAATCTTCATAGCCCTTTAGCCCTTCATCCTGATGTAATAGCCTATCCTTCTGATGTATTTTGGAAGAGCTTCTGTACCCAGTTAACTATCGAAACAAGCCAATCCCTGATTCTCTGATCCTCCAATCAGCTTACTATATATTATCTATTTTGTGGTACATGGTGTGTGGCAATATTCCTTTAGTATTCTATCATACAATTTTAACAAACAAAGTTCTCTCAATTCCTTTGGGAATTCAGAATTTAGAGTGGCTGAATCCAGCAGCCCAAGAGAGGCGAGAGTCCTGCAGCGCCATGCCCCAGGTTCAACCTGTAGCAAGACTCAGCTTGTATTCCCACTAAACAGGCACATACGTACACACACACACTTGCACACACAACAGGGAGCCCCGCACCCGGGAAAAGATATAAAAATGGAGTTTAACGAGAAGACAAGACAGACTGCAGGGCATGGCCAGGCAAGCGTACTGACCTGTTTAAACAAAACCAGCCCCACATATCTCTTTATTCCTCTATTTTCCCATGTTTGTTCCTCCACAAAGCACCATGATCCCTCTTTTCCCCTACCTTTGGTTTCTCCCCTCAGCATCCTATAGTAAGTCTTGGGCAATCCTTAAATGCTCTCCCCCTGCAACCCATAACGTGTCCCATAATCCTATAAGCAGTGACCCCTCTCAGCCTGTAAGGTGATGGTGACAGCCTCTCCTCTTGACTCGTGATGCTGAGATCATGGGGCTGAGTGTCTCCTGGGACAGCCCTGGGAGGAGCCGGGGCAGTGTGTCCATTCCTCTGACTGGGTTATTGGGGTCTCTCCACCTACCATTGTGCGTCTCTGCTCCTTCCTGTGTCTGGAGATGGGCTTTTTAAACACATACTGTAACATTTCTATGATTCTGCTACTAACTTTCTTTTAGTCTCCTTCATATGCACAACTTCCCATGCCTCCTGCAAGTTTTTTCTCTTCTCTTAGCTTTTTGTGAAGTAATATCTACGTCACAAATTTGTTTTGCAAATCTGTGATTAAATACGGTTTAATTTAGGGTTTTACATTCCTGTTTCGAAGGATTTATCCCTTAAGAGAAGATTTTCTGAAATGAGACAATTTCTTTGGATGCAATGTGGATTGAAGCCAAACTTTAACAATTACATTTTCATTTTTATTTAATTCATTCATAGTTGCATCATCATAACAAGATGACTTGACTTTGATGTCTGTCTTTGACAAAGTGAGGTGACAAGGACTACAGAAGGGGCTTTTATTTCTTTATGTCATCTCAACCTTGCAGATGACGTTGCAGAGATCAGACAGAAGATGGAATATTGTACAGCTTTTGTTTCTCACAAAAGAAAGGGGAAAAAAATCTTTTACATGGTAAGCCTGCATGAACCATGTTATCACTGATTGCTAACTAATGGCATGGAGTAATGGTTGAATAAACTCTGCAATAAACCTGTAATTTATGAAGTCTTTTTAAATACTATATTCTTCCCATTATGAAGTGAAACAGAAGCATCAGGTGAGATATAGGAAGAATCTGATTAACAGCTGGTGTTTTGCGGATGAAAACCACTTGTTCTTTCTTGCCTTTTTGTTTTTGTGTTCACACACATCAGTTTTTCCACATAATACTGCTCTGAAGTGACTTTTTGTTAGCTTCTTTAATTCTGTAGAAAAAGGAGAAAAAAATATTCACAGTGTACAGTACAAAACCTCTTCATATCAAGTTATCTGGCGAGATATCAGACTTTTTCCTTGAAATACTTAAATTGCTCTAAGTAGGCTTGAATGTGCAGAATACAGGTATGACAGTTTTGTTTACAACTTAGAAGTAACTAAAATTGTAGTAGTCAAATTCCTGTTTACAATCCAAAAGAGACAGTAGGAACTGTCTTTGGGGAATGAAAGGATGTAGTAGGAAATGACAGAGGATAAATAGCCTCCTTCACAATTTCTAAAATGTAGGAAGCAGAATATTCTCTTCCTGGTGGATACTTGATTTTATTGCAAAAATATATTGTTAAAATTTTTAATCTGGCAGAGAGAGTTTTTAAAGTAGAAGGGGTTCCAAATTTGTACTCATTCATTATAAAACCCTATCAAAATCTGAAATCTAGACTACTTTGTGACTATAGTAGCATCTAAAAGGCACTCCCAGAGCTCAGACAAAACCCAGCACAAGTTACTCATAGCTGTGGCTTATTACAGCTGGGTGAACACTGTAAGAAGAGTAACCACTCGATCAAATTACATGGGGAAAAAGAAAACAGCTTGAAGGGCAAATGCAGCTCTGCACCTTGCATATGCTCTGAAGTGTATTCTTGCAGAAGAAAATCCAGGCAGGTTGTTTTCAAACAATGAAATTGCTTTGAAGTGCTTGGTCTGAAAGAATGCTTCCTCTCCTGTGCTTCTCCCCTTCTCCACCATGAACAACAGCCACCTTCTCCATGTCACCTTCCAGTTTCTGTTAGGCTGAGATACATTTGGGATCTACCATAATGCCTCCACATCAAAGCTTCCAGCCTGGAATTTGTTAACTCCTAGGTCTTGTTGTGCTCAGGGATCAACTGGAAGCATTTAGCATAGTTCAACTTTCAATCGTTCAGAAATTTTCAGCACTTCAAGATGAATGAGCATTCAATGACATTAAGTAAAAAGGGCAGATGATAGGAGAACCTTGCCCAGAAAGGAGTCATCTCTTTGACATATGAATCTCTACTGGAGATCCACTAAGAATAACAGAGATCTTATGTGCAAACAATGAGAAACAGACAGGGAAGAAACATTCGAAGAAACAGGTATTTGTTTCACATATTGATCAGCAAACACCCACATTTATGAAGGTACTTAACTGGTTATGTTTCTAGACTGTACCTAATTGTATTTTTAAGCAAGCCAAGGTACAAAAACAATTTTTCTAACTGGAAGGAAAAACCATGAGCTATTAACATACATATAATTCAGTGACCTTTCAGAAAACGGTCTGACAGCCTGAGTCCTTAAGAAAAGGCAGTCAAAGCATTTGACATCTTGTTTTTTTACCAGATGATCTTTGACATTTTCTGCCTTACTGCCAAGATCTACCAAATATAAGTGACATAAAGCATTGACAGAGATGTTGTTCTTCCCCATCTTTTTTGTTTCAATAAGGGCTATTTAAAAAGCAGAGCTCTATACATATGTTTACAGTACCTGGTTGGGGAAAATGTTTTCCCTTAAGCTGATGCTCTAAAAAGGCACACATCATTGTTACTGTATATTTTTCGTATACTCTTAATCCACAGCTCAAAACTGTTTACAGCACAAAAAAGAACTGAAGAGGACAGCCAAGTCACAACCTTCATTGCTTCTGATGTCACCAGTATAGCAGTTCAGAATGCCAATGGAGGAGGGGAGAAGAAGGGAAACAGGAAGACCTCGTGATGCAGAGGGGACATTATTAAAAGGAGAGAGAGATGTGAGGATAAAGACAACTGAGTAGAACACAGTAGGAGTTTGAGGGAGAGGAGGTATATTTTCCTGTCTCATTCCCAACCTGCTGTTTTGTTCCCAAAGTCTTCCAAAGATGGCAATACGATGTTGCATCAGCAACATTTGCACCCATCTGTCATGTTCTCCAAGAGCGTTCTCCAAGAGTTCTTCCAAGAGAAAGGCAGACAGATCAGGAATTTCTGACCACTTGGCTCTATCAGGAGTTAGTGAAGCTGTTTAGAAGTACTTTTACTAAAAAGTTCAAATGAATAGATGAAGCTCTCTGTAAGAAGTGAAAAATAAAAGTTCTTTTACATACAGGTCTATCCAGTGAAAACTTCCTCAACTTTCATATGAGAGAGGTGTCAAGTTTGGTTTTTTTTTTTTTTTAATGGTAGTTTCTTATGTAGTTTGACTGATACCATCCTTATGCTGATTTTTTCATTTTCAGCTACACTTAATATTTAATACAGTCTTCTTAAACATACGAGAAGGTGACTCATAATTTTCAGCTACACTTAATATTTAATACAGTCTTCTTAAACATACGAGAAGGTGACTCATAAGAGGTGGCTCAGTTTTCAGAGGTATCAGATACTTGTTGCTTAATTTCAAATCAACGCATTTTGGTAAGTTAAAAAACTGTGGAAGCACAGAATATGAGAGGTGGGGCTCACCTGGACCAAACATGCTTAAAAAAAATATCAAATGACTGCATCTGAGTGCAAAGAAAGGCCACAAGCCATCTTATTGCTATTTTTTAGTTTCATGTGGTAGAAAGTGCTGAGGTCTTAAAGTAAAACAGATACTGTCAGGTTGAAGAGATTAAACCAGACACTAAAAATAGACACCTGTTATTCCTCTCTTTGATTGCTTTTCATTTTTTTACAGCTCAATTAGAAATGTACTGGCTCAGAGAACGAAATGAGAAAAAAAGTTTGTATACATGACTAGTCCAGTGATCAGCTCAAAGGATGTATGGGAAATTGGCTTCTAGTTCTTGCTCCAGTGAACAATTTCATATTTGATTACAAAATATCTAGATGGCTATGATGTGCTGCTGAGTGCTTAAGGAGCTCTATTGCAAATCAAGCAAAAAAAGCATCTAAAACTGGGTCTTCTGTAACCAAGCTGAGTTCTTCCAACAGCTGAGTACAGCAGACTGACAGTTACCACCCTCAGACTGTTTTTTATGAAGGTGGGAGGCTTAGGCACTAACTCTGAACCAATTCTCTTGTGTTGAGTCACCTGTATGAATTAACAAGATGAATCCCAGAGGATTATTGGCATTCCTTCAGTTCCGCGCAGCCCGCACAGAAGTGATCCTGCACGTGCCTGCCAACAAACGCATAGAGTGAGCGAGGAAGCCTTGTTTTTTGAAGATCCATTTGTTTTATCTGAATGCTTCCTAAGGCAGTCAGGTATACAAATCCTTCTAGTGAATCTAAACTTGTTTTCACTTCCAGAAAAACAAATTTAGTACATGTAGTCTAGTGATTGCTTCATGAACTCAAGAGGAAGAGACTTCACTGACATGATTTTAAGTATCTCTGATGAATTTGCTCCAAGATAGCTTTATTTAAGAATAATTCACTACAATAAGGCACTCAGTCATGTCTTATATCTTCCTGATGTACTTTATTCAAGCAGAGGTTTGGCTGTGTAAGCTATTTTAATTAACACTTTAAGATAAGCCTTCACCATCTGCTCTCCTTTATAATTAAAAATGTAAAGGGAATCTCATTCTCAGTAGTATCATTAAAATTCAAGATATTAAAGAAAAAACATAAATGCATGCCATTTTATTCATTCCAAGGGCACTCATTTGCTGTGTTCCTTTTTACTGTTTTTGTCTCATCTAGGACTCAACGGATAGAGCAGCACTAAATGGTGCCAAAATACTTCCTTGACTGAGCTCTTGGGATTGCCTTTGAAATCATGGATGACTCACATGAGCTTTTGAATCACAGAAGAGAAACACATACTGTAGCAATATTATTCGAGGCCAATAAAGACTTGCTTTCAGGAAATTTCATAGAATTTTTCTGTATCAAATTCACCAGCTTTATCTGTTATGGGGGAAAAGGTTATTCATCAAGAACATAAAAATAAAAACAGGAGTCATGCTAACAAAAGATGCAAAAAAGGAATGACAGAAGTAAGTAAGTTTCCTTGAAGTATTACAGCACTTAAAGTTATTATTTCCATTCTCCAGGTACTTGGAAACCTACTCAGTTATGGTTTCTTGTGTTCTGCACTGACCCAGCAACTTGCAGAGCTATTTAACTATTCTTTCCATCAGCATGGTCAGCAGAGAGAGTATTCTCAAAAACGTCCAGTGCCTCCTACAGAACCAAACAGCCATAAGCACTTGTTATTAGATGTACACCAGAACCAAAGCTGAGTCAACAGCCAAAAAACTGCTAGAACTGTGGTGGAAGAGTCCTTTCAGCAGCATTGAACAAGAAGATTTTGTATAATAAACAAGGAAACTCCTAGTAGTTAGGTTCCTGGTATATTCAGGAAGAGGTTATGTTTTGAACTGTCTTTATTGATAAAGAAGAGTTCATGAAATAAGTGATTCTATCATCAGTTTCTTTTGCTAATGCAAACCCAACACAGGACCTTGAATACTAGTTAGTTCCTTGGCTCCCCAAAGTCCATCTGAAAGCCCCTTTCCCTGACTTCTCCATCCAAAGAGACCCTCTAGAGATTTTTTTCTACCATCCAAGTACACAGACAGATAAGGTTCCTTTGCAGAAAGCGCGTAATTGATATTTTGAATGAAAAAAGTTACACTTGCTATTAAATTACTACTATTTTTAGATGTAAACAGAGAAGACTTCATGCTATAAATTATGCAGTAGCTGTTCAATAGAAACATTAAGACTCACAGAGGTTTTAACCTGCCCAGAATTGAAATCTGATTTTTTCCCAAATGCAGAAGTAGCAAAACCAGTATTTTTGAAATTAATTCAGATACAAAATTATTCAATTAATATACTAATCTTAGATTTATAGGTCATAATCCCAGCAGTTTCTTCATTCTTTCAGCATTTCATATTCAGCTTGACTTTTTTTTTCTGTAGTTCTTGGCAGTTAATATTAAATATTCATTAATGTCTCTAATATTTAGACTTGTGGAATTATTTCAGCTTCTTTGTTGGCCCATATTGCCATTGGAATTGATCATTCCTGATATAAGCACATTCCATTAATCAAACTAAAAATGAGACTATCAAATGCCAGTAATAACTTAGATATGATCTATTATCTCTTTAGTCACAACAAGAGATTTCTAGGCTGTTACTCCATATTTATTTTTTCATTTCAGGGTAACTAGCAAAATATGTAATTTCATTCTAAATTTCCTTGCAAGATTAAAAGATAGATGAATATCAGCCCTGATTTTCTGCCTTGAGGATCTCCCTTGTATAAAACATATTGAAGTTATATGAAACTTTGAAATTCCGTTCACAGCAGGGTGGGAGACAAGATGAATTTCAGAAATGTGCTCCAAGTGTCTGGCTTCACTGTTTATATCAGTGGGAACAGTGGCTCTAATGTGATGCTCAAACCTATGCTGATAAAATGGATCAACACTGGCAGGAGCAGACAGACCTCAGATCTTGCTCCTGCTCACCCAGCTGCCCTTGACAGAAACTAGTTCCCACCCAGAAGTGTAATGTTAATCTAGTCCTTAAAAGGATCTAGAAATTGCTAAGGACCGTAAGTTTGCTCACATTGGTTCAACCAGCTCTTGCTGGTTGCTCTCCTATTCCACCAGCTGCTTACACTGATTGAGAAGTTCATAATATAATATGTGTTGGAAGGGACCTCTGGAGCTCATCTATTCCTCCACTGCCAGCTCCCCCAAGCTGAATCATCTTAGATCAGGTTGCTCAGGACCTTGTCCAGTCATGTTCTGAATATTTCGAAAAATGGAAACTCCACACCACCTTGGGGCAACCTGTTCCAATGTATGTTTGTATTTGACAGATGAGGCTGAGGCAGGCAGACTGGAGCCATAGGCGGACCCTATGTAGCCCAATCAGTACTTTGCATAGGAGGTAGTCCTTTTGTAGAATTCTAGTTTGTTCTAAAACACTTGTACAGTGCTACAAATCTAGTGGGAGGTGTCCCTGCCCATGGCCGGGGGGTTGGAACTAGATGATCTTTAAGGTCCCTTCCAACTCAAATGATTGTGACTCTATGATTCTACAAATGAATAAAAATTTCATAAATCTAAGGTCCAATCTTTCAGACTTTATCATATATATCATCCTTATTCCTTCAAGTCAAGGCAGGATCAGGACTGCCTAAATAAAATTAAATAAATAAAATTAAATAAAATTTACATAATTACTCAACATCTCAGCACAGCCAGTGTTAAGGAAACTTAGCTCCTGCCCATGAATCTACACCATGCTGATACATCAGAGACTATTCTTAATCAAGGCTACAGGACTGCATGGAAAAGGTAAAGTACACATTTTCATTTTCGAATGTGATGAAAGGCAAACAAGATCTGAAGATTTTCTAAAACTTTTCCAATTGTGAGTCACCACAGAGAATTTACAGGCATCACTTTGCTCTCCAATTTTTATACCAGCTCTTACAGGATGCTATTTTAGAAGCAGCTGGACATTCTACAGAGTGTTTTTTCTGTGCATTTTTTGGGTAAAACTTCTTGTTTGCCTGAGAGTACATATTTTGAAGATAATAAAGGGATGCTGTATCCTCAAATGCATACTAAATGAAGCATTCCATACTCTGAAGATTGCAAAGAGGCAATGAAATGAGCCTATGGCTCTAAGAATTTGGTCTTAGATGTAACAAATCCCCTAGAAATATAAGCTATAAGAGTTATGTACTTGTGATTCCTGTGCATTGCACAAAGAAAATTAGGCACTTCACAAAGTAGCCCAAAATCCAGCACGTTGCCCAGGGAACTATTTAAAGTAAATAACAGAATGAACATAGTGTCATTTTCCACAATGTCCACAAGATATTGAGAGATTGCAGAAGAGCAATGCATTATTTTTTTTCCTCCTTTTTTTTTTCCTCTTTTTTTTCCAAGAGGGATTGCTGACAGTGCCAGCACTGCTGCTGAATACCTCTTCCATAGCCACAGTTAGAGCTCTGATTCAGGGGTTCTGAAACAAGGAAGGCTGAAGGCCTGGGACTCACTGCCCTAAGTTATTTGCCCAGTAGTGGACATTTGTATTCTGATCTCTGCTAAATCTTCTCTGTTCTCTGCTTACCCTAAAGCTGTCTAACATAAAATTTTCTTAGAGATCCACAGACTCAGGACTATTCTTGCTTGTTGTCCTGTTGGTTCCACAAATTTTGCATTGTGTTCCAGTAATATATAAGTACCTATGGAATATACCTCCTCCCTGAAGCTGTAAGATTTAGTTCCTTTTATGGGCAAAGGGAACCCTCAGCATCCCTAATGAGTGTGCAAGCCACAGGTTCATGACAGAGGGATGGACACTAACACTACTGTCTAAGGGAAAACTGGACATAGCTTGGGACTTCGCTGCTGTTCTTTCTAGTTTCAGCATCCCAACTCATCTAGGAGATATTTTAGCAGATGCAGAAGTTCAGTTGTAGTATATATAGAACCTGCAGGCTTATCTGGAGATGACTAGTGAATTTCAAAAGTTTTTAAGCTTTGTTAGCAACTAAGCAGATATTTTCTCATTTGTAATTTTGAAGCTTGACACCTGAGATTTATCCATATATTGTATCTGGCACTGAGGGCCCTTCCTGTATGTTCTCATTATTGCAATTACCACTGAAATTGATAATAGTCACCTTTTTCTTATTGCCAAATTCAATTCCTGCTAGCAGCCTTTTAATTAATTCTGACATTCAGTAGACCGATCATCAGAGAAAGGCAAAAGGGGCTCATAAAACTTCTTTTTGCCCATGCTTACTCCTACTGAAAACTGTGACTCAGTGGGAGAAGAGGAGGCCAATATGTAGCACTGAATGATTCATTACAAATATTTCAGAACTCTGACAGCAGTTATCATTAAAGATTTTGTAAATGTGTTTCCTGGAGAAAATCCCGTGGTTCAGTTCTTCCAGTGTGGGCAGACCCAGTTTCACCTAAACCAAAAGCGGGCAACAGCAACTTCAAGCAAGTCTTATAGTCTTCCAAATTTCTACCTTCCTGTGAGATGATCTCAATAAATTTTGTATTTATGTCCATTTTCCCCAAGCTTTTAGAAGTAGCAAATAAAGACTGCATATGTTTTGTAGATGCAACCCAAACACAATTCCTGAGGAATATGGTAGTTGGGTGTTAGTCAAAGATCTGAAAGTTCTTGAGAACTAAGAGAAGGTAGTATATTTTTTATTAGACTAACTTGCACAGGCAGAAAAAATAGAAAATGTTAATATATGGAATCTTTGTGTACTGAGCAGAAGGAACAAATTTTAAAGCTGAATAGGAAGTTCAGTTCTTTCTCTTGTACAAACCATAAATAAGCACATCCTTATACCTGATTATTTTGCTATGACTGCTGAAGCTTTTCTATCTGAACCTTACTCAACCAAAAGAATAGTAGACCACTTCCAGATGATTACATATCATAGCAGTTGAAATCTGCAGCAGATGAAACAAAGGAGTGAGTACCTTCATTTAAAAGGAAAAACTGAAGCACAAAATATTTAATCTTGGATCACAAAAAGTGTAACTGAGGTACAATCTGAATACCAATAAGCATAATAGTGTCCCAGGTACAACCCGCAATTTCTTCCCAGACACCAAGCTGCAGGCAATAAGCTTCTTACAAGCATCTGCTGCTAGGGACCTCACCCAGCAAAAGCTGTGTCAACTCTGCATCAGTTTAATTTCAACATCTACACCATTCAACAAAGTCGTCTTGAAAGAATTGGTCACTGTGGAGGGGTCTCAACAGTTCAGTCCTCCCACTCTGGGCCATCAGAGCTGAGTGTTGCCTAATCCCTGATCATAGAATCATAGAATCATAGAATTGCCCAGGCCGGAAGGGACCTCCAAAGGTCATCTAGTCCGACCTCCCTGC
>JAOXNO010000013.1:85899444-85925306 GCA_028565335.1 Limnodromus scolopaceus
CATGTTGGCTGTCCTGGATCACCTCCCTGTCCTTCATGTGCCCAAGCATGGCATCTAGGAGGATCTGTTCCATGATCATCCACACCATCCAGCATGAGCTTCCTCCTGCCCAGATGTGTCTTTGGAGAAAAAAAAAAAAGGGAAGAACTGTGTGGATAGCACGGCATAGCCGTAGCTTAGAAACAACATGGTGAATGCGTGTTAGGAGAAAGAGCTGCATCTCTGTTTTATGAATCAGTTCTGGAATTATAAATCAGTCCAGCTGTCTGGAATTATAGCCTTTAGCTATTTCCCCACAGGCCTACAGCAGCTCTCACATTAAGCTGGACCCGATGCACAGCATCTTAGGTGTCTTCTGGGTTTCCCATTTCTTTTGGTCTGCTTGACACAGCTTGCTGTTCTTTTTCTTCTTCTTGTCCTGACCAGACTACTGTCCTGTGCCATCCTTCATTTTTCTTTCAATGGGTTGGGGTAGGCCTTTCCTCTGGGAAGGTGATGTGTTTATTTCTATTAAATTCTTTCATTTTAATACAGACCAGCCACAATCCTCCTGCTGAACTTTGCCTGGCCTTGCACTTGGAGGTTGTGAGGTATAAGGAGTGAACCAACAGCAACACACCAACATCATGAGAAAAAGATGACCTGTTCCATTCCTCACCCCAGGCAGTATTTTTCCCATAATGAAAACCAAAATCTACAATGAAGGAGTAGGAAATGTGGGAAAGGAGTGATTCTCACACTGGTGACAAACATTTATTGTGGGAACCTGCCACAACAAGAGCATTGGCGTTTGCAGGTGCAAGCATGGCCACAGCTGCATGAGAGCAATAGCATGAGGAAAACACAGGGAATCGCTAGTGATAACTTCCAAGCTGCAGGAAGGGAATATTATCACATTAACAAAGAGCTAATGTTAGTTACAGTTAGCACAAAGTGTGGACCAAAGCAGTGCCAATTAATAGGTTCCAGGGTCACTGTTTCATATGGTTTAGTTTGCTCATGTGACCATAAGGGCTGTTGCAGAGGTACCAAACCAGGGTTCACTCCCAGTGGTGTTCACTAAGGCTGTGCTGTTTGCTCTGGCAATGAACAATATGAAGAAAAACTGGTGCATAGTAATTGGCTCAGGAACGATCACTTCCTGGCATAAACCTCAATGACACTGTAGACTTAACTCTAAGAAAAAAATGCTTGTTGCAAATAATTTGCTAAGTTATATAATTTCTCTCAGGAAAATTATGCTCCACAGAAAACTGACATGCTATTTGTTTACCTGACTGTATGAAATACACATTTTATAAAAAAGAGAAACTTGAACTATGAATGGCTTAGGCTACCTAAGAAAGAAAAGAGATACGTGCATGGGAAATTAGGAGCTTGAGAAGACTGAAGGGGGTCTGATCAATGCCTAAAAATACATAAAGGATGGGTGTCATGAGGATGGGGCCAGTCTTTTTTCAGTGGTGCCCAGTGACAGGACAAGAGGTAATGAGCACAAACTTGAACATAGGAAGTTGCATCTAAACATGAGGAGGAACTTCTTCACTTTGAGAGTGGCAGAGCACTGGAATAGGCTGCCCAGGGAGGTGGTGGAGTCTCCGACTCTGCAGTCATTCAAAACCCACCTGGACACATCCCTGTGCAACCTACTCTAGGTGGACCTGCTTTGGCAGGGGGGTTGGACTAGATAATCTACAGAGGTCCCTCCCAGCCCCATATCATTCTGTGATTCTGTGACTACGCTTTTTTGTAATGTTTCTGTTGAGATGAAGTATGTTGGTGAGCATATGACTAACTCTCTCATTCTTTTGGTACGGAAAAAAAAAAAATGTGTAGAAATTATATACCTTATTACCATACAGTATGTCTGTGATTTTGACTTCTAAAGCTGGAAGAAAATAGAAAAGAGACCTCTCTTAATCATCACTTGGTGTTAATACAAAGGCACCAGAAGGAGCAGATGAAACAAACCGTTTAAGTTAATATACACTTGTCAAGCAAGAAGCAGTATGATGGCACTACTCCAGTCTCTCAGATGAAAGAAATTTTTTTGTTCAGTGAAAGCTGGTATCTCAGTAAGCCACCCAGCACAAAAATAGGAAATGAAGTTAAGAAATGCAAAGCTCTTCTATTTCTCTCATCTTTTCTCTCTGCACTAACAAATTATTATGTTTAATGTTATGGTAGTATACAGAGGAGAAAGCATGCTATAGCTTGTCATCAGAGCTTGACAAAACTAGAAATAAGTTTTCTTTTATTGTCAACATAAAATGACAGTTTCATAGTACCATTACAGGTGTCAGCTCACTATAAAGACTTCTGTCCTATTATAGATAAGCAATACTTAGGAGACAGAAACCAATTGAATGAAAACCTATCCCTAGCCAAATTAACAGTCAGTGGAGTACCAGCAATGTCATGTATCAGATTCTGGATGACACACGTCACAGTTCATTTAGCTCTCTCAAATTTAAAGGACAATGCACACCATGTACCAATCTTTATTTCATTACCTTATTAGGTAAAAATCAAACCGGGGCTCAATCCTCTTTCAACAGACTAGTCTATCTTGATAATTCCCTAATTCATACCTTCATTAATTCACAAATTCATTAACTCACAAAGGCACTAGCTCACAAACACACTCTCTTGTCCAGTGTACATGTTGCTCTCACTTTAATCTAATGGAGCTGCTCCCACCATACATCAGGCTTTAGCATGAGCTGTATGTTAGGCCCAAACCTGTGCAGGAGTCAATTGAACGCCCACACTCCACCACTTGGTATCAGCCAAAAGTCTAGGAAATCCCATGCCTCAGTGAGTGCAGGTACTGTTATTCTTCTTGCGGCTCTGAGGGTGAGGGTAGGGGAAAGCTTCAAGCACTTTCGTGGGAGTCTAGCATTACAGTTTGTTACTAGGTAACATTCTTTCAATGTGGTGGTGTTAGCAATAAATCTGGATATATAAACATACTAATAGAAAACAAATAAAATACGAACAACAATACCAGGATCATAAGATGCAACATAAGATGCAATATGCCAGTTGCAGATGACATTATACCAATAATGGCTAGCAGCTTGTTCAATTCCTGTTGAAATCTTGACAATCTCGTCAGTATCATACCTGGCAACAATAGTCATCCGCTTTTGATAAGCAATTTTTTTTTTATATCTGGTGATTACAATTTCCAGTTCTTCAGTTTGAAAATGGAACATGTCCCATATTGGTCCTAAGAGTGCTGGCCAAGTTGTAGGCCAATATTCCACGAGCACCAGAATAAGTTTTTGGTTTCTATAAAGTCATTCTGTCATTACACAGAACATCACAAAGCAAAACCAATACATACACAACCCAATTTTCACTAAAGTACAACCATGCAGTTATCATACATTTAGCCTAAAGAGCATGTACTTCAGGTCATATTACTCGTATGAGGGTCTTGTATTCCTAAATATTCAGGACAGTACTGTGCATGGTTTCCCCATTTTACATCCATGAGCATCGATTATCTTTGTTATCCACGCATTTGCTCCCTTGAAGCAGCAGCCATATTCTATTATCTACAGTAATGGGGAGTGGGACGTATTGGCACTATGGGGTTTTCTTTCCTTTCCCTATTTATGGTGTGGCAATAAACAGATCCACTCAATGGACTACTTTTGCTTGCTACCCCTAAGCTTTGATAAAATGGAGTGTACAACACTGGCACCAATTCAATAATTGGGTCCCTAACATAGCAGGACTCCCACCATGGATCCAATTGGGTTGTTGTTCATATTCATTTATCATAAAGGTTTGCACGGTAACACAAGCAACGGCACTGCTGGTGCCCAAGAGAAGAAAGAGAGAATAAGAGAGAAAGACTTATGGGTTGAAAAGAAAACTAAAACTACTTCAAATAAATATTAGTAATAAAAAGAAAAGATAATAATATCAATAAGAAAACAATGAAAAATATATAATATATACAAAATCATATTGAGCTCCCAGGATGACGATCATGTCATCAGCAGGCTCTGGGAAAGTCCCAGACTGGACTTCAGCAATGGAGAGGAGCTGGACTTGGAAACTAGATTCAGGAACACAGCGATTGGAATCAAAGGCAGACGAACAGACAGAGTCCTTCTCGGATGCAAGCCATTGAAAAAAGAGAGTGACCCCTTTGATCCCTCAGGTTTTATACTGAGCATGATGCAGATTAGATGGAATACCCTGTTGGTCAGTTTTGGGTCACCTGTCCTGTGTAACAAATGTGACTTTTCTATGGTCTTTTGCTTCTGATGCTCCAACTTGGTACATGAAGTTAGCTGATCTTGGCTGTTATAGCAACAAGTATAAGCTATAAGTATAGTAATAAGTATAAGCCAAGAGCCTCTCTGCATACCATTCCTTGGTATCAAATATAAACATCAGACCTTGTCACTCTGGAAATAGACACTGTCTAAAAAATATGCTGTTAATTTCAGAGAGTGCAGGTCAGCTAGAAGAGATTTAACTGAAAAGTAAAATTAGTGAAAAGAAAAATAGTTCTGTTTCACCTCAAACCAGGACACTAGGTAAATACCATCATTTTCTGGTGTGCTGCTACATGCCCTATAGTAATGCAATGACAGTTGGCAATATCTTTTATTTGCTCCCAATATTTGCTTTGCCATATATTGAGATATATGGGGAATTTGCCCAATTTCCTAGCCATTGTGTCCCACTAGCCCATACAGCATAGGAATCGGTATATATGGCATGTGCGCCATTTCTAAGAGCCAATACTATGGCATAGAGCTCTGCTAATTGAGCAAAACCTTCTATTCACTCAGTTACTACAGGTTCTTTGGCTAAAAGTACAGCAGTACCCACTCCTTGCCATTTACCCTGTGTTTTGCAAGTGCTTCCATCAGTAAATCAGACACCATCTGGTTGACAAGTGTTGAATTCAGGGGCATCCTGGACAGAAGAGCAAAGAGGCTCCATGTATCCAATGGGCATTCCAATACGTTCCACAGCTTCACTAACTTTATTCTAAGTTATGCTCAACTTCATGATGATAGACGTACAGTACTCACCTCTGTAGAGGGGTCTTACATGGTACACTTAAAGGTACTGGTTTACCAGCAAGCATAGGTTTAAGAATAGGTATTAGAATATAATTTTATGTTTCTTCCCTGGGTCAAGGGTTCAGTCACTACTAGCCCTTCGTAACCTGCTAACAGCATCTCTTCCAAAGTGGAATGATTGTGCTCATCACGCTGCCAGATACACACAAATACTGCACAACAGTGACCTCCTGTGGCAACTTTAACACTTTTAGTTCTTTAGACTAATGCATGAAAAAATGGTTGAACTGTTTAAAACATGCCCTAAGGGAGTAAATGTATATAGTGGAGTCCCTGTCAGGTGGAAGCAAATTGCTCCTTATCTGCATTTGGTACATATCCTTCACATCTATAGTTGCCATCCATGGAAAGGTACATTAATTAAGAGATTTGAGTTTATCAGTCAGAATGGGAGCACTTCGTTGTCAGTGTTCCAGGCTTTATAACTTACTGTTAGCTGCCAGTTACCATTATGTTTCTTTACAGGCCATACAGGAGAATGGTAGAGGAAATAAGAATTTTCCCCACAAGTCCACCTACAGCTGGCCCTTAAATACATCAATGCATAATATGTTTTGGGGACCTAAGAGTAGGGTCACATGGACTCTCCATTAGACAGAATTAATTTAGCTCTGGCCAGTGGCTATGGGTGAGTGATGCCTACAACAGAAAATAGTAGTTTATTAAGTGGAAGCTGTCCTTTTTAAGTGTCCTTACTTTGCATCTACATCTGGGCTCCTGTATTGATAGGGCATGTTGTAAAGCAGGAATCATTAACTGTAACCATCATCTCGAGACTTGGATCCTCAGCAGGGCAAGTACCTGCAGCAAGTACTTCCACTGGACCAAGCCCCCAGCCTAGTTTCCTGTGTATCCACGGTCTAGGGTCAGTGCTGATAGCTTTGGATATCTCCCCAAAGTTCACATCCCTAACATCCTCCAGCTCCTTAGGCATTACTTAAATCATACAGTGTCACTCCCATCCCCTGATATGGATCCCAGAGGAGTATCGTGAGGACTTAATGAGAGAAACCTGGCCAACTGCTACAAAATGGGAATCAGCAGCCCATTTAACCAACTTGGTGAGAGTCTTTTATCTAAATAAATTTTTGTAAGTTCTTATGTTCCCTCTGCTTCCTTTATTATGGGACAGAGAATTCCTAAGAAATAACTTCCTGGGGAATGTGCTCTATGGGAGGCGTTTGTTTGTCACCTGAGCAATGGGTGGTGGCCCTTCCAGTTCAGCTAAAATAAGGGTTTTCAGGAAGGCAGTCTGCGGGCTGGCTGATGAGGTCCACTGCCATGCGCTTGCTCCACCATGATCAGCAGGATGTAATATATGTTGCCAAAACGCGAGCCCAGGGATTTCTAATATTTGGCCCTGCAGTATCTAAAAACATTACTGAACCTAATGCTAATAAACAAGCATCAGTTGGGGTAACGTGGAGTTGGTTGGCTCTGGCCATCCAGATTTGTGCTAGCAAAGCCAAGGGTGTTTCCCTTGTGTTAGTATGATACCTCCCCTACAGACCTCTTAATTCCAAGAGAGTAAACCCTCTAGGTAGCTGTTCTAAGGGGAAGTGGGGTTTTTGCCCTATTATTTGGACTTGATTACTGGATGTCAAAACGGTGGGGATGGGGTGGAGGGGGGTGAGGAGGAAGGGGAGAAGGGAGGTGTGGAGAAGGCAGGGGAGATAATCATCCTAGTTATCATCTGGCCCTGAGGAGAATGGATCAATGTCTGATGCCACATATTCCCAACCCTATCATCACGACACAAGGTACAATAGATTTAACTGCATCAATCATAGTGGCTTCCAGTAACGCTCTCTTGTGCCCTTCTGGCATTTGTAACTAACTGGGGCCAAAGTTTTGACTAAAGCAAATTAGTTTGTGTTTCTCACTGTCCAAACTTTAATTCCCAAGTATTCCTGAGATTTTCATCACCCCCATTTTCCTTTTTCCATTGTACAATCTTCCCCTTCAATTCATCGATCGTATCTGTTGCTGCTCTGAAACAAGTGCCTAATAGCCAGCACATAGTGTCTTTCCCCTTTTCCCTTCCTTCTGCTACATGGGATGTCCCTACTGAAGGAGATTAAGTCCTTCAGCTCTACTGTTCCCCTGGCTCCCTACAGCTCAGAGCAGGATAAGAATGTCTTGACCGTGACAGGTCAAAAGACCTTGCAGGGCAGCTGGAAGTATGCTGTTGAACATTACTGCAGCACTACCCTGTCAGCAATCACATGCTAGAGAAGAAATGGCAGCTCATTTCTTCTAATTTCAGAACTAGTTTTCTGTGTTCAGGAATTATACCAGGCTGCAAGTGCTGATCCACCGTGGATCCTGAGCCATGATGCCTGACTGTATCTACTCAGAGTCCACAGTGATGACTTTGGAGAAGCGCTGAGCAAAACCCTGACCTTGGAAGAAGAGCTACATACGCTCTTCCTGGAAGACGAGCTTTATCACCTGTGATGGAGTGCAAAGGAAGTCACCAGGTGTGCTCTCCAGCTGACAATGATTAAGCAGATTTGGGCTTGCACAGGTTTCAGCAAAGCACTGGTTTGCATGTGATCACTTGAGTCCTTTGGTTTCAATTGGCATTAGAGTCCTGCTGCCCTAACCTCCAATGTGTCAACCACTTCAAAAATTCATTTGTGGGCATATAATTCAGCAGGCAGCTTCAATTCCCCTAGTTTGCAACCTCTTGAGAACACCCTGAGGGTCATTTCTGTGACAGCCTGCAGTGTGGTCACATAGGGACTGGCACCCCCCAACCCTGCCCCTGCTCCGCAGGTTCGACCCAAGCACGGCCCGGATCCTGAGAGAGTCCCATCTCCCCTCCAATGCGTCGCTTGCCCACTCCGGGGCGGGAAGAGGAAGAGCGACCCCACCATAGGCTGTGGGCAGCGAAGGAAGGACGAGGGATACAGCTGCCCGCCCTCGGGGCAACCTGGTCCAGAACAAGATGGCGGCGGCTGGCGTACCTGAGGGGGGAGCGGGGCGGGCCTCCTGCGCTGTTGCCATGGGGATGGGCGGCGCTCGCGGCTGGCAGCGGGCGAGCGGTCCGTTACTCGCCGCGGGCAGCGGGTGGGCGTCTCTCTTCGGGCGGGGGCGGCCCCGTACGGCTCCCCGCCTTCCCTGGAGCCGGGCGCCGGCTGTGAGGAGCGGGAGCCGGTCGGACTCGGCCCGGTGGTGCTGCCCTCAGCCTCCCGCGGAGGGGAGGGGGCGTTAGGCGGGCTGTCCCGCTCTGCCTCCCGGGTTGAGCCTCGCTTCGCCCTGAGGCCTGCCTTCGCCTCCCGTCAGAAGGGGCTCGGCGGGCAAGCGAGGGAGCTGCGGGTGGAGACCTGTGCACCGCCGGTTCCTGTCGCTGGCTTCTCTGTCCCGGGTGGTCGTTTTCTCTTCTGGAGCTGCGATTCGGCGTATCAAACACTCGTGTCTCCGACCAAGAGCTCCCCAAGAGGATGCCTGCCTTGTGGTAGTTTACTTACGGCCGCGAAACGGCGTGTGCTGCTCTTAGAGTCCCCTCAGTAAGTGTCCTGTGTGCCTTTCGTGCCATGAGTCCTTAGGCTGGCTTTCTTGCCTGCCGCTTCATTTTCCCATTAAGGGGGAGTTATTTATATTTTCTGTTTGCTCAGAAAACAAATGTGTCAGGAGGTAGGGTGTTTATAAATTTAATTATTTATTTTACTGGAGGAGATGGGCGGTTCGGGGATTGGGTTTGGTTATTTTAAAAATGTAGACCTGCAAACAGACAGGTACCACCTTTGCTTTTATTAATGGGCGAGAAGGAAAGGAAAGCAAATACTTAAATGTTTCCTGCTATCTTCTGTGCCTCTGGCTGCTCTTGGTGTCCTTGGAAATAGTTTTCTGCATGAAGACGCATGATCACTGTGTTAGAATACTTTCCATGAAAACTTGAATGCTGTTTCAAAACTGAAACCAAGGTGTCCCCTTGTTGCATCTGATCCTCTAAAAGTTATGTGTATTATATCCCCCAGAATAAGCGAGCCTGGTCTTCTGTCTCCAAGCTGAAATGCAGCATGTTGCTCAAGTTTCAGATGGGCTCGATTTGTTAGTTGCCTGAAAAAGGGATGCTAGTGGTTAGCTTTTGCCATAAATATTTTCTTTTTTGTTATTGCAGGATGGTAATACCATAATACCACATGCCACTGAAACGACCAGAGAAGTTGGTAACCTCGAAGAGCACACTTCCTCCAACATCCCAGATTCTGGGTCTCGGTGACCTTGCTCCCCATGAAGCTGTGTCTGGGTGCCGTAGGAAGTGGATCAAAGAGACCGATTCAGCTTATGTCAGGCTAGCAAAGCAAGGAGGCCGACCTGGTGAGTGTCTCTCTTGCTTGTTTATTTTTCTTTTGTTTTCTTTGGCTTTGCTTGAGTGCGGTGGTAGAAGGTGCTCGGAGACAATACAGAAGAATCCTCTGGAGTTTTGAAAGAAACCTATAGAAAAATTGAGTAATTGCAAATGTGACATGAGGTCAACCTGTCAAGATATCCTTACAGTCTGTTGTGTATATGTACCTTTTAGCAAAATGTGTAGTTTTGCACTGTATCTGATCTAAGTAGATGATGATGGTTAAGCTGTGTTTGAGTGAAATCTTTACAATTTATGCTTGGGCTATTTAAGTAGTGGTCTGGTGAAAATGATGTCACAAAAAAGCATCAGAAAACTTGCTAGAGGTTTATAAAGTATTTTTTGTGATGACATTCAGTTTGTTACAGTGCTCTTCATACTCTGTCATTGTACCAAGGTGATCTATGGTTTTGTCATTTCCTTTATTGATGAAGGAAGCTTGAGGAACTTGAGCAAATGCTTTCCATGTACTCTTAGAGGAGGGTGACAAATCCAGAAATGTGAATTAATAGATGGGTATAAACATGTCAAAGCATTTAGAGCAAGATAAGCAATGTACAAGTGGAACACAGTGCTGCAAGTTTCTGTCTGTTTTATCAAGGGAGACAAATGCTCCTTACTGAATAAAGCAAGCATTTCTTCCTGATAAAACAGCAGCCTGAAAACAAAGCTAATGCTTTTGCAACCAGGTAAGAAGTCAGAAAAGTAATGGCTTTTTTGTCTTTTTCTCACAAGACCTACTGAATCACTACACTGCTGTGACAATGAAGACTTCTCCAGCAGCATATGCTGCACCTGACTGGTACACTCACTGCTCCAATCCCCCAGCAACCAATGAGACACGGTAAGTCTGCTGAGACCCTGCATAACTTCTTGGGTTCTCACTTTATTTTGCACTGAAGTGCAAGATACATATCCCTTGTACGAACAAGTGTTAAATCTCTGCTTGCAGGAGCTACGTTTCCTCTCTACCAGATTATATGATTCACAGAGAGTTTAAGGCTGATGACCATCATGGTAATAGTTATGAGACAAGAAGAGGGCCTTTTGATTTCGATATGAAAAGTGTTTGGCAGCGGGATGCTGAGGACAAAGAAAACACAGAGAAAAAGACGGTATGATGGAAAGGCATTCCATGACGATGCTTTCTTTGTAGAGCTTGTAAAGACACTTCTAGCTGGGCCTGTGGGTTCTTCTAGAAAGGAAGTTGTAGTCCACCCTAGTTTCTGTATTCCAGAAGCAATTCTAATACTGCCGTTAGAGAATGAGAAGAAAGCTCTGTTTCTCTTAGGTGCTGCAGGTATAGCATATGGACCAGAAATGCAGTTTCCAGTCACATTATATGGTGCGTATACTTAAGAGTGAATGAAAACCAATGGTTAGTTTCTATCTTCTTATGCTTTATTCCCCCTGCAATTCACTGTTGGTGAACAGAATTCTTATTTGGTGATCTTGGGAGAGGAAGAAAGAAGAAGAAGGAGGAAGGAACATTAAGACTGTTCCCAAAAAGAGATTAGTTTTAGTTTGAAATGCAAGAGAGTCCCCAGAGATACTGCACTAGCTGTCTTTGAATGGAAGATATATCCAAGACAAAACAAGTACGGTACAAGTTATGCCCAGAACAAACCTTTCTTGGTGATCTAGGTGTTTTGTCCTAGAAGCGTCCCTCTTTCATCCTCCCCACCCCTGCACATTTTAGATGCTGAAGCCTTATATTTTTTTTTTAATATCCTCCATAATCTTGGTTGCCTCGTTTACCATAGGTCGGTGGAGCATCCATGGAAAGGCATTTGATGTACTTGAACACTAGTACCTTCTTTCTTGAATGGAGGGTCATATATTGGATGTTTACTTAATCTGTGGAAGCAGGCAAAAAAGCAATGTGTGCTTAAAAATAATAATTTGCTGGATGCTTCTAGGTGAAGCTTTTTTCAATCAGAAATTTAAGGCACTGAAAATAGGAGAGCCACAAAGCCTTTTAAAGGATCCAACTTGGAGAGAGAGGAAGTACTGTCCCTTGCTCTCTTAAGAACCAATTATCTTCAGTGCTCTAACAGTCAAATTTAACTTTGATAACAGTAAGCGTAATTCAAGTCCATGTGGTGACTGGTAAAGTGAGACTAAGGTCTGTTTCTGTTTGGCTGGAGTTTGATCAAGACCCAGTTTCATTCAGTCATGGGAATGAAAGTTCCCATGTGTTTTATTTATCACCAACTAAAAAGTGAATATATGTTAGCTCGGATTTCAAATCTTCTGATACGTAATTCACACTGCTCTTTTGGAAGCTGAAGTTGAGTTTTGTCTAAAGCACTAAATTGACCAAACCTTTTTCTTTCAGATTAGGTGCCTGAGAAGGCACATTCTGTATCTCTAGCTTTAGTTCTACCTCCACACCACCATCTCTGAAACGGCTGTCCTTCCCAGTACCTTTCTCGTACCTTGAAAAGTGTCTCATATATCTTGAAGCATCACATGGTGCTTCTTTAACAGCTGTTTCTTGTATCTCCTCTTATAGGAGGTTTCTGTCCCGTACTTTAAGACTACCTTCCTGAAGAGTCTTCAAGTGAGACAATGGAACTAGCCCTACCAACCAGTCTTGATTTTAGTTTTCTCACTGTATATGGTGTATATTGGAATGTAAGAGATGTATTCTGAAATGCCACAGGCAAATTCCTAAGTTATATTCAATTTATTTGTTTGACTATGTGATGATATTGTAGCAGCAAACTCCTTCAAGTGTTGAGACTGAATGCATTGAAAATATTTTTCAGTCCAGTCTGACTAAGCAGTTGTTCCCAAGAGAGATGCGTGATGCGATCATGGTAATAAATCCCAAAAGACTCCCTTAGGGACAAGCACAAAAACATTTTAACCTCTAAGGGTACCTGTTCTACTCAGTTTGGAAAACATTGTTCCCGAGTGAGCCTTGCCTCTGGAGCTTTAAGCCTTTATGCCACTTAGTTCGGAAATATTAGAATCTCTACCGTTCCTTGTGTTATGGTTGTCACTGCATAGAGGAGGACTGGAGATCAGGGGGACCATTACATGGTTCTCCGTGCCTTGGGATGGATTCTGTAGTTCCTCCCTAAAGCTTTAATCACAGGGATAATTCTTATTCTGGGAATTTTGCAAAGCAGAAAAGACGTGTTAGGGCATGAAGGACTTAGCCTTTGTGCTCATGGTAAGGTGTGGACTACTAGCCCAGGTGCAAGGATCTTTTCGCCTGTGCATCTTGTGGACCAGCTGGGATGGATTGAAAATGATATGAAAATGATTTCCATGCTGGCTGCAGGTATACATTGTTCTTCATATATCAGCCAGACCCAATACATAGGTTTTTTGCGTCTGAGACTAATAAATGTGGATGTATAATAGATTTAGTTTGGTAATTTTTACAGTATCTTGTTGCCATTCCTTCACAAAGGGAGAGAACACTTTAAACCAAGAAGATATAAAAAGTCCCTTACATAGTTTGCTTTATCTGGGAAACCTGACAGCTGTGAAGTAGATGCTTGTCAAAGTGAAAATGCCTCCTCAGTTATAACCATTGGGGTATAGTGGCACAAGGGTCTGCTTTTAATGCTGAATTTGCCCAGCAAAGTAAGAAACAGGACCTGATAGGATTGCAGGTGCCCCCCAAAACCAAATTCTGATCTGTTCCCTTGCTCTTTTTATCACTTGGAGCAGTGGGGAATGTTTTGATACCTGCAAGTTATGTAGCCTGTCTCATTTAATATCAAGAAAAGAAAGAAAACATTTAAAACAATGTGTGAGACTTGCTAGCAGCCTTCAAGCCTTTCCTCGTTGCCTTGCCTTTCCCCCTTTTAACTTGACTTTATTTTTGACATTTGTGCCTTTGTCTGTCTATAGACGAAATCTCTCTGGGCTTTTCTTCATACCCCACCCTTTAATTAAATCTTTAATTACTAGACTAGACTTCCTTTTCTAATGCTTCTCTTCAGTGTCAAGAGGAGAGCCTCACCTCTTTCCATCTACTATTTCTACACCCTGCCTATCAAATCAAATTGTGTTTCTGTGTTGCCCTGTGTGCCACTGTGCCTTCAATATGTGACCAGAGTTACCTGAGACTGATGATTTCTGCTTGTCTAAATAAATTGTTTTTGTCACTTGAAACTGTAGGGAACTCTGTCCTGGATCTGGAACTTCTGTGGTATGTCAGATCTGAAATGGTACAGTTTAACAATAGACAGAAAATAACACTATCATTTTTTGCACAATAGGATAGAATTTTGAAATGTAAAACACAAATAGGCTGCTTCAGCAGATACAATGGATTTGAAAAGCGGTTCTAAGCAGCTAATGTGTTTAACATCCAAGTTGCACAACAGACCCTCCCCCCCCTTCATCTGACATCACTGCATGCCCTCACTAGTACCATCTCTTCTTCTTTAACAAGTGTCCCAGTTTTTAAACTCTTTAAGCTTCTACATAACATCAGTCAGGCTGAAATCTAGTAGCCCATCCACTTAATTTTTTTACCAGATTCCGGAATATTTCTTCTCGTTAACTGGGACTCCGCTGAAGTCTGTAGGGATTTCAGCACTATTTAACACATTGGTTTGCATTGGTACCCAGTTTCAGAATGAGTAAAACCATCTGTCCTTGATGTCTCTTTCTCCCAGGTTGTTCAGGTCTGCTTCTTTTTAGTGGCTTATTACTGATTAGATGTTTTCAAATGTTGTTATACTTTTCTTTGCTCTTTCCACACTGTGTACAGAAGTCCATGATGTATTTACATCTATTTTGAAATCTTCTTCTAATGGATGTTTTCATGGGTATGTCCACATAGGAGAAAAGTATATTTACTGTTTAAATTTACAGAGCAATACACATCACTTCTAGTTACCTTAGAAGTTCTGGTTTTTTTTTTTTTTTCTTAAAATAACCTGCAAGTAGTATCTGTTATCCTATGAGGTGCTCTTTGTGTTGCATGTTTAAAAGAGAAGGTCAAATAATATGTAGGTTCCAATTAAAAGCATGTATTAGTATAACACAAAAACTTTGTTAATAAGCTCTGAAAATTTTGTGCTATCTTCATGACTTCTTTTCCCCTTCTTTTTTCATGCAATGAAGGAAGCTATAAATAGTCTTTAAAAACCTTTTTTGTTTCTTTAACCTCAGAATTGCTTGGCACCTATGAGTGAAAGATATCTGGGAGCTGTTGGGGATATTTAATTTAATGCTTTTATTTGAGAGGGAAGTAAGTTGACCCTTCAGCAGCTGTTGATTTTGCTTGAAGTTAAAATAAACAGCTTTGATGCATGTTGCTAATGTTACTCCATTACTTTTCAGTTTTCCAACTTCCAGTCCTAGAGTTTGTGATGTCTTTTCACTGGCTTTCTAGGTGTCATCTTTCTGTCTTTCAGTCAACACTGAGTTATTTGACCTGTCATTAGCAAGTGAAAGATAATAAAGTAAAATATGCTTTTCTGTTGTAGGCTTCCCCCAACATGTCTGTATTTATTCAAATGTCAAACACCTTATTAATGTATGACTATTTTCTTTTCATATGGGATTTTTTTTAATGCTTTTTATACATACAAAGAAAAGTAGTAATTAAAATGGAAATGAAGTTCTGGTCTTCCTGACTTTAGTAAGACTGGGTTTTTTTTCATACACTGCATGCAGAGAAATGAGCCAAAATGAGAGGTTGCAACAGGTAAGTTTGAATTTGAAGCTTAACTTTGGGTAGAAATGTACTGTGAGGGAAAAGCTTGTGGAGAGCACATTTTGCATTATTGACATACTGAACAACGAGCTGATCTCATCTAGAATAACTAAGGTGCTCCTTGTCTTGTGTTATTCCTTTATACTCCTGTACCCTTACTTATGGAAATAATATAGATAAAACAGTAAAATTTGAAGACATTTAGGGCCTTTAATATAACCTTCACTTTTGAAGGTTATATTACCATATAATCTTCTTAGTTATTTTTATCATAACTCCTTTTATTAAGTTAAGATTTCTCTAATGCAGGTAAAGCTCCCAGCTATAAACCCTAAATATCCAAGCAGAACACCGAATGTTTCTACAAACAAGGAATTTAGTGGGAAAAATAAGCTTTCATTCCCACCTATGTAAGTAGTACACTTAGGAAATTCATTAAACTCCCAAGCCTGCAACTATTAGTGCATCCAAGTAATATTGCTCCTTGTGAAATTGCAGAGATCAGTGGATATGCGTATGGACTTGGGGATCCTTACTGCTGCTAAACTTGCTATCATGTGCGATACTGAAATAGTTTTACTAAAACACTTTCACTTGTATAGGAAAGCTATTCAATATAACTTTGCTTTAGAAAAACTGAGCGTACAGTTGCATGTCTTCATGTAACACACTTTTATTGTATTCTAAATTGTCTGGGTTTTTTTTCTCAATTCCAGTGAACAGCTGCAAACTATAACATATGTTGTTAGTTCTGTAAGCATAGGTTACAGAGACACAAGTAGGACTACCATTTTAAGAAAACACATAAACTGTAGCCTATATATATGGTGAGGCACAGCAAGAATACTGTGATGAACACCTGGAAGATAATAGTCTTTTAAACAAATTATATCACCTGTGATGTAATCATGTCCTCAGCTGTGTGCACAACTGAATTGTTTCTGTGTACGTTGTCTTAAAAATTTATTACACGGTCATCAGTAATCCCAGTATGTTTAGAAATATGTTAAAGCTGCAAAAGAAATGATTAAACTTTCTAATGAACTTAGGAGCAAATCGGGGACAAAATTTCACCTTCATGCAGCACAGAATGATTATTGTCAGCCTTTTTTACTTACGCATCTCTGTGCGATTTCCCTTTTTTGTCTCTTAAGACCAAAGTTGTGTAAGTATTACACATGTTAAGTTCCAATAAAGTGGGTGGCTCTTCTCATGTTACTGAATCAGGTGTAGTTGTGTGCTTTGTTAGGTTTTTCTTGTTGGTTGGGTTTTTTTTTTTAGATGATTACACGTAGAATATATGTTTAGTTACTTAGAAATAATTTATGTTATAAGGCTATTGCCCTTTCTGCGCAAAGTAAATTTTTCCCACCTAATCACCATTTTTGATAACTTACACTATTGTTTTGCTTAATGTGTTTGGACTTGCAGGCCTGCTCAGAGAAAAAGTGAAGCAGTAAACTTTAGCAAATTAATTAGCAACGGTTATGGAACTGATTGGTTTCAGCAGCGTACTGGATGGGAAAAAAAGATTGAAGAAACACCAGAAAATAGTGAGCAGTCCAAAGGTAAAATTATTGACAGCTGTTTCTTTTAGTGAGTTGGGATCTCAATGTGACAGCAGAGGGTAGCCTGAATAACTTGTGTGGTTCTCTTTGAATATGGTGAGACTCAGTGAGTACTATGCTTAGTTTACAATACCCTATGAACCAGCTATAGAAAAGAGTGCTCCTGTTTGTAGTCAGCAAAGGCTGGGGCTTTCATGGATTTTTTCATCTTTAAAATTGCAGAAGTATGTTCTGTTCCAATCCAAAGGCTTCTGTGTGGTGTGTTTTTGTAAATGCTGCAGAGACACAGCTGTCCTGCCTGAATTTAAGCACACTGTATAATATTTGTTGCCTATTTTTTGTGAATAGTCTTTAGCCCCTAATATTTTTCTTAAAGCTGGTGACAAATATCATTGATATTCATGTCTTAAGAAATAGATCACTGCTCATAAAAATTTGTTAAAATAAATATATGTGCATCATTGAAGGCAGTGGAGTTGCAACAGTTTTAATAGAGAGAAAAAAAGTTATCCAATGTTTACCTGGGATTTCAAACTTTACTTTTTCATGCACAATGGTAATAGCTATGAAGTGCATCACTTGAAAACACACGTAAAGGTTAAAGGGTAGAAAATTCCCCTTACTTCTGTCAAAGACCTTTTGCTTAGGCTTTTTACAGTGGCTTGGTAACCATGGTGGGTATATCAGTTTTCTATAGCAACCTTTTAAAATGCTTTTGAACATACGTGCAAACTCAAAAATTTATTTACTTTTTTAAAAATTTATGTCAGTGAATGCCTGTGTATACACTAGGGATTGCCTTGACCTTGATATATCAATGTGTGGAAGTCTTAGAGGCCAGTTAATTTAGTTTCTGTGACACTTCAGTGCTTCCTGAATTCATCTTTGTGTCTTCCATTAATATATTTACAATAATATTTTTTTTTGTATGTGTGTGCAGAACCTCTTTCTCCAGGTGAGTAACAGACGAAAATAGGCAAACAGAAAACTACAAGTTGTGTGTTACTGTTCAGAAGAAGTAAACACTATAGAACTAGGGCATGAAGCCAGATCTCAGCCTGGACTTGAAAGAGAGTGCATAACCTGAGAAGCCACTCTTCAAAGTCAATTTAAGTATCCAAACTCCAACCATCCAGAGGATGCTGCCTTGGGAGGCGCAGTGACCTAATGGCTTAACTGTAGAGCCTGGAAGTGCTCTTCCTTAGCAAGAAAGAAAACCTCGAATATTCTTCTTTTGTCTTCAGTATCTATTTAACTTTTGTGCACTGACATTTTTCTTTTCCATTAAAGATGTGAGCAAAATGAAAGGATTTGGGACTTTTGAAAACTCGAATTCGTTCATTCAGTGATAGTTGATGTCTTTAATGTGAAATATGCCTCTAATTGGGATATAAAGAAAGCTGAAGATTTTTCAGAGTAATCATAGTATTGGTTTGGTTATATCACTTAGGCATAGAGAACAAAATGATGGGTATACTGTACAGGCTGCTGAAAAGTCAGTAGGCTGCTTAGCTTGATATATAGATACATCTTATTTTTGAGATGCTTTTCTTCCACAAATTCTTAGATGACATGACAGCTGCTTTGCTTGTATTGCCCTCCTTTGTCAAGCATAGCTGTTTTGATAGAGATCAATTCTGTATCTCAGTGTAAAAGGAGATATTTTTTTAACACTCTTAACAGTATGGTTTCATCCAGACATCTACTTTGATTCAGTTTTCACCTTGTCCTTTTCATTCTTTCAGGTATGCACTGAAGGTAGTGCTTGTATATTATTCCCACTAGGGTACTTTTGTCTGTTCATCCAAAGCAATTGGCAGCATAAGCACCTTGCAGCTCCCTTTTGAGGTGGAGCTTTCTCTGTTATCTCTTGCATAGCATAAGTCCAAGACACATCAGACAGGAGATAAAACCCATTCCATGCGTAAATCTATAATCCATTTGTGTTGGGTTGTAGATTTGCATCGTACTGCAGACTTTGTAGGTATCTTGTCTATCTTGTTAGTTAAAAATTACAAGTACTGGAATTTGTACGCATGCTGACGTGAGAGAGAAACTGAAAATTTTAGTTGATCTTTTTATTATGGTTGAAGTTATCCTAAGAACTTTAATCTTTTTTTTAATTGCAGATTCAGAGTCATCACAGTCTGAATCAGCACCTGTAAGCAACAAGTCAAAGCCACAGTTTCAAGGACGTAATAAGTAACTTAAAAGACTATGGGGATAGTAGTCATATGGCTTATATAGTCTGCTATTTACAGGCTTGTTAGATTACTTTTTATAGTTGAACTCATCCGTGATTGAGAGGTTAATTTGGTTTATAACATGGATGAACTTCATTGTGCTTGATACAGCAAGTTTTAAAGAACAGGCAACAGCTGTCAGTGCATATTCTGAGACTTTTTCTTAATATAATAAATAAAATAAAACTGAAGTTCTGTCCTACACCAAACTAGTGCTCGTTTGCTATTGTCAAATAGGGTTAGATACAAGTGTGGTACTGATGCATTCAAACCAGCAAGTTTCTTTATTTAAGTACAGTTATACTCGTCACTATGCTATAAAGAAGGGGGAAGGGGAACTGTATGGTATGGGATGAAACGTAGATAGGAAGAATTGAAGTGGTATGTATATTTGCAGTAAAAAACCCAAACCTTCACTGGGAAAATGGCTTAGTCCCAAAAGCACATTTAATTACACCAGATATTCACCTTTCTAGGACAATTCTGTTGTTATACCTGCTGCACAAGAACTAGTTGATCAGTCACATAGTTTTCAGCCACATAATGAAATTAAGACCTAGTGGCATCTCCTCTTATAGTCTTGCTATATAGAAGATGAATCATTGGGTAACGTTGGTGTGGACTAAGCTATATATGATGTCTGCACTTTCAGCTGTTAAATAAAAATTTTATTCTGAAGTTTTGACTGAAGCAAAAATATTATATGCAAGATCTCCGTGTTTATTTACACCAGCAAAGAAGTCTGTACTTTGAAATAGCAATGTATATAAATTATTTTAATATTTTGAAAAAGTTAGATACAGTGGTATTTAAACATTTGCTTTTTTATCTACTTGAATTAGGATATATCCCTGAAGTCTTATGAATAATTAAATATTTATATAGCCCATATATATGAAGCCCATTAGAAAGTGGATGCAACTTCAATAAGATATTTTTTGATAACGCTATGAAAAAAGAAGTTTTTAATAAGTAAAATGTAATTTTAGAGCGCACCCTGCATTGTACACCTTTGAATCCAAGAGCTGAAGATTTTAAAATGTATTACTGATTACACGTTTCTTTGAACAGAATGTTTAGATGATTTTGCTTAATAGTACTTTTCTTTAGAACTTGGATATGAAAATTGATTGGAAATAAGTAAAGCTGTTGCTAATCTGAACCCTTGAAATTTTCAGTGAAAGTTTTGCTATTAATGTTGTTGTTAGACCCAGCATTTGACTCCATCTTTACTGTTCATTCTAACCAACGGTTCAACGATCTAAGTTGTGCTTACAAAAAATAAAAGGCTAAACCATATGAAAATACCTAAATGTACAGTTATTGATTACTCAGCAAAATTTTCCAAATATGAAAAAGCTTACCCCAAACTGTATCTGAGAGGAGGGTAAAAAAAAATTACTACCTTATATCTGTTTTCACTTACATTTTTTATTGTTGATTATGTTCAGATACATTAATTTTTCTGTGAAAGCAGAGCTTTTGATGAAATCTAATTTTCTCAGTTAAGCATATCGGGAGATGCCAGAGCTGAAGCTCATAGTATTAAAACCTGACCAGTAGAGAAACTGTCGCTTGTCATTATAGAGAAGCACTAAAGAATAAGCTTGTGTGAAGAAATTGTGTATGTATAACAGGCAAATTGTTGATACCCTTAAGAATTTAACTATAAAATTTTACACCTAATGCAGTAATGATGAATAGCTGCATGATGTTCTCCAGCAAATAAGTACCATTTTATGAATTTTTCAGAATTATTCAGTAATGTGAATATGCCTTATCCAGGAATTCAGCTGTCTTTATTTGATAGAGTCTTTGGATAAGTTTATGATCTTATTTTTAGTGTCTGTAAAAAAGTGTAATGGAAGGCTGGGTTTGTTGTGCCCATCAGTGGTAAACTGAAAGAGGAAAGTAACTTCTGTGTATGACAGGCTTTGTAGCATACTTTAAGGCTATAACTGTCAGCAGTAGTACTGCTTTTCGCTCCCTCTTTTTTCTTCTGATTCCTGTTTCATGGGAAATCTCCTTTTGCAAATACTGTTTGCAGTTACATGCTTTGCTGGCCAAAACAGAAAAGAAAGGGGAAATACAAGATGATGATGAAACTCTGGAGTTAAATTGCTTAATGGTAAGGCAGCCAAGTCTTTTCTTTTTTAATGCTCATCAGCTGATCAAGAAGGTGTTTTGTTCTTAAGTATACATTGAATGTATTTCACTCTTTGTAGAAAGTTCTCTGAAAGGTGTTTAGTACAAATTTACTGCAAAAGTTGGGGACATCTGCACATCTGCAGACAAGAATTCTAATCATTCTTTTCAATGTGATGGTCTCCTTTGATCGTTAAGATCTGCACAAAGTTTCCTTCGAGCTGTTTGATGTTTAAGTCCTCTTCACTTTTCAACACTTACTCCTCAGTATTGGAGTTCTTGTTCAAAACTGTCATACTTTTAGGCAATTGTTAGAGGCAGAGACAGAAAAAGGCAACTGAGATCCTTCTTAACTTGGTCACTCAGCGCTGTTATTTTGCTTTACTGTAGTTGTGTTCGTAGAAGTGTTTATAGTGCTGGTTTTCACACATTTTGAAAGTGCACCCCATATCCTATTGTAAAAATGGTCTCTTTTTACCTTGATCACCAACAGGTAATATCCACATGAAATTCCTCAAATTCTTTAAAGTTTGCTAATGTGCCATTAATGTATACTCGGCTTTCCTTAGTCAAGCCAAGGAGATGTTTGATCTGGACTGTCGGTCAACTGAGTCTTCATGGATCACAGTCCGAATACCATGAGTTAGAATATTAACAGCCTGAAGTGCTGTTCCAGATCAAGTTTTCTCTTTATAAGAGCGGGTGGAGAACCCTGGAGTTTGTGTTCGTGCAGTCAGAGCAATGGAGACCTGCTGCGGGAGGCTCTCCAAGGGACATAAAATTAAAGTAGGGTAACAAATCATAAAGTTCCAAATGAATTCAAGGATGGAAATAGGTTGCTTGAGTTCACCTTACCCCAGTAATTATGTTGTTTTCTTTACTTCTAAGTCAATGCAGTCATGCAGCTGGCAGTTTTCAAAGTCATCAGCGGTTTCATGTAAAAGCAGCAGAAGCTTCTGGGTCTAGAAGGGTTTTCAGTGTTTGTTTTTCAGAGAGATACCAAAGTCAAAAGCTTACTTACAAAATCTGGCCTTACTGTTTTAAATGCTGAAATGTTTATTTAGTTGCATTATGCTCCATCTCTGACCTGAAGGCCTTGAAATAATAAGTAGAGATCACGTCTCTCTTTTTTTTTTTTTTAAATACCAATTGCTTTGCAAACCCAAAGATAAAACAAAAAGAGCAGTTTATGAATTGCATCCAGGTATACTGAAAATGTGAATATTTTTAAAGAGGACTTCAGATGCAGATTTTAAAAATATTTTAAAAATAACTTGGCAGTTTAGGTACTGAAGAGTAATTTTCCTTTTACATGCCACCATTTAACTGTAGCAAAATCTAAAGGCTGTTTTCATTTTAATGTGACCGAATATATACTTCATTCTTACCACTTATATCTTTTTTTAGACTAGACTAAAATATAAACATGTTTTCAGAGATCAAGGCTATATCTATATTAACTTCTTTTGTGTTGCAATGTAAACAAAAATTGCATTGTCTGATGCATTTTTTAAGCATCTAAAATTTCATTGACTTCAGCATATCTATTTCTTAACTGTTCATATCTGTGCTGAGTGTGCAGACTTAGTTGTAAAAGATGTAGGATGAAGCCAAATTTTTTTCCATAAACAAATAGCCTAATATTCTGATTTTGGCAGTTCTTTGCAGATTATTTTCTCAGAATGTCCTATAGCCTGGAAAAAAGCTAGAAATGGAAATGTAGAAGTGCAGTCAGAGCATGTTTTTTCATCCTATTAATAGTTTTAATGATACTAAACAACCAGAACAACTGGAGAATCAAAATGTAGTAGGTAAGTGTCTGAACAGCTGCACTGAATTATTTGTCCAATTGACTATAAAGATGGTATATGGTGAGCATAAAGGAGCAGGCAGCCTTAATTTCCATAGGTGCAAGTTTTCATTCATGCAATATAAAAATCTAAAAATCCCAGTGTGCAGTTGTATATTTTTCAACCTTCTAAAATTTATGAACATATTTTGTATTTTTACTTTAGGTATCTTGCCCACTAACAATAAAAAATTGAATGAAACCTCAACGATTACAAAACCAGGAAGTTTAAAACCAGTTTACATTTTAAAAGAGTTTTCTAGAGAGAGCTGAGAGCAAAGATTACTACCCATTTTGAGACTCAGAGAGATGCATTATTTATTGAACGTTTCAGTCAAGGTAACTATAGTAACATGATTATGCTTTATTTACAAAAGAAGTAATTTACATTGATTATTCTCTTCATACATAGCTGCGTGACAAACCTCCTGAAAGCCAAAGCAGATTTTTCAGTGGACCCTGAAATGAAGGGGTAGGTAATGTTCCTGTTTGAAGGAAGAATTTCTTCCACAGAATTAAAACACTCTTCTGAGGTACCCTTTTTGGATTGTCCCCTACCATAGCTTTCAAGTTTTGACAGGTATTCAAGGAACAGAAAAACGAAGGTGCAGTAGGAGGCTGTACTTCTGTTTTTCCTATTAGAGGTTTAACCAAGTTGAACAGGTGACATTTTTCTTGGCTTGTTGAGCAGTTTCTCTTGTCTGCCATTCACGGGTAGAAACGCATCTGTGTGCAGGGGATTCCTCTCTCTTACGTTGCCATACAGAGGCCTCTGGTGTGAGATGGGATATTAAGAGATTTTAGTCTGAGTGCCCAATACATGATTTCAAATAATACGTCTTGTCAATATCTTGCGCCCAATGTGTTTACCCTCCTGATATACAGAAGGTTATGTACCAAGAAGCTTTTAGTTGCTCTGTCTCCCAAGAATTCCCTCATATGACAAACTACAGTGTAGTAGTTTGGTAGGAAAAATGATTAAAGAAATTGTATTGCAGGATTCTGGGTTTAATGTCTTCAGTTACTGTATGAATAATGTTAAATTTATGTTTACAGAGTGCTTTATGATTTTTTTCTTTGTTTTTGCTTTAGAATTTTTTTGCTAATTGATGGAAAACGATAATCCTTTAATCTTTTTCAATTTATCTTTTTCCAGCTTGAACCAGTTGTGCCAGACTAAGTATAGCTTCTCTTGGTAGAACTGTTTGGCTTACATCTCTCTTAACAGATCACATAAAATTGGAGACTCGACTCCGTACGATAGATGTAGGAAAGTCTGTGTCAAGTTAAGTGTATGTCGCAGTCTCCCTTTTTAGGTTCCTTGTAATTCAAAAGCCTGTGGGACTGTAGCTCTGTTTCCATGCAAATGGTACTTCTGTAGCTAAATGGGCTGGATCCCTCTTGCAAATGTTTTCATCTCTTGTTCAGGATCTCACTGGTGCTTTATGAGGAACAGGTACCAGTCTTTCAGAACTAAAAAGGGTGCGAGCTGAATTCACAGCTTGGTTTCACTTATTTTTTTCAGGCTAATTGGCCTAGCTTGAGCAAGGTCGGCTCTATCAAAGTAACACTGGAGATGCCACGGCTGCAGTTGTGCTGCACTCGTCTATCGCGCTTTAGGAGCCGTGGGTATATTTTATATTTCCTTGCCTTGAAAAATCCGGAGCTTAGCTAGGACCTGTTTCATAGCAAGTTGTGGAGAATCTGTTCTTTTTATTTAGCTTGTAACCCTGAAAGATCATCCGACTTAAGATAGTAGTGTCACACTCTAGGTTTTTGTGTATGTTTAGGATGCCAGACATAAATCAGGGGTTTGTTGTAATTAAAATTACCCCTCAGTTGTGTTGGTGTGATCGATGTTCCATAGGTCTTTCATTTTAAATATTACATCATCATCACTGTCTGGTGCCATGGCCAAGTAAACTACTGGTTAGGTAATTCAGGTTCTGTTTCAAGGAAAATATTCATACTTTTATGGTGGTCTTTGTATTAATTAATACTTGTTTTCCATACAAAACACAGACCTGCGTTTTATGTGTTTTATAGCTGTTAGTTGGTTGATACACTGAGTTTGATACCAGCAATGATAAACACTGGTGCCTGCTTTGCTGAGTTAGGTACAACTGAGTTAGTATTTCTTGAGTAAAGTAGAGGAAAATGTTGTGGTGCTGGAGCCTGATGGGATCTACCTGTTGCGATGAGGAAAACGCATCTTTGGACAGAAGCTGGTGGGCTGGTGGCAATTTTAGTCTATCCTCCATTCCTGGAAAAATTGTGGAGAAGATTACACTGGACACAATTGAAAGGCATTTAAAGAGTAATGCAGTCATCAGGCAGAATCATCATGTGTTCACAAAGGGAAAGTCCTGTTTAATAATGTGATGTCCTCCTATGATAAAGACACCACTAGTGGATGAAGGGAAGGGGGTACATGTAGCTTTTTCTGGATTTTAGTAAGGCTTTTCATACTGTCCCTCACAGTGTCCTTCTGGACAAGTTACCCAGCTGTGGGATGGAGGGGTTCACGGTGCACTGGGTGAAGAACTGGCTGGACGGAAGAGATCAAAGGGTTGTAGTTGGCTGGTGACTGTCACCAGTGATGTTCCTCAGAGTTCAATTCTGTGTGCCAGTTCTGTTCAAAATATTTATCAGTGATCTTGATGCAGTTGAATGCACCATTAACAAGCTAATGATACCAAACTGGGAGGTGCTGTTGACTCTCTTGAGGGACAAGAGGCCTTGCAGAAGGATCTAAATAGATTGGAGCATTGGGCGATGATTTATGGGATGAAATTTAACAAGTCAAAATGCTGGGTGCCACAGCTAGGATGCAGTAATGCTGGGCACAAGTGTAAACTGGGAGAGGAGCGGCTGGAGAGCAGCCCTGCAGAAAGGGA
>JAOXNO010000013.1:85927218-85941459 GCA_028565335.1 Limnodromus scolopaceus
GAAAGGGCTGGAAGGAATGTCCTGTGAGGAGCGGCTAAGGACTTTGGGCTTGTCTAGTTTGGAGAAAAGAAGGCTGAGGGGCGACCTCGTTGCTCTCTGCAGCTCCCCTAAGGAGGGGACATGAAGAGGGAGGCACTGATCTTTTCTCCCTGGGATCCAGTGATAGGACACGTGGGAACGGTTCAAGGGGAGGTTCAGACTGGACATCAGGAAGCATTTATTTACCAGGAGGGTTGTTGGTCAGACACTGGAACAGGCTTCCTAGAGAGTTGGTCGATGCCCCAAGCCTGTTTAAGAGGCATTTGGACAATGCCCTTAACAACATAGTTTGACTCGAATGGGCCAGGGAGTTGGACGAGTTGATTGTTGTAGGTTCCCTCCGACCAAGCTCTTCTGCCCTGCCCTGCTCTGTTCTGTTAGTCTGTTAGCAGAGGAGTCACCTGTGCTCTTTTTTCACCACCTTTTTCTTTTTTTTTTTTTTTTTTTTTTTTTTTTTTTTGCCGTGCTAGTAAAAGAAGTGCACTTAAAGACACTCTGTGCGAATTTACATTTACAAAGACAGAATCAGAGACCAACGTCCATAAAACCTGACTTCTCTCTGCCACCCTCGGGCTGCCAGCGTCTATGTGCTTGTATGTCTACACGCATATATATATATATATATATTACCCTGACAGCTCCCAGCCATGAGGCAGACCCCCGCAGCCGGCAGACCCCCGCCTGTAGCACACCAGGCCGTTGCTCTCGCGTCCCCCACCCGCCCCGCGCACCGGTACCGGCTGTACCCGCCGCCGGCGCGCAGGGAGTTAACGGCGGCCGGTGCGACGGCCCGGGGCGGGGCGGTGTCCGCCCGTGGCAGCCGGGAGGCGGCTCGGCCGGGTCGCCCCGCAGCCCGTCTGGTTGCAGAGAGAGGCCGTCCTCGGTTCCCAGCGGCGTCCCCGCCGCCGCAGGTGAGAGCCCGGCCCCGCCAGCCGCCGCACGGCGGAAGCGGGGGGACGGACTCTCCGCATCCCCCGGTCCTGTCTCGGCCGCCGGGCAGGTGGCGGGGTGCCTGCCGCAGCACCCCCGCGGGGGAAAGGGGGGAACCGGCAGCGGAAATTAGTGGGTGCCGCCGGGTGGGGAAAGGGGGGGTCCCTGGGGAGCGCCCAGCGTGGGCTGCGGGCGCGGAGGTCTCGTCGGGCGGGTCGGTGCCGGTGCCGCCTCCGAGGCGAGGCGGGCGGGAGCGGTGTGCGGGCTCCTTCCTCCGCCGGGGGGGTCGCCCGGGAGCGCTGGGCGCGGGGAGCGAGCTGTCGCTGTTTGTACGGTCTCCAGAGGGAAGCCACAGCAGAAAAATCAAATTTTGCGACGACTTCAGTTTTTCTAGTGATGGATCAACACCAGACTAGAGTTTTTCCTTAAAGATGCTGTTAGCTACGGTTTTCCTTTTAAAAAATCAAAGGGGGGAGGGGATGGAGAGAGAGAAAAAAACAAGACAGTAATGATAGTGGATTCTGCATAATTTTAAAACATCGGTCAGAGGATTTGCACGCGTGTTAAAGCCGGCGCGGGCCTCCCGAGACTGCCCTTCTTGAGCCAGGTCCTGCTGGGAGGACCTTATTCTTGAACATCAGCGCTAACTTTGGCTGAGGAAGGCTGCTGAAACTTTTGACGTGGCTGTCAAAATTTTCTGTTTGTTTAGCCAGTCAGGGAATTTTGTGGCTTTATATTAATTGGCAGCCTGTCAGCTGCTACCTGTTTCCCGAACGGTCTGCCGTGGGAAAACTGCTTTCTGCTTGCTCCTTTCTTCTATTCCTGCCAAAGCATCTCCTGTTGGGCACCGCTGGAGGGAGGGTATTCCGGGCCTTTGGACTGTCAGAACTTTGTTCTCAGTTTTTTGAACTACATCGTTACTTAGGGGATCACAGAACCAAAAGCACTGTTAAAATCACGTGGTTGCTTTAGCACAGCAAACGAGCATGAATATCCTCGGTTTATTTGCAGCCATTTATCATCTAGGTACATAACACACACTTTGCTGTTTCTTATCTTCTAACTCCTTGTTGTTGGGACTTATGGCACTGTAGTTTTCTTGGAAAAAATTATGCTTTTTTTCCCCACAATGTCCATGGTATAATAGCAATAGCCTGTAGTAACTGTCTCTAATCGTACGATCCTAAGGATGCAGAATTGATTTTAAATGTAACTTTTATACTTTACCTCCTTGCACATAGATTCTAGTATACCTTTAGTACATCTAGTACATGTGAAGTTTAGGTCTATTTAATAAAGATTAATATTTTAAATGAAGAAAACTAATTGTTCATATAAATTTTAATACATTTTCATTATTCAGTGGCTTTTAACAGGCAGACTTCAGGTTTATTTCCTTCAGTTCTTCAGTTCTTTCAAAATTCACGTTACATAATCCTATTGCAAGACTGATTTCTTTCTATTTCCTTGTAGCGTAGTCCTGGGGTTTTTTAGGCTTACAATCCTGTCTCTATTATAATCTATGTACTGTCAGGCTATTTTTAAGGGAGGGTAGAGCAAAACTGTGATTCAGTACTTCCTGCAAGGGCATTTCCAGAAAGTACCAACTTTGGCACGTAGCCTTAGTCACTTCTGAAAATAATAACAAATGAATCATTCTACAATTATAATTTCGTCATTGTATCAACACTAAAACCTCAGCAATACATTTGCCTGTTTAGGCGTAAAGGAGAATGCAGAAAGGAGAATTTTTTTTTTTTTTTTTTTTTGTGGGTAATGGATGAAGAAAAAAGATACTCAAGATGGATGATAAACTAGTGGTGTTTGGCTTAGTCTTCCTGGCTCTTAGGCTGGGGCAGATAGAAGAGCTCTTAAGGTCAGTAGGAAGAGTTTAATGAAGAGGATATTATGAGTAAAATGCTTCCTGGACTCGGGTTTCAGGTGTATAATGGTTAGAGGTGAGCTTTAGAGACCTTCTGCGGCCAGAGGTGAAAGAGGGCTAAAGCTAGTTCAGCAGGCACTGTCACTGCGGAAGGTACAGAAGAAAGAGGTAGGTTGGTTGGTTGGTTAGCTACGAGACGTTCCTGGGGGTTATTAGGCTTCAGTGGTTTGAAAGTGCTGATGCTCGGCCGTAAAAGACTGGAGATGTTCATTTTCTTACAGTTATAAAAGCTGTATTCTGGCTGGGTTATTTTGGGGGCGTTAATATTCATGACGGTATCATCTATATAGAAAGTTTCTATCACTGTTAACGATGCTAGCTTTACAGATGGGACTATTCTGATGCACTTATATCTAATTCTTGTTAAATATAATTCTAGGTATAAGCATACATGGCTCCTGGTGTTTCAAATGAGAAGAAAACTGATGATGAACAGGCTTCAAAGTAAGATTCAGAAACGAATTATCTTGTTGAAGTTTACATTTATCTTCCTCCCCAAACTCATTACACACTCATTTAGTTTAAGATAAAGTTTATGATGCAAATATTAATTATAACATCAACTATCTAATAGAAGGTGTTTTGACAAATGGATTCTTCATCTGCATTAACCACATCTACGTGGAAAAGGGCTGGTTAGCCATTTTCATTTATCATGATGGTGAATTTTTCTGAGTATAGGCGGTGTTTTTATTTATTTATAATTTATATACAGTCCAGCGAGCTGTTGAAATGTTGACTTTGGTTGCTGCATATGGCCAGACCTACCTGCTTCAAGAGTTTGAACAAATACTTCAGTCTGTTTCTCTAATCCTTACTTTCAGCTTACTTTAGTAAAACCATACATGATGTTTAGTCCTCAGGTGCTCATGTTTTGTTTAAACCCCCAGAAGTTGCTGGTGCTTTACAACAGTGTGAGGGGAATAAATTGTCTGCTCCTTAGAGTTTCAGGCCAAAGATTTTTATCGGGCAAACTTTGCCTCTACTGTAAATCCGTGGCATTGGTCCTGTGTACACATAGCAATATGCTTACTTTTATTGCCCATTTTACCCCAAGGTCCAAGTCTGCAATTAGATCTAGATGGGCAGATAACGCGTACAGGTTAGTAACAGCCCCTAGCTGCAGCGAGGTGATGTGTTGACGAGTGTTGCTGGTAGGGCATGAGATGAAAAAGGTGAAATACAGACACTGCCAAGGAAGGAAGCTGGATTTAGGCCAGGCGTGAGGACAGTGGTGTTGGCACATACCACATTAATTTTGCTGTACTTTTAATAGAGGCCTCGCCTTGTCACAGTTTATTTCCTGGAGAGAAGCTTTTATTGCTGGCATTCTCATAAAGAAGGAAATATTTTTTTGCTTGCCTAAGAACAAATTGTAAAGTGATTTCAAATCATATCCTATTTGTATGCAAAAACCATTCCAATAAACATCAGCACAGCCAGCTATTTGATCTACGTTAGTGAGTTACCCATTAAATATGGGTAGAGAGTCCCACAAAACCAAACAGGAAAAATTCAGAGGAGGCAGCCTGGGAATTCTGCTCCTGTGAGCTGGCAAACCCCTGGGCTGTCTGCATCTTCTCTGAAGAGCCATAAACCTGCTCTTTATTTCTCCCAGAGTCAAACAGGTCTCTCAAGGGAAGAAGAAAGGTGAGTGAAGCCTTTGGTTCTACCTCAGGTGGGATTTGTCTGAAGAGAGGCAAATGGGGCACGTGGGAGATGGAAGGGAATTACCACTGAAGGGGCGAGTGAACCACCCACTTTGCTGGGCTGCTTTTCCAGTTGCTGAAGGTGGTAGTCTGCGGAGGATGGGTTGGGATGATACCTCTTTCTTTGGTTGTGTAGCTGCTGCCAGACATTGAAGAGAGAAATTCAAGAACAGAAACAATTGTTATACTTGGAATATGGGTGTTGTAACTATTGTCTTTGCTTTCTGAGGAACAGTTTGGTGACCTCAGTATGGGCATCTGGGCCACTTTAGGCTTCTTAAGGTAACCAGTACTTCCTGCACAGGATTGGCAGATAAGACATAGGACCTACAGAAATGCCCTTCTGGAGAGGCATTACAAGACAGACAAGATAACCAAAACCATCTAAAATAGTGCTAAACACCTGTGTTTAGGCCTCAGAGTTGTTCCTGTAAACTCTTAACAATTTTTTGCATAAACTCCAGGCAAACTCTTGTTTGTTTCTTCTGACAAAGCAGTTTGAATTTGCTGAGACATGCTGTGACTGCAGTGAGCCTTCATTAAGCTATTAAGTCATCTTCTTGTGTCTGGAAGATATTTGTTGCTTGATTTCATCTCTCAGGAACTACTTTGAAGTATTGGCCAGTTTTTTACTTAAGCTTGTGATTATTGACTAGTCTTTCCTACCTGTTTCAACTGAACGTAAAACATCAAGCATAGAAGGCAGACGTTTTACGCATTGTTCAGCTTGCTTAGTTCATTACCCAATTTTCCATGAAGGCGATCCCACATGCTAAGTAGTTCAGTTTTCCCTCCTTGCCTTGTAGTTTCCTGGTTCTTCAGAAAGATTAATTTTATTTTTTTAAGCTGTATCACTTCCTTAACAGGAAGCGACCTATGATGAAGTGAATTCTTGTGACTTCTTCCTCTCTTTCCCTTTTTCTTGAAATTTTTTTTCTCTTCCGTGTTTTGTTTTGTTTTTTTTCCCCTTCAGATTTCCATTTGCTTCTTTCCTCTCTTGCTTCAGATCCTCTGTAGTGTTTTTACCAGTCTAATGCTATAGATGGTTTTGCTCCTGGCTGGATGACACAGAGTTACAGTGAGCCAAATTGCCAGAAGTTCCCTTCAGGCCTGTTCATGAAGCCCAAATCTTCTATTACAAGACATAAGGTGGTAATGAAATTTAGGATTTTCTTAAAGTAATGCATGAGGAACCAAAATAAGATAGTGCAGACATACTTAGGTGTGGCATTTCCCAACTTTGGCTGCTTGACTTTGTAAAATTAGCATCTGTTCAATGTAGGGGTTTGTATATACTCTATATGTTTCACAATGCTCCTGTCCTGGCAGAGAGAATTTTATCCATCTCTGCAACCCTCACCTGGAGAAAATGAAAGAAGACATCCTGTACCATTTTGCTCTTGGGACTGGTACCCATGATTTTCCGGCATTGTTTGGAGATGTAAAGGTAAGATGCTTAATTTCGTTCAGCAAGCCTAAGCTTTTCTGCAGAAGGTGAAAGTGTAGCTGTCTTCAAAGTGAGACTAATTGTGTCAGCATACCACTGACTGAGGAATGAATGGAAAGAGGAGAAGATCTTGTGGGTTCTTTTCACTTTCAATATCAAGCAAAATTGGGGATAATTGTTTCTGTCTGTCTCTTTGCATCCAGTAAACAGGCAAATGCTGCAGTCTGTTCGGGTAGAACTCCCTTTGGGGGGGCCTTCAAGCCGATATCTGTTTTCTACTTGTTTAAACAGAATGAAGGCCTTGAGTGCTATATAGAAGAGGGGGGGGCACTTTCCATCGTTTTTCTTCATGGCCTTTTAGAATGATTATAAGAAGAACCACATCTGGAAACAGCTTTGTGTTAACTGCATTAGTTAATGTTAATTGCGTACTCATGTTGATCTTTGCATGTTCTTTGATATACTGATCATGCAGTCAATTTTCTTTTGTTGAATACTGTCCACCCCAGTTTGTATGTGTTGGAGGAAGTGCTTCACGGATGAAATCTTTTACTGCCTACATCGCTGAAGAACTGGGGCTTGGGAACCCTGGTGACGACTATCCTAATATCTGTGCGGGAACTGACCGTTACGCAATGTACAAAGTGGGACCTGTGTTGTCAGTCAGTGTAAGTACTTCACCTAATCAGCCACGGGATGCTGTTAAAAGTAGAAAATATGAAAGCACGCTTATTTTAAATACTTAATAGATGGAGTCAGATTTTTAAGTTTGTATTAGCCGTGCTCAAAATAGTGCAGTCAGCTATTTAGGAATTCCTTTTTAGCCCATTCTGGTATGAGGGCAAATCTCTGAGACCTTTATTCCTTTCTTGCCTCCTTTGTCCTCAGTGTATCACTGAGGTGTTAATGGCTGTATAAATTTTTAGAGCAGACTTACTGTTGCCTCATCCCTGTTGTGTGTCCTGAATAATGGGGAAAAAAGGTCACTCGATGCACGCGAGCTACTGGAAAAAACAGCTGTGTCCCATCCAGAGCTAAGTATCTGCAGTGGCATTGTCAAATGTGCTAACGTAGCTTAAGCGTGGCATTCTATGGGACTTGTGCTGCCAACTCGTGTGCATTTTAAAACTTCATACCTTCAATTTCTAGATACGATTACATACTTCAATTACAATTGCATAACTGTAGTATCATTCTGCATTCTTGAGTTGCAATTGTCACATTATCAAGTTAAGGTGGACTTATATTTGCTGAACTTTGTGACTAAATCAGAATGTCTGTGTTTTGAAAAAAATTAGCTTAACTACTCACTAGCACTAAAGGTTGGTAAAAAATCAGAGTGGTGTTTTTCTTGTGTTTAAGGAAGGTTCTGTGATGAAGTGCATTTGTCAACTGTTAGTAAAGGACACTGCTTATACTTTTGAGAATGTAAATATTTTATAATTCATGGTTTTTAGGAATATTGTACTTCATCCATAGCCCACCAAAGTCAGTGCAAGTCTTTCTGTTTATCTGCAGTAGCCTTTCAGCATGCCCATAGGTTAGGGCTTTTGTGGGAGTGAGTTAAGTGAATTTTGGAAAAAATATATCAGGAAGGAGATAATTGTCCATCTCCTTCTTCCGTATATATTTTGCATTGCCTATGTGAATGTTGAATGTGAGTTTCTGCTTTCATTTCAGCACGGTATGGGCATTCCTTCTATTTCAATCATGCTGCACGAGCTGATCAAACTGTTGCACCATGCCAAGTGTTCCAACATAACCATTATCCGCATTGGCACCTCTGGTGGAATAGGTATTTCCCATCTTGATTTCTTTTTTTTCTTCAAAGCAAAGCATCTTTGTAGGGATATTAGGAAAAAATTTCTTCACTGAAAAGGTTGTGAAGCATTGGAATGGGCTGCCCAGGGAAGTGGTTGAGTCGCCATCCCTGGAGGTATTTAAAAGACGTGTAGATGTAGTGCTGAGGGACATGGTTTAGTGGTAACTTGGCAGTGTTAGGTTAATGGCTGGTCTTGATTATCTTAAAGGTGTTTTCCAACCTAAATGATTCTGTGAGAGTAAAGCATTTCTCTGCAAGTAAGTGATTGATGGTCAGAACAATTTTGCACAGGAGAGGAATCATTTTGCTTCCATGATTCTGAAAGAAAAGGCAATATCTGCTTCTCTGTATAGAGAAAATACACTTAGGAGATCTGACAAAGTGAAGAGGACATTCCTGTCCTGTATGAGAAGTACGAGATAAGAAAGAATATGTAGTTAAAAAGTAAAAATTTCATTCTTTCAAAAATTATTTGTAATGATAAACGGAAGCAGGTAGGCATGCAAAAAAAATTCTCTTAGTGAATTCAGGGGCAAAATTGCCATCTTTAAAGGAAGCAGGATTTGGTCAAGATGTATGTTTTATGTGTTTGGAAACAAAGCATTAACTGCATTGTGAAGCTATATATATATATATATTTTATTTTTTGTTTTTCCCCCCCTGCAGGTCTGGAGCCAGGCTCAGTGGTTATAACTAGGCAGTCTGTAGATGCCACCTTCAAACCTCAGTTCGAACAGGTTATTCTGGGAAAAACTGTAATTCGCAGCACAAACCTAGATGAACAGCTAGCTAAGGAACTGATGCAGTGCAGTAAAGAGATCGATCAATTCAATACAGTCATTGGAAACACTATGTGCACTTTGGATTTCTATGAAGGTAAGGCTGGCAACAGAGTAACAGAAGTATATTGGTAAGCAGCAACAGATAAATATTGAATAATATGTTAACATTAAGGTTGCAGTTCACTGAACAGAATGCATTCCCTTCTTTGAGTTGCCTTGTCATAGCAGTGATCAGACAACTGAAGATAATAATTTGCTGAGTTGTGTCAGTGCTGCTACACAGGAGCAGCTACTGTCAGTCTGTGTGTCTCCTCAGACACCAATCACAGGTGCAAGTGACACTAAAAAAGAAAGTGTCAGGGTTGATTTCAACTTACACAGCAAAAACTGAAAACAGGCTCCAGGGCATTAATTTAGGAGTATATCTCCTGAAAACAAAAAAAGATACTGAGTAAAATACTGTAATTCAACTTTACCGTACATAACCTGCTGCTCTTTATCTGATGGTGTTATTCTTGAATAATTTGAATAAACTAATTTTCTCAAAAAATTGTAATAGTATTGGCTAGTTAGCTTAAGAGATTCTTCATCTCTTACCTTACAGAGTCTGTAAGTAGTAAAATGTTCATCCTTTTAAGGTAGCATCAGGAAAGCATTTTCAAGCCTGGCAGATTTTCTAGACAACAATTAAGCAGAAAAAAATGCAGCACTTTGGTACAGCTTAAAGTTTGTTACTGAATTTTGATGCATTCTGCACATATGGGTAAACTACTGCTTACATTTTCCCGTTTATGAATTTGAGAATTTAAGATGGAGAAGACCAATTAAATTACCATAATTCGCATTATAAAAAATGTAAGTAAAATACAGAAGCTGTAGCAATAGCTAAGAATCATTTTTTCAATATAGGGTAGTAGTAATAGCTAGCTGGACATTGTATAAAGGAAACTGCTATAATTGGGGTTTTTAGAAACTTAATTTGTTTTGTGACTTCATCACTTGGAAAATTTCTACAAAATTACTTTGTAGGACAGGGCAGGTTGGATGGTGCAATCTGCTTATATAATGAAGAAGAGAAACTGCAATATTTGAAGGAAGCTTATGATTCTGGTGTCAGAAACATAGAGATGGAGTCTTCCGTATTCGCTGCAATGTGTAATCTCAGCGGCGTCAAAGGTAAACTTAACTCACTTTATTCAAGTTATAGGAAGTTTTCTGCATTGCAAGGGGTTTGTGGTAACAACTGTGATTGAGGTGTTAATGTACCTTCTGTATGCAAAAAAACCCCCCACTTCTGGTTATAGTTTTGTTGCTATGATTGTTTGATTTGGGTTGTATTTATTCACAATTTAGGCAAACTTCACATGGTTCTTAACACAGTTTAGTTCTGTCCGTTGCTATTCCAGCCCATGGCAAGCACATAAATTATTAAAGTACCTAATTACCCTATACCATTAATTGTTTTCTTCACTTAGTTTTTGAAGTTTACTGGAAGTAACTGGTTAATTTAAGCAATCAGGTGATTCTCATATATCTAAAACTATAATCACTTTCTATACTTTCGTATCAAATTGAAAATGGAAGTATTTTGTTTAGGCTTATGGCTTTAATTCTCAAACAGTTGAAGATTTTTAGTAGCATCATGAATAAATTATTCCTAGTTGTAAAATGAGTTTTTAACTTTTTTACACAAGCTAACTAATCTTCAGTAAAGATTAGGGAAAAAAGTAAGCAATTACAAATTATGTAATACAGTGCCGTTCTACTCAGCATGTTAACTCTAGTCTGTCACTTCCCCTGGCAAGGAATTTGCCAGTTTAAAGCACTGACATTTCTCAAACTTCCTTAAACTCAAGGAGGATGAAATGAAGAAAAATAAGCAAAAAGGCCAACAGTTATGTCAAAAATTCTCAGTTCTTGCTGACTTGAGAGTGATTAAAAACCCAGCGCATTGTATCACTGAGCCACTGGGGAGCCTGGTCGTTTTTGCCGTCTGTGATGTGTATTACTGCTTGTGCTCTGCAAATTGTCAGTAGCAGAAACCCCAGACATGGAAGAGTCATGGTATAGAGCCCAGCTGGAGTGAAAGGAGGGGTTTTACCTTTGGGGCTCTGATTACCAAACGGCAGCAGACGAACCTGAGATGATCCATTGGATCCTCGTACACTTGCAGTGCTCCCCGTCCTTGAATGCCACAGCGGCTCATCTGCTGATTCCCAAGGGATGGCATCCACAGCACTGGGATTTGAGTTGGGGATAAGGTAGATAGTGGAGGGCTGTAACTACGTCTGCTAGAACACTGTCTCTGCTCACTTCTTACCAGTCAAGTCCTGGGTACTTGTGAAATATAATTCCTATCCAGAAAAAACATAAGAATCGTGATATAACAAGTACCTGCAATTGCCCAAGAGCTCTTGCTTCATTAATGCAGTGATCAGTCATCTTACGCTATTTATAACTTTTTGGTATCATCTACAGCATGCTAGTCCCCTAGCATCTTATTGTACTGGGCACCGTTTTTGGGGGTTTATTTTCTCTCATATTTCTAATCTTCTAGCTGTTTGTTCAAATGTTTATGCTTTTGGACTGTAGAAGTGCCAGAATGTCATTCCTAACTAACGCCGCCTTTTAATTTCTAGGTGCCGTAGTGTGTGTCACTCTTCTGAATCGGCTTGAAGGGGATCAGATTAGTAGCTCACATGATGTACTCGTGGAGTACCAGCAGAGACCCCAGAAGTTAGTGGGATATTTCATTAAGAAAAGGCTTGGGAAAGTATGAAATATCCATGTTTGTTTTACAGAAGCAGAAGGCTTTCACATGGCTGAAGTCATGGTCATGACTTCTGGCATTACAGGTCTTTTGCCTCAGAATAGTTTAGAGCATTCTGCGTGTCGGCAGAAGTTAATCATTTATGTCACTGTGCTTGGGGAACTTGAATGTGCTGAATGGACTTCAGTTAAGTTTTGCTTGGTTATATGTTACTGGATTTAAGACTTACTTTTCTGTGAATTAGAAAGTGGATCTGTTGTGAAGGACAAGCCTGCTATAATATATGAAAAAGCTTTATTTATCCCTACTGTAAAAGAAAAAGTAGGAAGAAAATCAAACTTTATTGACAACTACTTGAAAACCACCAAATTAAAAATAACTTAAGAATGCTAATCCCTTTCTTGTTGTTATAAAACATTACATAAATTATAATTGTCTTTGTTGCTTCACTTGTAAAGAAAACTTGTGAATGCAGTTTATTTTTTGCAAACTTTGACAAATAATACTATTTTCATATATTAAAATTTCATGAAATTGCAAAGTGTGGGACTGAATTTTCTAAACATTAAGGACTTGACACTGAGCTCTTGAATATCTGTACTTCATAAATATTGATCCAACAAGGTCATTCATATCCCATTTTGACTATACAACTGAATCAATACCCAGGAAACATTTATGCATTAAGTAATTTTGAAGAACTCAAAATAGTTTGCTGAATCAAGGCTCCTGCTTACTGGAGAGTAACCAAAGGCATTCACAAGATGCACAGCATGCTCACAGGACTGCATTATGGTAGTTCATTTTTTTCCCTTTTACTTTGTTTCTTTTTAAATTGGTTTTCATCTCTGTGTCTTCAGGACATAACACTGACTGTTGCGTTAGCCTCGGTTCTTTTGAATAACTGGAGAATACCTATCAAGTGTACGTGCCATCAAAACCATTTCAGCATTTTTTCCACTACCATTGGCCTAGTGTTTGTTTCTGTTTTCAATCATACTTATTGCTGCTTTGCTGCTATGGTTGAATATAATTATGTAGTCAACTAAAGAAAAATGCATTTCTCTCTCTCTGCTGCAGTGGAAAAAGAGGAGTCACAGGTGGAAGTGTCTGCTCTCAGAACAGCTGTCACTGATCCAGCTAAAAGGGATTTTCTTTTCAAGGATTGTAGTCTGCAACACTCTGTTAACAAGCATAAGAGTTAGATGTAAGAGGGAGTGATGTAGTAGTAGGCATGACTTTTGTGAATAGGAAACTGCCAATTAGGATTAATCTCCTTAAATTGATGAATTTGCATCTGAAGATACAAATATTATTGTTTAAAAAAACCACAAAAAAAAAGGTTTAAATACCTTCAATTTACTAATTTAGTCTTCCTTTAATTTTATAAACACGTTTTCTTATTTTATGCTTGGGATATACCATGAATCTAAGTTTCCAGAGAACGTTTTTTTCCCCCAAAAAGTAAGGGAAGGAGTCAGGTGGCAATGGCTCTGCATTTTGTTTGAACTATTCTTTTCTTATTTAAAAAATAATAATTAAAAACAAATTTTAAATCTGTACTTAAGTATGCCTAGTGCTTGCCTGGGCATTGCAGGAAGCCCTGTGAGTTCCCCTGGGAAACACGCAGCAAATCACATCCTTGCTTTGCAGCCTCCTGTTCCCGGAACAGCAGCAAGGAGATAAAAAAGGAGGTGGCTTGAGAAGCCATGTCCTGCGCTCGAGGCGGAAGAAAAGCTTATACCGAGTGATCAGGATGGGTTTGGAGGAGGTAGTTTGATGTTGTAAAAAAAATCCTTAGTATGAATTCCCTAAGGAAGAGAAGAAATATTTTAGCAAGGAAACAAAGAAACACCTAATGCGGCTGTGTGAAGTTTTGGGGAAGTGTGTTACTGCAGTTATCCTGGAGGTATAAATCTGAGGTGCTGTGATTTGTCTTTTCAAAAGAAGGGCATCAAGAATCTGGCAACTGGTTGAAAAGAAAAAAGTTGCTTAATTGAAAGTATACAGCTTTTGTATTAACAGTCTTATAAAGTAGGCATTTCTATTTTGATAACTAATGTGAAAGTTCTTACGTGCTATGTGCTGAAATATAATTAGCATTGTGGCCTGGCCAAGTTGGAGCTCAAGTTCAAGTGTTCATGGAGTGATATTATTCTATTAAATCTATACAGAAGACCCTGGCAGAAACCACTGGAAGTCTTTAGGCACTTACTTTTTGCAAAGACATCCTTTCTCCTTTCCTCTGTTCCTTAGGACATTGTACTTTTCTTTCTGCTACAACTTTTCTTCTGTGCTTCCTAACAGATGGAGTAACGGGATGTGTGACAACTTAGAATTCAAAGGAGAGCAAGTATCCTACTGTTTCCTGCTGGTCACACCCTGTAATGCTGTATTCCTAGTGCAAGAGGGTGCTCTATGGACACGTCTTACGTGCGAGAAAATACTTCTCTTAGCTTCAGAGGAAACTTGCCAGAATGTTACCCTGATAAGAACAATTGTATTTTCCCTTGTGACTGCAAGTGGACAGAGAGATAAAGAAATGACTCAGCTGTGTGCATCCGGCAGTGAAGTTACCTTCCTGTAGATTTTACAAAAGCGTCCATAAAGAATTATAAAATATTTAACAGGGTTTTATATGCAAGTCAATTCTTTAATATTAGCCATTCACATTAGCTCTGTATCATATAGAAAAGCAGCATATGTAGGCTGCTGAACATGAGTTTTTCACTGAATTTTTAGAGTTGGAAGGGACCATAGAGATCATCTAGTCCAACTCCCCTGCCGAAGCAGGATTGCC
>JAOXNO010000013.1:85941559-85958263 GCA_028565335.1 Limnodromus scolopaceus
TCCAGCAGATATCTGGGAAGTTGAAGTCCCCCATCAGTACAAGGGAGAGTGATCATGAGGCCTCTGCCAGCTGCTTATAGAATATTTCACCAGCCTTTATATCCTGGTTTGGGGGTCTGTAACAAACTCCCACCACAATGTCTGCCTTATTGGTCTTCCCCTTGATTCTTATCCATAGACACTCAACACTGTCATAAAGCATATTGCTGAGTTCTAGGCATGCAATACTGCTCTTAACATAAAGGGCCACCCCACCACCTTTCTTTCCTTGCCTGTCCCTTCTGAAAAGTTGGTAGCCATCAATCACAGCACTCCAGTTATGCAAGTCCTCCCACCACGTTTCTGTGATGGCAACTAGATCATAGTTTTCTTGCTGTACGATGGCCTCCAGCTCCTCCTGTTTGTTGCCCGTGCCGCGTGCATTCATGTAGGTGCACTTCAGCTGGGCTAATCGTCCCACTATTTTTCTTTTTGGCGTGATGATATTTTTATCTGTGTGATATTTTTAATAACATAAAAGATATTAAGGATGTGTTTGATATTACATAGTGCAGTATCTCCTGGTGGATCTACAAATCCTGCAAACCCCGGAAACCTCAATTTCAAATCAAATGCCAACTTTTGTTCTCTGTGCCGCCCTGCACCTAACAATGCACTACAGAATTGCTTTACTCCAGAGATCAGAAGGGATAAAAGCAAAGAAGGAAGGCAGAAGATATTAACAGGACGGAAGTATGAAGGGTGGAAATGGTGTTTTCTAGCAATGGTTTGTTCTGTGACTCATGGTGTTCTTCTGGCCTGTTCCTACCTTTTTGTTAAAGAAATGGTTGAGACCACAGTGGCAATAGGCTAGAACGCATTTGTTTCACATTTGCAAGAGACTGAGAATGTCCAGTAACTTTATTAGTGACTTGAAGGAGTGGATATTTATTTATTTTATTAATTTTGGAATGACCTATTGCCAGAAGTGCTTAGACTATAAATGTTTTTATCCATTGTTTGAAAACCAAGTAAATAATTCAGTAATTTCAGTATTTCGTGAAAATATACACATGTAATATGCAATATATTTTTTTTAACATTCTTCCTAAATTCTTGCAAAGGATTTTCAGTGCATTACGTAACAGAACTGGATTTTTCTTCTCAAGTCTGGATCTCAATATTTTTCTAAATAAAATGTTTATACAGTTGAATCAGAGATGTGTTTCATTTGCGTTGGCAAGACAGGTGTAAGAAACTAAAGTGTGAATGTTTTTAGGTTTGCCCATCAGCAGTTAGTTATGTTCTGAATGCAGTCCTTGGTACTGCGAGCAGCAAACTGAGCTTTGGGGATTGGATCTGTGTGCAGCAACCGAATGCAAAAAAGCACAGTACTGTGATTTGATGGCACTATTACGGTTTGCTACAAGAAGTTGAGGTCTACTTTCCCTGAAAGTTTCTCAGATTTTAAGTTGGAGTGACTTAAATACATGCTTTCTCTTTCTAAAATAATTACCATTTAATATTATACTCCAGAGTATGAATCAAATTACAGTTAAAAAAGTCTTCTGCCTGAAGAGAAAGGAGGTCACTGAAAAGAGCAACATTAAATCTGAAACTCTATGGCACAATAATAGAAGAAAGAGTAATGCTGACAGGGGCAATGCTTTTGCTCAGGCTACAAATGAAACACAGCAGCAGAAAAAGACAGACAGAGCTGGTTTTACACAACACAGAAACCTGATTCCAGATGCTTCTTGTTGGCGCTGAGCTTGTAACTGCAAGAAAATTGTCAGTTTACTCTCAATCTGTCATATTACAAGAATAAAGCTCTTAGAGCTGCCCAGAAGCTCAAACAAAAAGAGATCGGGTCTGGGTTTTTTTTTTGTTTTGTTTTGTTTTGTTTTTTTAAAAAATGTGTCGCTCCATTTTAATCAACCCTATTACTTGACCTTTCCCACAACTAACATTTTTCATCATATCCTACCTTTGAACGCAGGAAGTGTCTCCCAGGAAAGATGCTACTAATTGGTGTCACGCTGCAGGCACTTTGTCTGCAAAACAGGTCTGTGCCATGTAAATGTTTACAAGTAGTTTTCCTAATAACATTAAAAGGAAAGCCTTGTGATCACAAAGTAAACCTTGTGAAAGAAATTGTGGGTGGTGGGAGGAAAATATGCTAGTTTACCAGATTCCCAGCCATATTCTTACATGATTTGAATGCATTCCCATCTACCAAAAAGTATTTTTGGCTCCTGGGCTTTAACCTATTTAACATATAAAACTATGTTTCTTTGAATGTGCTTGCCAACTCACTCTAATTAGCCCATATTAAAACTGCAGGCTAGACGTGGCGTGTTGATAGTATCATATTATAAAGCAGTTGAGTTTTAAAACCAGAGATGGATGCTGGAAGACGGTTCTCTGCTTTTTCTGCCCCAGTGGTTTTGGATAGTTTGCATATTATAAGACTAAACTTTATAGTTAAAACCGAGACAAAGACTGTTAAGGCTAAGCAGAAGCAGAAAAGGGGAAGTCACTATCTTGTCCTTGCTTTGGAGACCTGATTCTGAGCGTACTTTTTTCCATTCCAGAAGGAATGAGTGGAGCACATGATGAAATATATGACCTTCTAATCTGCCCTGCAATATTCAACATGTCGCTGTTGACTACAGCCACCCTCTTAAGGCGCCCTGAAAGCAGATACTTTACTGAGCCTACAAGCAACTGTGCTGTGTTTGAACTTTTTTAAGCTCTTTGTACATGCAACTCCTAAACAAAATTGCCATTTAAGGCTGAAACTTGTAGAGGATACTGCTTGACACAGTACTGATGAAACCTAGGTCACTCAAAAGAGCTTCCAGGATGGCAGCAATACAGCTGATGTGTCTTTCCAAAAATGTTCACCACTGATTTGCTTTTCCTGCCTGTGTGCTTAATTTTTAATATTGTCGTCTCTTTTGTGCCAAGGGTTTGTTGTGGTTTGATTTCATATTTCTCCTATTTCTGTAATATTGCAAATGATATCATCAAGCTCATACGTCCCGTTTCTTCTAAAATTACTTTTAGAAGTAATTTCCCAGAGTGCCACTGCAGGGATTGTTCTTGGTTGAACGTTTATGAGGTATCTTTTACTTTCATAAATTTTGTTCTAGGAAAAACAACTCTACTAGGCAAGAATGAATTTCTTTAGGAAAGGACAATGATGTATGAGGGCAAATGAAGTTAACAGAACTCTCTGGTGAAAGGTGCTTGTCTATTGAGTATCTTATATAGTAAAATGAGGAGTCGGTAATTCATTAGTACCAAATACTAATTGCATACAAAATAGTTATTTCCTGTATCCATGAAAAGTTGTTTAGCATTAAAAAATAGAATGCAGCATTTATGAGTATGAAATTATATAGAGCATAATAAATTATGTACATCACATACTTGGATGAACAGAGATTTTGCAGAACTACTTGTTCAAAATAATTTGGCAAATGGTTCATATGAGCTGTTTCAGCTTACATACTAGTCAGGAACTGCCTTCTCTATCAGCTACTTTGATAAAAAACTGCTTGTAATTCACTATGCTGACTGATTAGTTTACCATTTCCTAAAAATCACACACTATAGATTCTGCTCCCCAGTTTTCAAAAACAGCTGTGTGAACCCATACATACATTCACAATATTCAATCGTTGACAAATATTTGTTTAAACATGCATACTTCGACTGTGCACAGGATTTCTGTCTCAGCTATGTCAGAATTTTGCCTTTGGTCCTGGTGAACAAAATTACTGTTACATCCTCAGAAATAGCAGGGATTTTAGCATTGCTTGACCAAAAGCAGAGAAACATCCCTTATGCAAGTGCCAGCCAGCGGTGAAGCGGAGCTCCTTGGTGAGCTATGTTCTTCCTCTTCAGTTGTTTGCCCAGCTACACTTCACCACCATAGGGCATGCCACGAGGAGAGCCCCAGAGCAGGGGGATGATGGGGGACTTGTCTCTGTTGCACAGCATGGGGCTGCTCTTCAGCACTGGAGGAAGCAGAAAGATGGTAACATGCGTGATGACTACCGGAGGTGCACACTTTGCCAGTACCATGACAGAGAAGTGGAGTTGAAAGTGGGTTAATGGAAGAACAGAAGATGTGCTCAGTAGACCCACCTTCATACATAACTAATTAATCCTGCCTTAGAGGTACATCATTCAGGTAAACACTGAGCTACTTAGTTTTTCACTATGTCCTGAGGACTTTCACATTTCTATTTAAAGCTAAATCATGCAGTTATAGAATCATCTAGGTTGGAAAAGACCTTCGGGATCATCGAGCCTGACTGTTAACTTAGCACTGCCAAGTTACCACTAAACCATGTCCCTCAGCACCGAATCTACGTGTCTTTTAAATACTTCCAGGGGTGGTGACTCAATCACTTCCCCAGGCAGCCTGTTCCAATGCTTGATGACCCTTTTGGTGAAGAAATATTTCCTAATATCCAATCTAAACCTTCCCTGGCGCAACTTGGGACCGTTTCCTCTCGTCCTAACAGTTGTCATGTGGGAGAAGAGACAAACCCTCACCTTGCTAAGACTTCTTTTCAGGTTGTTGTAAAGAGCAATAAGGTCTCCCCTCAGCCTCCTTTTCTCCAGACTAAACAACCACAGTTCCCTCAGCTGCTCCTCATAAGACTTGTGCTCTAGATGCTTCACAAGCTTCATTGCTCATCTTTAGATGCAATGATTATTCCAGTAATTTTTCAGTCTCAGAGCAGAGAAAATAAAAGGAGATCCCACCATATTTGAGGAAGAAAGGAATTCAGCTAGTCATACTCTGCGTCAGAACAGACTGTGCATTCAGCAGAGACTGCATCTGTGATTTCTGCTTTGCTGGGACGCGATTTTTACCAGTATGTAAAAATTTACAAATTCATGATATCTATATAATCAGTTTTTTCTCTATGCCTTGAACCCATGGAAAATGTAAAAATTAAAACAGAAATTTGCACCATTTTAAATAAATTTTTTTAGCAGATAAAACAATTATTTTAACTGTAGTGAAGTAACTAAGCTTCACAACATGCTCTGGAGGGCCAAAAACTGCTGCTGGGTGACCCAAATGCAAAATTTGGGAAAGGGAAGCTTAGACACTGGACATAAGAGACCAGCTGAACCTCATCCCATGGGAACTGGCAGAGCTCAGTGGACCTGCAGATGCGCAGCTGCTCATTGCAGAAGTATCATCAGGTTTATTAATTTTTCTAGATTGCTGCCTTAGCTCAAGTCTAGTGGAAATTGGGATTCCTCACTGGTGACTTCTGTTTCCAAAAAGTTTTTAGATTTTGAGGGATTTTCTTCTTAATATGGGAAAATAGCCATTAATGTTAAGATGTCTCTTTCATTCATTAGTAACACATTTTGCAGAAAGTGTAATGTCCAATTTACTCAGCAATAATGAGAAATAAAGAAAATTTGTTCAGGAATTGCACTGTCCTAATGCGTGTGTGATTCATGATTCAGATTTTAGGTGGTTTGAATCACCTTCTGTAGCGGCTGTGTTATGTGTCTCCATTGACCACAGAGAGAAATTTTGGGGATCAGATTCTATCTTAGGCAATTCATTTGGGTAGAACAAAACGTACAGAAAGTTTACTCTTCCGCTCAACGTGGCATTTCCCATTGGCAGAGCAGTCGTCCTCACCCCGCAGTGAAACAGCACAGCTCTGCACCAGCAGACACCTGCTGCCTCTCCAGGTGGTCCTGCTGCCACAGGTACGTACAGGCTCCTCTCCTGCAGACCACCCCCAGCAGGTCCAGGAATTGCTCTCCCTCCTCTTTGCTGAAGGAAGTGCTGGAAGACCAATTTTCATCCTGGGTGGCATGTGGCAATTAATTAACACATTTTTCTGACTTGTCGGAATATTCCACATTTATGTATGTAATGTATATTGAAAAAGGAGGATGATATGTCAAACACACCCTCTTTATAATATAAAATTAAACAGTCATATGATGATGCAATGGGAACACTTCAATGCTAGATGTGTGCTTATAAGGGTGTTCTAGAAGTATACAGACATTTATAGGGCTACATGGCTAAACAGGTCACTTATTTCCGTACTATTCTTTTTTTTCCCCAAAAATCTAAGCGTATGCATGCAAAATTACAGGAACACTGCAGTGACAGAAAGTCACCAAACTCAGGAAAAAGACAAATGTGTGTTACATCTTCTTTTTTCCTGTTGTTTGCATTCGATTTTATTCCAGAAAAGTAGAAATGACTGCAGAATGTATACTGTGGAGTCAAGCACCCTGAAGGCATTCACACAAACCCATCCCCTTACTGTTCATTGCACTGAGCAAATGGAAAGATGAGATTCCTCAACGAATGCAAAACAAGAGGCAGAAACATAATCTCATCTTTTCTCAGCAAGCAGGCAAATCTCTCGCACCATTCTCTAGCTCTGGGATTAATCAGCTACTGAATAATACGTTCAGACTGCTGGGTGAGATGATTCTGAGTTAGAAAGTCCTTAAGAAGCCACTCTGCAAGCGGACGCAGGAAAGACAAGGCAATATGGGGCATGCTGTACACCAGTTCAAGGCTCTATTTTGGAAGAATTGGCTCTGCCGTGTGAGGCAACCGGTGAGTCTTTGGAAATGATAAAAAAATGAATATTTTACGTCTTCTTTTAGTATCTGTTGGAAAGAGTGTTTCTATCTACCTTAATTTTCCCTTTTCACAGCAGATTGGCAGCGACAGACTGACTGCCTTGTTTTGCCTTTGGTCTCCTCATTGTTGAAAACCCAAGTAGAGAAAAACAGTGTGTTTTAACTCTAAAATGGCTGAACACATCAATGCTCCCAAATTTGCAAATGAGATAGGAAATCTCATAAAACTTTTGAAGAGCCACAGCTTATCTTTAAATTATCATTAGATGCTACCAGTGTCTGTAGCAGTGGGGAGGATGAAAATCAATTTCCTTCACATTACAGGTACTCATTGATAATGTAAGAAAGCTTGCACAACTGAGATCAAAATCTAGATATGGGGAATGCAAGGGCTGTATATTAAAATTGTATATACTTCTAAATCTCCTTTCTTGTCCACTCTACAAAGCCTAATTTAAGCTTTCAAATTCCAATATGCAGAAGAATGTGGCAGCTACTTCAACAGCAGTCAAAATTAAAATAATACTCAAATATGAGATGAGATGTCATTGTTTGCTTTTACTATGATTGGCATGATTTTTAAAATTTAAGATAAAAGGAAAATAATTCTTTCAAGTGAGATAGGATTTTTTTGGAAAAATGTGTCACTGCAATTAATAGTTTCTCATTGATTTCCCTTGTCTCTGGTGATGTGGGAATTTGCAGTGAGGGATGTTGGCTGCTTCGGATAGGATTACCTCAATTAAATAAACATACAGCTTTTCATTTCAGAAATATTTCACTTAAATAAAGTTGTGATTTAGAGAGAGAATTTCTTCTCCAAATTATTTCAAATGATGTTTTTTTAACATGAAAGGTATTTTTGGGGGAGGGATACTGTTGGTTATATTCTTCTTCATTCCTAAACACTTCTGTATGCTCCCTGTTCCTCGTATTTCAACCAGTGTGCATTAAGTGGCCTCTGAGTATCTCCTGTTCTCCTCCATGCTGATCTATTTCTCTCCTTGCTTTGTCTAGTTATCCCTCATATCTATTTTTGAGGGACAAAATCTTAACTCATTTAAGTTTTAAGTTTGCCTTATTGGTACCTTTCCTGAACAGAGAGCTCACTGAGATGCAGACTCCCTCAAACAGGAATTACAATGAATGACCCAAAGCAAACTTAATTCTGACTGTCCAGAGCCAGGAGCTGCCCTGCAAAACCTCCTTATGTGCTCAATTTCTGAGCACTGAGCCATGAAGGTGCTCCATTTGCAGTTACACAGGGAGAAATCCAGTTGTATCCATTGTCTAACTATACAAAAGGCCAGGCAGATCCTTGTGAATCTGAAGAGATATGACCCCGCTGAAAGATCTGGTGTGCTTCAGCTCTGTATTATATTGTGTAGATCTATTTGCAGAAGGTGATTGTCTTCTTATGGTTATTTACCAGCAGTTAGGGCTAGAAGACAAGTGTGGTCTGTGGCACTAACGATATGTCAGAAGTGTCATGTGGTATTAGTTGATATCACACGGTGAAGAGTAAAGGCGCTGTGACAGACATAAGTGTTCTATAAAGAGTAGGTGTTTTGTTTGAAATTCAGGCAGGCATCAGCGTCTCTTACTAACATGATTCAAAGTCAGCGCAGGATAACGTGTGTTTAGACAACAGTTGAAGTTTGAAATTGCCATTGCATACCTTCTCATTTCTGAGTTTTCAGAAGCTTTTGCTTCTGAACTACAGATTCTGGAAGCTCAGGAGATAGATACACACTACCAGGCAACTGTATTACTTAAGTTTTCTATCACTGCATTTCTTAACTATTGTTTATGTAGTATTTATTACTATCCAAATTTGCAGATTGGGAAAGTACAAAATGTGATTCCCAAATTCCCTTGCCCTGATACCCCAATTTAGAGGAGAACTGGTGTTATAATCACGTTGTGAATTGCTTGGACTGTATAGTTGCTAATACGACTATTAGGAGAAAACAGGAACATAGCCTATCCTAAAGCTATGCCTTTTTAAAAAAAAGTTGCTATTATCAATTATTTTCATTTTGGATTAATGTTAAGCATGAGAGAAAATGCTGGTATGATTCTTGGTCTTCATCTGCCCCTACAATGAGTGTCATCTTTGCCCTGCTTCTGTCCTTAAGAGTTCATACTCCTTTCTTCCACACATTAAAAGATATAAACAGCCCTAAAATTTGTTTACTTTAGAGTGCCCTCTGTTTTGCACATGTATGTTTTTGCGCCAGTTCAAAAAAATAAAAATAAAATAAAATAAAATAGCAGTGAGTGGTTACAAAGTTGACTGCCTTTATCAGCCAGGTCCTACAGCTCCTCTGCCAGATTCACCATTCTTCCCAGGTGCAACTCACCAGAGCTGGCATGAGCAATCAGACTCCAGTTCCCCTCCGTGCCTTTGCAAAACAGCTGCAGAAGGGCTGCCATCTTTCAAAATCCCTCTCTTTGGACTTTCTTCTGTTGGTGTCTTTCCTATTTTAACATGAATATGCCTTGTACGGCAGCATTACTTCCCACCTTTACCAGGAATAACTTGCTCAGTAAGATCAATTTTGCTTTCTTAATGTCTGCAACATGTTGATGGTTCATTGAGTCCTCCGATCTATTTCCACTTCAGCCTAACCTGTTGTTGCCTCTGCAACCGTCTTCTCAGTTCTTGTACTTATCCCAAATTCCCCTGTTATCACAGGCTCTGCCGGAAGCCAGCTGAGTGGGGTTTGCTTTATTCATCTGAAAAAAATCATTAGTTTACCAAAGGACAGGACTGCTAAAGGCTCTTTTGGAAGTTGGAAAAAAAACACCAACTATTTCAGACTGCAAGCATCAGTTGCATGGTTGCTGCTGTTGCATTGCTGCTGTTGCTACCTAGGCCATGGTTGAGATGGTAATAAGGACAGCTGGCGCAGTCTACGGCAACGTGGACAATGGGATTATTTCTTAATATTCCTAGGTTCTCTGCAATTGCTATTATCAACATCCATGGTACTCTAACAAAAAAAAGCATAAGCATATTAGACTGAGAAGTCTACCTCTGATAGCTGTTAATTCATACTGAAATTTTGGAGACAAATGGAAAAGGAGGAAACTATGTTTTCCAAAAAACTTCTAAACAACAGAAGTTATTCTAATAGGCCTACACTTCCTTGGCCGACTATTGTTCTCCAGTTGTGAATTTGATATATTTATTAAACCATTAATTTTATAGATTAGCCAAAATCATTGCTCTTTACCCTATTCGTTAGGTATAATGAGGTTTCTCAGGTGAAAGACAACAGTCAAAGAGAATGCAGCCCAGAATAAGGGTAACTATTGTTTACAGCTCTTATTTCATTAGATGATCAAGGGATTGGAGCATCTCTCTTGTGAGGAAAGGCTGAGAGACCTGGGTCTGTTTAGCCTGGAGAAGAGAATACTGAGAGGGGATCTCATCAGTGCTTATAAATATCTAAAGGGTGGGTGTCAAGAGGATGGGGTCAGGCTCTCAGTGGTGCCTGGTTACAGGACAAGGGGCAATGGACACAAGCTGGAACACAGGAAGTTCCCTCTGCACATGTGGAAAAATTTCTTCACTTTGAGGGTGGCAGAGCACTGGAACAGGCTGCCCACAGAGATTATGGAGTCTCCTTCTCTGGAGATATTTAAACCTGTCTGGATGCATTCCTGTCCAGCCTGCTCGAGGTGAGCCTGCTTTGGCAGGGGGTTTAGGCCAGATGATCTCCAAAAGTCCCTTCCAACCCTTACAATTCTGTGATTCTGCCTTTCTGCCCCAGTCCAATGCTAGCGTCATTGTGCAATGATCAAGTTGATCCCTAGGTTTGTTACCAAAAAAAAAAGATAATGTGCCCATTTTAAAAAATGCTGCTGTTGTATTTTTGCATTTTAAGAATCTTTGGCTTATTTGTCCCGGATTTGGAATAATAACCCTTCCACGCATGCTAGATTTTGGATATTCTGATTGAATAGTGAATTAATTTTGGAAGAGCTTAAACCAGAAGACAGTCCTCAACTGTTCTGTAGCTGGCATATCCTACTATGTTACAGCCTATGTGAATTTTCTAGTCAGTATTTATTGTCTCATATTTCTAGCCAGCTGACACTCAGTTAAACCTATAAATGGCTTATTTCTTCCCCTTTGTCTGCTTTGAGTTCTACATACCACCTGATACTGCAGCAGCAATTCTCAGTGGGTCAAACTCTTAAAGTTCAAAAAATTTCTAAAATGTAGTTGCAGGCAAAAAAGCCCAGGAACAGGTCAAGTAAGTTGGTAAGTGACAACCAGTGACTTGTTTTAGCCATGAGTTCAGTCCTGTGCTTTCAGCTGTAGAGCTGCCTGGAATTAGCTGTGGTGGCTCCTCACCATGGTTTCATTTACATCACTTTGTGTTCTGTCCTGGTTGTTGTACTGAAGGAGCAAAAAAGCTGGCGTAGTTATTGTAGTGCCCGGGGGTCACAGGTGTGATTCTGGATATTGTGCAAGGGACTTGGAAGCTATTGAGCCAACTGCACTTTCAATTTGTTTGCTTATGCTTGGTCTGCTTGCAAGAGATAAAGGAAGCCCCTAGTAAAAGTCCAGTTCAGTAGAACAGATAGAGAACAGAACAGAGGGCTTGAAATCAGAAGACTTTGGTTAGTCCACAAGTTCCCCAGAGATGGTCTCCATGCTGCAGAATCCCAAAGGGCTTCTCCAGCTTACAGAAAGATGAGTAGGAGGCAAAGAAGGGCAAATGATAAGTAGCTCTATCTTATGTTGAGAGCATTCTCAACTGGATACCTAAATACACCTACATCTCTGCTCACCAGCGTCAGGGTTCTGAGGCCACTGACAGGTCTTAATGGCCCTGAACAGCTTCACCAGGGTCTCCACCCACACACTGAGCCCCGCCCCTATTTAAACTCAGTAGGAGTGGTAGTCTCTGGTTTAGCTGTACCTTACAGTAGGCTCTCCTGGTGATTGCAAGCCTCTGACCCTGGCTGCCCTCACTGGCTGTGACTGTGGCCTGCAGGTTAGCTTCCTGGCTTGGTCTTAGGCCTGTCTCATCACTGCAAACTGGCCTGGAGATCCAGAACTCTCGGATGAACCTTGCTCCCCTTGCCTAGCCTGCTTGCCTCGCCTAAGAAGGACCCTGCTGGCCTGGCATCCCCTTTGGCTCCCTGCCCTTTAGGGAGCAGTGTCTGGTGCTGTGCCCTGACTGCCAGCTTAGGTGGCCTTGAGCCCGGAGGTGAGCATCAGCGAGGCCAGCCTGTGGCTCTCTGGGGCCTGCCCCCTATAAACCATCTACCCTGCCCTGAGCTCTGGTCTCCCATAGCCTTGACCCCCTGGGCTTCTTGTAGGACCTGCCATCCTGCTCCTTCCCCCAGCACTGTTCTGGGGGTGGTGGTGTGTGTCTCCAGGGGCAGCCTGGTGACACCTTCTCCAGCTCTCATCTGCGGTGTCTTTCCTCATCCCTTGTATCTGGCTCCACCCTCCCGTCCCCCAACCTGGCAGCAATGGCAGTGCTCCACAGCAAGGCCCCACCGATCCTAGATGAGAGGCTGAACATGGATGAACATGCCAAGGAGGGAATGCTGTTGCCAGGGTCCTGGGGGTACTGCTAAGCCTTAATGGCCCTGACCAGCTCCACCTGGGCCCAGGCCTTAGCTGAAATGGTGCTTTTGGGCCCTCAGCTCCTGCCTGAGTAAAGTCAGAGGAGCAGTCTCTAGCTCAGCTCTTGAGCTTGGCCGCTGTCTTTCTGGCTTGACCATGGTCCTGCCTCATCACTGTGACCTTGCCTTGAGGATCTGGACCCCTGGTTGAAGCTGTTTGTGATATCTGGGCCTGCCGTAACCTGCTGACCTTGCTGAGTCTTGTGGGAGGTGTTGCCATACATGGCTCCCCATGCCTTAGGGAGCAGCCAGCCCTTCGCTGCTCCATACAAATTTGAAAGCAGCAGGCCTTGCTCTTTTTTTTTTTAATTTCGTTGGCTCTTACTGGGTTTGGAGTGTGTTCAGTTTAGATAAATGGCAATTTCCCTAAATTTCAGGAAGTCTTTAGTTCCTTGCGTCATGTTCAGCAGAGCAGGCCTTTTCCTCAGGGAAAAATCTGCCATTAGATTTTGTTCTGAAGCATTATACTACTTTCTCAGATATTTTTCTAACATACCCAAGTTTAGGAATCACTTCCCCAGTGGGATTTGATTCAGCTCTGACAGTTTAGAAATGAAAATTCCCAGTACGCTTCAGAGAAGTTAATAGCCTCTAATGGGAGATCTTTAGTAGTGACTCTTTGTCATTTCTACTACATCTCTGTTGCCGAGTTCAATATTCACGCTTTCAGTGAATCTGAAAGTCTTTCAAAAGTTGGCTGAGTGGCAGTTTCTTAATTTTTGCAGCTGAAAATTGAGGCAGTTGATTTTCTTTGTTATTGTTTGGTTTTGGATTTTTTTTTGTTTGTTTTTTTTTTAAATTTATTTTCTCTGAGTAATCCTTTTGGGGGTTTGCATCCTCTCTGCAGAAGGGCAAGCACATACTGTGTACGTGTGATTTCCCCAGAGGAGACCAGCTCAAAATCTGTGAGCCCCGCGGTGCACCAGCTTGGGTGCCTTTTCCTTGTGGCCCTGGAAATAGGAAGGCAGGGAAAGCAAAAAGCATGGTGGTGGGCAGCCTCAGGCCCATTAGCTCGGTCTCAAAGCTGATGAGGGTGACAAAGGCAGCTTTTGGATAGAGGTGACTGCAGGGGAATGAAAGGGTGTGAATGGCAGCAGTCAGGTAGCTAGGGAAGAACAAGGAGAGCATGAGGAGTTGCAGCAAGGTGCAGAATGCTGCTGGCTTTTTAAGAGGCTCGGGTATGGGAAAGCTGAATGTCACTGCCATCACATTGTCAGAATCACTGTGTTGACCAGAGGGAAACACGGACAAACAATATAAACAGCAGTGAAAATTGCTTTTGTATTCTGAAAGTAGTGTATTTGAAAAAGTTATAAGGGTTTTAAATACAAATCTTAATTACTAATTTGATTTTAATGACGTTATTTTCCTTAAGTAGTTGTAGAGGGGATATTGAATGGTTTTTATTGAAGGATAAAGTGGAATTGTTCAAGGCCAGGCTGGATGGGGCTTTGAGCAACCTGCTGTAGTGGGAAGTGTCCCTGCCCATGGCAGGGGGGTTGGAACTAGATGATCTCTAAGGTCCCTTCCAACCCAAACCATTCTATGATTCTATGATATATGAATTTTAATTATTTTTTCCCAAATCCTGTTTTCTCCAGTACTGATGAAGTTTTGCTTTTCCTTTTCAGGTCTTGTCTCTCACTGAAATACTCTGGCCATGTGTGCTTTTCTTGATTCTGGCTGCAATCCGCTTCCAGGAGCCCCCTAAATACAAGGAAAACTGTATGTTTTATTTGTTCTGTGTTCTATTTTGGCCACCTCTGCCTGTAGAAGTATTTAGAAAATACTAAAGATATTCTAGAATGGGGGGCTTAAATATAGTGCAGTCAATGGAAAGAATCCTACAGTAGGATTCAGTCTTGTCCAGCTGTGGATCTGAGCAAGCCATAGCCAGGTGGGTGTCCTGGTTTGGGGTAGAGGAGAGCCAACTTTTATACGTCAGGTACAGTTCCTGAGGAATGTAGGATGGTTTACTAAAGGTGCAGTTTCTAATGGTACATGTCTCAAAAAAAACGGCACTTGAATTTCAATAAAATTAGGATTTTTAAGTATCATGTACATGTAATAAATGCCCCATTTCTGCATCTTTCATTTCTGAATATTCAGTAAAAGTACTAGCCCAAATGTTAGCTTTTTATCTCCTTCTCATTTTATTCTCTTAATTTTGATGTAATGGTTGCTAAAAGAAGGTTATCCAGAGGAAAAGGGAAATCATCTTTCAATTATTTCTCAATTTTAGCTGATTTAAACAGAGAAATTAAATTAAATATTAACCCTACAGCTATTCCTTAAGCTTCAAAATAAGCAAAAAGTTGCTTTATATTTTGAAATTTAAATTCTCAGAACTATGGAGAGGTATAGATAAATTCCAGAGATATGGAAAAGTTGCTGTTTAGACAGCCTTGATGGATGTACGTTCAGACATTGCTGAATACCAGTTCCTTTGTCTCATGAAAGCCTGGGAGAAAAGAGGAAATACTATTTTGTGAAGAAGTCTATATTCTGATCTAGCTCAAAAAACATTTTGGGAAGAGATACTAGAAAGCATATGATGTTGTAACAGCGTTACTATGGTGAAAACCAGCTTTTCAAAGACTCTCAAGTGTTATACCCTGTTGTCACAGACTGACACAGAAGTTGCTCATTTCCTGTGGTGAATTAGTTGTTCTTAAATGGATCACCTGCCATGGATACAAATTCATTGTTTGCAGGTGACAAAGCCACTTTCTAGGAGAAGGGAACACAGTGTGATGGTACAGGTTTGTAATTGCAATGTTTCTGTTTTTAATTCTGCCACTGTGTGGTTTTAGGTTACTTAGAAGCTAGGGATTTACCAAGTCGGGGCCTTTATCCTTTCATGCGGACCCTCTTCTGTAACGTTGGTTCAAGATGCAAGAATACTAGTTACACAAGACAGAAAACCAACCGCTTACGGTAAGTTACGTGAATTTGACAGAGTTGTCAGTATCACAGTGCATCTTTTTCTACAGCAAAGGTTCTTACTGTCTTGTTGACAGGTAGAACAGGAGCTTTGTTATTCTGTGTTAAAAGTTGCCTTCGGTGTCCTCGTGAATGCAAAAGATGTAGGGCTTTTGTCATGCTTCTTTCTAATTTTTGTTTGCTTTTCTTGGACGTTTCATGCTGTTATTAGATACTGAAAACTGTTTGGGGGGAAAACGGGAGAGGTACCTTGTCAGATTCTTGCCCTTGCCTACTGCCATGTAAGAACATACTTTTATCCTTCACTAGAAAGTCTTTTGTTACATGAGGGTGAGACTGAGCAACAAAACATGTATCACATATAGATTTAAACTTTGAATAGTTTGGGAGCATACATAATAGGAGAAATAAACATAGAAAAGCAAAACAAGAACAACTCTTGAGTCAAACCGACAAAGGACCAAAAAGGACTAGCAGCTCTGTAATAAAGAGAACTTGAAAAAGTAGTCTGTAAGAGAGCCTTGTGACAAGATCCTGGAACGTAGAAAGAAAAAAAAGAGGAACTTGAATTTGGGCTTTTCCTTTAAGAAATGTGATGATTTCATCTACTTCAAAATATTGAAAAGTATTGAGATGCAAGACACTTATGCAAATTGGCTGAAGGATGCAGCCTTTCAAAATATATAACAATAAAGTCAAATGAAGGTGAGCTTATCAGAATTTATGTGTGTATATATGTATGTTTATTCTTAGAAAATTGAGAATATCAACCTAAAAAGATCTTAGAGGTTTGAGCCAGGTAAGTGTGTAAAAGCATCCAGTTTTTATGGTTTATTATTGTAGAATTTTATAGATAGCAATATCAACATGCAGCAAGTTGGAAAGCTTCAGTATCACAGTAATAGGCCATAATACTTACCATTTGATCCAGACAGTCTGTTCTTATTGGTGCACATAGATAGTTGTTGTTTGAGCATAAGACCCTGCAAAATAAACATTGTTTATGGGCAAACACCTTCTACATAAAGTAATAAATTGTTAGGCGAATCTTAACAGTTTAAGCCATGAATCATTATTAGTCCATATCTAGTATTACACAAAATACTTATATACAGAAATAACAGCATTACAGTAATATCCCTAAAAAAATTATGCCAATAATAATAATACAGTTAAAATTGTTATACAACCTCTTAGTTTCTATTCCTTTCCCTGGCGTTATGCTCATCTTTTCACTGCTGCACTGGGTCATAAGGTCAGTGGCTGCAGTCTGGTGGTGGTGGGGTTATTATGGCAAATCATGATCTGGACCCCATTCCCTGGAGGAATGTGGTTTTGATGGCTCCTTTTTCACTCTGGGGTGTACTTGAGGTTACTTATGTTTGCTAATGCTTTTATCATAGAATCATAGAATGGTTAGGGTTGGAAGGGACCTCAAAGATCATCTAGTTCCAACCCCCCTGCCATGGGCAG
>JAOXNO010000013.1:85958363-86006156 GCA_028565335.1 Limnodromus scolopaceus
GATCATCTTCGTGGCCCTCCGCTGCACCTGTTCCAGCCGGTCCATGTCCTTTCTGTGTTGAGGACTCCAAAGCTGGATACAGTATTCCAGGTGGGGTCTCACGAGTGCAGAGTATAGGGGCAGAATCACCTCCCGAGACCTGCTGGCCATACTTCTCCTGATGCAGCCCAGGACACGGTTGGCTCTGGTCTGCATCTCTGTGATACATCTGAATTTATATGGTATCTTTTACATATGTTAGGTTCTTTTTTCTTGATACTTATAAATTGGTTTTGTCACTGACCACTGGTGAGTTGTTTATAGCCATGGGGTCCTCAGTGCCAGCCTGTGGCACCCATTTCTTATCATCCTGGACCTGTACTCCAGCACAGTGCATCCTGTGTCCTCACTTCTCAAGGCTTCTACTATTATACTGGACCTGAGTTCCTCTGCACTGCTTTGCTATGTTAATCATAAATATCTCACTTTTCACTGAAAGATCATTTATTACTATTATCTGTATAAAACTATGGTGGTATTATACAATGACAAGTGAAAGTAAAGCAAATAGCCATAGCCATCTGGCCAGGGGAAAAAAAAAAGAAAGTTAAAACTAGACCAAGTCAAAACCAAACTGCAGGCACATTAAGGCAAGATCAGACAAAGCAAAGGCATCAAGCCTCTGCACTGTGGTCTTACAAACTCAGTACAAAGCTTGTAGCCTGTTACTTGCAGTGGCAATGTTATATTACTAGGTTATTGAGGTACAGTAGCTGTTGGCTTTTTTTGAAAGTTTTTTCCCTAAAAGGATAGGTTTTATTTATATCACTAGCCCAGATGCCATCTAAGTGTTTTAAACCTCTAGATACTATGAACTATATTGATTGCCCTGCATAATTATTTACACTGCTTTGACTGAACTGTCCAAATTATATTTCAGCTCAAAAGAAGAGCAGGAAAGAATTTCCTGGAGGCGGTCTTAGACCTACTTAAGAATTGGTGAAATCATTCAGTGGCTTTCAATTTTTCAACTGAAAAATAAAATGCATGTATGCATATTTATACACTCAGCAGGTTACATGGAGTAGCATATAGCCTACGTAAGGAAAAGGGGTAAAAAGGTAGGATGAAGTTCATTCTGAGGTCAGTCTATTCCAGCAGGTCCATCAGTATAAATTAAATCAACCTCAGGGCTGTTCTGACTTATGCTGGCTGCCAACAGCCCTAGGAATACAGACTGTCAGCTTGATCAGCCAAACATGACTGAATCCTGCAATGCCCCTCTGTTGACTGGAGAGAAGGGGTGGCATAGGAACAGTAATACCAATTATTGAGAATTTATATCAAACCATAGGTAGTCCTTTATAATCATTTTCAGGGACATTTTTGCATCAACAGTGTTGATTTTTAAGGGTGAATCAAAGACTGTGCATAGTTTGCATGGATGTGTAACCCATTTGTTTTCACAGTCTGTACCACATGGGTGCTATCAGTTTGAAATATAGTTGTTGCCTTTTGGAAAAAGAAATTCTATGAGTTCTGTTGGAACCTCCACTATGAAAGCCATAAACCACCCAAATAACTATTTGTCAGTGAGCAGCCTGAGCAGGGCTGCTCCACGACGGGGGTTTAGCCAGGGGTTGAAGTCATCCTGGTGCAGGCCATGCCCTCACAGTTGTGGCACCATCTCTCCAGGCAACAGGCTCCATTAACAGCCTCCAACATGGTGAGAAGATGAGCCAGGTGAAGGCTACAACTACTTCATTAACATTAATTTGCACAAAAATCTGCCGCTTCCTCTGATGCCTCAGAAAGCATCCATTTTTCAACAGCTCAGAGGCTTTGTTCCTCGCTTCTCTCTTCAGCCATGGCAAAAGCTGCTGGCTTGCAGCTCTTTGATGTGATTCTCTAGCCTGTTACACCCAGCAGTATCTCAGAGCAGAGGAGTAAGGAAATATTTAGAAGGTATATTTAGGAGCTCCCATGACAAAGGACATTTTTCCCTGCTCTTTCCAGAATGTTACACCCCCACTTCATCTTAACAGAGCACAGAGTAAAATTGAGAGCATGCAAATAAGGAAAAACCACACAGCACAATGTCTTATGGCCTTACACCCACACCCAAAAATGAGAATGCATGTGCATGGAACAAAGTATTCCCAGTACTCTTAATTCCACTCCAAATCTTGCAGATTGTGGCAGGATTTGCCCTTGCAGCTCAGACTCCTATACCTGTTTGTTACATGTCCCAATATCTAAAACAAAACTAAGCTTAAGTTTACTCTGACTTAGAACTACAAAGATCACAGAAATAAGACTCTAAAATGCTATTTCTAAGCACATTAGTTTATTTCTCTTTATTTAGCTACAATTAGTAGCAGCCTGAGCAGCCACACCTCGTAGCCCTAAGTCTATCCCTGGCATCTTCTCTTAGATGGACCCTTTGGTCCCATGTAGTAGCTTTGTCTCCTTTGGCACCTGACTGCACTCCTGCGCTTATTCTGCCACCTTGGGGCTGTTGCTGGAGCCTGTGACCCACCCCCATGTCTGCCCGCTGGTTAGGATCCTGGGGGATAGTGCCCCATCAGTGAGGGCATGGCCTCTTTCAGGGTCACATCAGCTGCTAGCTTGGTCCTGGTCCTGGAGCAGCCCCACTCATGCTGGTCCCTTTCTTGTTACTGATTTTATTGATACCTGGGTCTCTGTAGTTCTCTAGTGGAGTAGTATCATAAGAGCTCATGTATGAGAGCAGGTGTGGAAAAACAAAATCAAGGAAGGTCCGAGCAACAATGATAGCACTTGCATAAAAATTGCTCAGAGGGTCAAATATTTCTTTAATGATGTGTATCTTCAAATGAAGAAAAGAATTCTGCAAGATAGCTGTATGCTGCAGGAGCTTATTGGAATAGTAACCCTATGTGGTCTGGACCAGCTTTTGTTAGTTGGAAACCAGAAACCTAAGCGATTTTTGTGATCTTGCTTGTAGGTTGTCAGAGAGTTGGGGAGAAAAGGAATTTTAAACATAAGTTTTCTCCACTTTATAACAAACTAACAACAACAATTTTTTGGTTCTTTACATTTTTTGGTTCTTTACATTTTTTAGTCTATTGCATTTTAGAAGGGTTATATTAATACACAACATGGAGGGGAAAGATCTTTCCTTTCTGTGGCAGATGCAAAGTAAGCTATTGTCCAGCATGTGTATTTGTGTTGATGGAGGTGTCATGTCTCCAGGCTGTCCTGAGATGGTGCAGAACAGGAGCCAGCACAGCTGGGGCTTTGCAATTTTAGAGAGAAATTTTAAAATGTGGTGACAGGGGTGAGGTTAAGACAAGTGTTTGCTGAGAGGTTTATGAAAATCACCAGTCTAAATGGCATTGCACATCATAGCTGAGATCTCAGATGAGCTCTGAAATGTTCTTATTGTCATTCGAAGTAACTGGGTAATTTGGAGAGAATTAGCATTTCTGAGTCATGACTAGGGAATGCCAAATGCTTTTACATGCTCACAGAGATGCAGTCATTTTGCTCTTTTATGGTGTTTTGTCACGGTCAAAGCTTGTATGAATGTGTGTCTTTAGTTTGATTTCAGTCCTTATGCAACAGTTAAGGAAGAGTTACCATGGATGATAATGAAAAGATATACACAACTTTTCCTAACACCCCAGTTCTAATTATGTATGTCCACTCCTACAAATTACTGTCTTCCTCCTCTTGTCCTTTTTGTCATCCCTTGCTTCTCCTCTTTATTGTTCCTAGCAACTGATGCTGTTGACTTCCTTTACACATATACAAGTAAGTTAATGTCATTTTCTGCCCCAGAAAGCAGAGATTGAAGGATCTTTGGGAGAGTAGCAGTAGAACAATTAAGTATTTTTATTGGCATGCTGTCTGAAAAATGCTTGTCTTGTCTGTCCCTGCAGCTGGTTTTCAAGTCTAATTTCTTATCTTTTTGGCAAGATGGTGACATTTTCCTGCAATTTTGTGTAACTAGTGCTAAATTAAGAACCTAGTAGTATCTCATAGCATTCCTATTAGGAGATAAATCTGGTCCCATATTACTATATTGAAAATATATAAAATCCTTTAAAACTTAGCACGAATGTTCAGAAAATGAAACCTCTGTAATATTTTAATTTTTCATAAAGCTCAGCCTGATAACTAATATCCCATTTGCCATTTCTTTTTCCAAAGGAGGTTGCGCTCTTCTTCAAGAGCAGCCAGAGGAAGGGCTGTGGCAATGGTGGTGTTGAAAGTTTCCAATGTGGGGCTCGACTGTGGCTTGAACAGAGCTCTGATAGATTTACCTCAAACTGGGACAGATGGCAAAGAGAGACACGAGTGGCAGCTGGCTGACATTGCTCCTGCCCTGGAAATCCCCCTGAAGTTAATAGCTCAGAAACAGCATGTCCGAACGGCTGCTCTCATCCTGCTGAGGGGCTTGTGCTTGGGAGTGTGGTGTTTCTTTGAGGTTTTCTGGTTGCACTTGCTGCCTTCTCTTCTGTAATAGCTGGGCCTTATGCCTGTTTTTGGTCCTTCTTCCCTACCCTAAATATCTACACCCCCTCTACTGTTTCCCAGTTCCCCCTCCAGTTTTACCATCAACTTCTTTTCCCTGCAATTCCCCCTGGAGCTCTTCAGAGCCACCGCACTCCGAAAGCTGCCAGCTATTTTTTTTTATTGTTTCTAGTCTATGTGTCTTCCTTCATGTACTCTGTGGGACCCCTCGCTGGGCAGTGGCTTGTCTCCCCAGCCCTCAAGCCCAGAGACACCAAAGGGACAGCCCAGCTGAGTTTGATGTCTTGCTGGGGCAAGGGGCAGAGCAGGACGGCTGAGCAGGCTGCTGCTGCTGTCTGGCACAGCACCTAGGGAAGCATGATCTGAAGCCTTTTGCCCAGCTTCTTAGCTCATAAAATTAGATGCCAAGAGGCTTCTTTTGTTCCCCTGCTCTTTATCAACCCAAGCGTTGCAGATCCAAGGTGCGTCAGAGTCAGCAATGGGGACAGAGGAGAGTGAGTTACTAACTCCACTGTCATCTGTGCAACCTGCTGCTGGCAGAGAGGCTGGGCAGCACCAGCAGCCCTGGCACCAGTGTTGAGACCAACCATATGCTCCCATGTGAGTAAAAGTGTCCCTTTTCCCCAAAGTGTTATTGTTTGCAACGCTTCTAGACCAGGGAGATTAGTAGGTAGGGATGCAAGGTTTATATCTAGTTTGGAGTGAAAACAATGTGGGTTGAAATACTGCTTTTATGGTCCACTTCTTTGAAGTTTGATGATTATTTTCAGTGAGCTTATTTTGAGAGTTCAGTTGTCAATTTAAAGTTCAATGAGTATTTTGAAAAAAAAAATTGTGAAAAATCCTGTGGAAACTGAGCTAGAGGTTTGTTTGTTTTTTTTTTTTCTTTAAAGTTCTGACTGGAATTGTGTTTTACCAATGTTATTGTTATTCTGGTCAAGCGCTGGCCACTCGTTCATGCTCAGAACTCACAGTGCTAGAAAGTTTTCAGTATGTAGTTAGTGTTCCTGTTCTTCTTTGCCAAACACCAGTGTTTCTAGCTGTCTGGAATTTCAGGCAGTAGGTGTGTTAGCAATATTGGAATTTATGTGGTGGTTTTCAAAAGCAATAGCTGAAGTGCAGCTATTAATCACCCTAAAACCTGCCCTCTGAACAACAGAAACCTGCTTTTAAAAAGTGGGGGGGGGTGGGCATGGGGAGGAAGGTGGTGAAGAATTTTTCTGTCTTTCACCAGCCTCAAACTTCAGTGGATTAAAGAGTTTTCCAAAATCCTACTGGCTGTTGGCCAAGTTGGGATCAAAACAAGCTGCACTGAAGCAATCAAGAACTTGATTGTTTTAAGATTAAATTTTCTTCTCATCCTTTGGTCTAAAGTTTCGCACAGCTCTGTGGGTTTTGGAACAAATGAGGATCAGGGAGAGAAAGAGATATGAGGGAATCAGAAAGCAGTGGCTGGTGGTTTTTGCTTCAGTTTGTGAATCTGTCTCAGTAGGTTTTTCTTCACCAGTAAGTAAGAACTGTGCTGAAATTCAATGTGCTAGTATTCACGTACAAATTTGACAAGAAAGGATTGTAACTCTCTGTTGTATTTTTGTAAGTGGGGCTTATTTTACAGTTAATTATGCTTCTAATGAAAAAATAGCAATATTTTTGCTACACAGGGTTTCACTTTAGGAAAACTTGAACTTCCTATAAGATAAAACAGAAATCAACTTCCTAGTAAAAGATGATTATTCCCTTGTTTATGATGGCTTGGGAGAGCGTCAAGTTATTTTGTCCTGTATAGAGATGTTTAAATGACTCTGATGTCTGATTTCATCTTGAAAGTATTGTTAGAAAACTGTTGTGCTATTGAGTAGCCACCAGATGGTAGTATGACAGACATAATAGAGAGAACATGTACCAGGGGTTTAGCTGTAAACTAAAATCAGGGGAAAGCCAGTAATGATAATAGGATACTATTTTTATAGGTTGTTGTATGTATTTGAAAAAACAAGCTGTCATATCCCAAATACAAACTGTATAGATTTTTCTAACAACAGGTGCTTCTGGTGTGTGAGCCTGCATAACACAAAAATATGTAGTTAGAGACATCATGCTTCTCACTTTTCAAGTTGAAGGGTACCTTCAGGAGTGCATCTTTTGGAGTTGGCATATGTTTGTTAGTATGGATGCTTTTTTGTTAACGTGGTGGAATTGTTATCATCCTTCTGTTGCTTTGTGAGTTAACTAAAGCGGAAGCACCAACTTGCTTCATGGCCCAGAAAAAGATACTTACCTGTATTTCATCTGGTGATATTGACCAGCTTACCTGTTCTGGTTGTAGCGTGTTGCCTTAGATGCAATACGAAAGCCTGAACTTTAGAGTATGGACCATCACCTGTACTCGTAATAAACCTGGGGAGAAAAGTTGAGTGTGTCCAAAAATATCTATGACTTCTTTGCACGTGTCTGGCTGCTGCCAGAATTGTGTTATTGGTGTAGGTGAGCTGCTCCAGCTCAGGAATTTTTCATTGCCGTCTTTATGGAGGTTTTGAGACTCAGTGATGCAACTTGTGCACTAATGAACTGAACTAAATAAAAGTTGTGTAAATGCAAATAGTTAAAAAAAATTAAATAATCAGAATAATGCTGTGAGTATATATTTTGTTAGCTACTTGCTTCCAGTTTGTAATTACCTCCCTTGTCCCCTTTCTTTCTGTGAAAAAGCAATTCAGGCAACCAAGCTGGTCCAGAGAGCTTCACAGGACCTGATCTAGGCTTCATGAAAGAGATAGAACAACTTGCAAAGGGATTTATTGAGACCACAGAGAAAACCATGGCTTTAGAAAAGCTATGGGAGGAAAACTCAAAGTTCTCAGGTAAGCTGTGATCTTTCTAACAATTAATTTCTTAGTCTATCTGATGGTAATAACAATTGAACAAAGAAATACTTTTATTTTAAAAATAAAGTGAACAAACCAAAATTTTAGCTGCCCTGAAAAAAAGCCACTTTTATGATTATTATTGCTATGGCTGTCATAAAATTCTCAGAAAAAAATTAGCTTTCTAAAATTGTGCTGTTGTTTTACTACTTGGCAGTTAACAAAATACTGTGGGGGGAAAGGTTTAAAGCTAGGGATTAACAATCTGAGTACATGGTTACTTGGTCTAACATGGATTAAAAAGTAATTTATCAGGATTTAAGTCTTTCTCTGCAGGTTTTTCTGTTGTACTTGAGAGTATAGGGATGGAAAACCTCACTAGGTCACACCTGGTGACCTTTAGGCAAATAAGAGAGTCTTGCATTTAAACAGTGAGACTGGAAACATCAAGTCCTGATGCTCTCTCTCTCTGTTCCCACCCTTACTGTGCACCTTTGCTGCTGTAGCAGGTGAGCATTTAAGACCCACTGATTTTCTGGCTGAGTTTTCAAGCAGAAAGATGTAGGCAAAACAGTCATTTACATGCCTGGCTAGTACATTCATCTAGTGTTGATGTGGTGATTTTCCCATACTGAAAAGTGTATGGTAAGCAATTTCTTTAAAATTGGTTTTGTGATAATAGTAGAAGTATTGGAAAGCACAGGAAATCAAGTGGACCACTATCTTTCTAGGGTGTTAGTTGTTTCACATGCCTGTAGAAATGCCCTTTGTGTACTACTTGCTATTGCTTATTCTGCAGTTAATAATGCCTCTCTAAAGGAAAATATTTGATTTTACAGGCCTCCATAACATCACCGCTTTTCTTACTGTAAGTATTTTTACAGTCTATTTCTAAATTACAGTTCTGGGTTTTGAGACATCTTTACTATAATGGTTAGAAATTTGTATCCCGTCAAGTTTTAGTAAACTGTCTTTTAAAAAAAATTGGTATGCTGTTGAAGGAAAAAATGATGTCTTGTAAATTTGATAGAGGTTCACTTGTTTTTAGATTACTCATTTATTACTCATTTAAACCAGTCTAAGTTGTTAGTAGCTAAAATTCACAGCTATTTGGAGGTTAATTGTTCATTAGGAGCAACTTAAAAGTGCAACTCCAGACCTTGTGTAGTTGTATAAAATCATATTACATAACGTCTTGCAAGGAGCTCTTATCCTCATGTGTGCTTATTATTAAAAAAACAAAACAGAAGCAAACCAACACAGAAGTTTAAAAGAGCCTGTGGTGAAATTGAAAAGATGAGGTTCTTGCTTCAATGAGATTGCTTTGAATTCAGTTTTGTGATCCGGTCGATATGGTAAGCAGACTCAAGTGGGGCTGAAGGAAGACAGATTTGCAAGTTGTAGCATAATTCCTTCCAATCAATTTGGCAGTTTATGTGAAATAAGTTTGGTCTTTGTGCTGTCCCTAATGCATTAGTCTTTCACCCTCACAATCTCAACAAAAAGAGGAAGGCTGAATGGGCACAGTAGTGGATCTCCATTACTGTCAGTTTTGTACCTTTCACAGATCACTGCTTTCACTTTTAAAATATTTTAAAATGCATTTTCTCCGTATGTGATTGTAACTGCCACTTCATGAAACCTAGATTCACAATTTATAACTTGAACTTAGATGGCATTTTTATAGTAACGTTTTTAAATTGCTCATGAGATACTTGATTGAAAGGAGATGAATCAATAAGAAATTTCATTTCTGGAATGGAATCTGAAATAGAAAGAATGTATTTATCATCATTAAGAAGATATTTAGTTGGAAGTAGCCTATCATTATTAGTAACAGAGCTAATACCCACAAGCTTCTTTTTGTGTAAATCACGCTGATGTTACCATTATCCAAAAGAGCCCTAGTGAAATATTAATTTAAAGAAACAAAGACTGCATAGTAAACGAGTGTGATAGATCCTATGTTTTTCATAGACATCCAATAGTATAGTCTTATAAAAGAAGTGGTTTTACCTCAGTCCATCTTTAAAGAGCTGTTCGTATCAATTATTGTTTGACAACCTCCCCAACCCCCCAGGGAGCTGTGAGGCAAGGATGGCATGTCCCTGACAGTCCCAGGGTCTTCATACTTAGAAATTCATTGCAGGACTAAAGGGCTCCTTGTGTTTGAGATACCAAAGATGATCCTTCTCTTTGGGAGAGAGTTACACTTCTGAGCAGAAGGATATTGCTTAGCTTTTCTCCCAACTCCATTTTCCATCAGAGCAGAGAAAGAATCTGAAACAAAGCTACCATAAGTTCAAAGTGCCACCAAAATGATGTCATGAATTACCAAAGCTGGAGGTATATTTCCACTTGAAAAAAATATTTTAAATGCTTTCAAATTCAAAAGCGCAGGAGTAGGGGAAATAACAGGCACCTGCTATTTTTTTTTCTGTTAATGGAAGTGTTGCATGTAAATGTGTTTTCTTCGTATAAAGATGGATTTGAATGAAGTGGAGGAAATGATTTCTAAAGCAGAAAACCTGTACAAGCAACCATATTTCTGGAACCTTCTGCATTCACTCCCTCGCCTTGTATCGAACAGCTTTCATACAGAAGATGGGTTAGCTGCCGTAGCACAGTTCCTGAAAGTTATTCAAAAGTAAGTACTTTTATATGCTTGAAAGTGCTCTACTTTAACATTTTACCTGCAATTCTTTTTCTTCTCACTAGCTATTTAATAAAATAAGCATCTTTATTGGTGTAAAGAGGCTGAAATTTTCTTCTGTTTATCAGATTCTGCTTTTATAGAGGTGTGGTAGGAGTAGTCATCCATTCTGATTCCTTCATAACTGTATTTTTCATCTCTGTCCAGCTTAGCAGATATTCCCTATGAGTATCCAAGAAGTACCTTCATCTTAGCAATGGCTGAAATTAGCTTATCACGTAGTATGGCTTTGAACTTTGTAATGTGCTTTGGGACTCTTTGAAAGACAGAATATCTACATATGAATATAAGAAAATCATTGTTTGGATTCTAATCGACTAAATACGTATGTAGCACTTGGTCAATACCAGGAAAATTACTCAATTTTGTTTCTCAAGCCCCTTGCTATCAAAATAGCTTTGGCTTGCAAGAAATGAAGCAGTAAGAAAAAAGCACAGAGACTATTCTGACTATGAAAGTTTTTGGCCTTAGGTAAAGGGCAGCTGGATTCAGTAGAAAATACGATATCAAAAGCACAGACTAAGAGAAGTATCTACAGGAATTTTCAGTAAAATAAGGGAATTGTTAGGAAAAAGAGAAAAATGTGTTGCCAGAGGAGGTAGTCAGTTGTAATAGATTGGTAGGTAATTGTCAGTTAATGAACATACTTATAAGGCTAGAGGAGGCCACTGAACCTGCCTGCCTGTGCAAGACTGTCATGAACTTCACCAGCTTTACCCCCTAAGGAGGCAAGGACCCAAAGACTTTGAATGAGAACTTGCTGTGCTGATTCTGTAACCTTTAGCATCTTTTTTTCTTTAGTCTTTTTTCTTACTAAAAAAGATATGAAGGATATTATATATATATGGTGGTATTTTTGTTGAAACTGGGAAATAAGTCTCTTTTGATTACAATATGTGGAACGCGACTGTGTTGGGGCTTGATTTCCTTCCCACTTTCCTTCTTACGCCCGAGTCTCTTATTCCAGCTTGTTCTCTGAACTATTAACATGCAAAGCTCTATTAACTGTGCTTGTGGTATTTCTATCCCAAAAGCAGAAGTCTTTTTCGAAAGGTTTGCAAACTCTCACACTCTGAGTGCTCCTGATGTAAGTTTATGTTTATTGTTTTCTTCTTCAGCAGCAAGCAAAGACAGCCGAAGGGACCAAGACTGGAACTTATAAGAAATTTAATATACCTATATATTTTTTATCAATGCATTCTCTAATATGTTTTGTTTAATTTGTTGTGAGAATAAATGTTCTGTTTCTTTAAAGGTCCTTTTTTTCCTCTGAAAACTGAATGGAAGTAAAGTTTATATATTCTGTGTCCATCCTGCTTGCTGTGAGGAAAACTCTTGTGGTGCTTTTGCTGTCGCTTTTAACTCTTTTTCTCTCATTCTTTTTTTTTTTTTAAAGAGGACATTGGTCCTCATAGGAGAAATGTCCTTAATGAAAATTAAGAGACATTCTAATGGTAAAATCTCAACTTGTGGGTTTTTTAATGAAAAGTTTAATTTGACAAAGGATCAGTTTTTCAGCAATAAAGAAAATATTTTAGTATTCAGTTGCTTGAACTTCATGTTTTTCTACCAAGTCCTTTCAGTTTTTCTGGGTGTATAGAGAGCTTGATTTTTGTTTTATTTTCACTTTCAGTAGCTTAGCATCATTGAAGGATTTAGCTATGATGCCATTGGACAAAAGTTTCTATGAAATGGTGAAAACAGCACTGAATTTAACTGCTGAATCAATAGAGGAAAGTTGCTTAGAAGGTAAGGAATTTGCCTCAGTTTTTTTTTTTTTTTTAAGAACCTTGTAAGCATGCTGGGAATATGCACTAGCAGTAACTGTCTGAGCTTCTGCTGAATTCCTAGTGGGAAAAGTCTAAGAATTGAACTATGTTCCTATTGTGCTAACCCATTTCTTTATCAGTCTGCCATTTAATAGCTAATAGCTACATTTCATCAGACTTTGACAACTATTTGAAAAGCAAGGCACATTGGTCTAATATAGTGTGTTTAGAATGACCTTTCAGTGATGAATTTTGTGGAGAGAGTAAATTGCTGCAAAGGATAATTTCTTCCATTTGATAGAAGGATGACCTCTTGTTTTGGACATGCATGTTAAGCATTATGGCTGTTTTACTTTATGATAACAGAAGAATGAATCTTAAATTCTGGTCTCAGCTGAAGGGATACATTTCCCCATCTGCTGCTTGAGTATGGGAGGTGAGTTTAACTGGAGAAAGTAGGATGGCCCGAGGACAGCTCATCCAGAAAAGGTCAGGAGCAAGTTTCATTGGCAAACTGGTGGCACACAATTATATTCTAGGTGCAACTTCCTGCTCTGCATAGAAAGTCAGGCTAAGAGTTATATGTGGTTTAAATCCTGCTTCAGCTGTGAAAACCAAGACTGAAGTAGTACAAAGGCAATACTCTGGTATTCTCCTGGTGTTGTCCCTCTCAGCAATGATTCATACCCAGCCCACACACACATGTTTGCATGAGGATGTGCATAGTAAAACACACAGTTCAGAATTGCAGCCTGCTGGGTCTGCAGGCAATCATTGTGCAGGGCATCTCATCATTATTGTATCAGGTGTCAGAATATCATCATATTAACTGACCTTACTGTACTACTAATACAATCATGGATTTTATCATAATGAAAATGATGTTCAGGTACATGCTGCTTTTTATCCTTTTTCTTTTTCTTTTTTTCTTTTTTTTTTTTTTCCCAAAAAGCTGGAAACATGATACTTGGATCTCATCTAGTACGAATCGTCAAGAAACAACATGGACAAAAATCAGGAATGACATAAACAGAAGAGTTTTTTTCTTTCAGGTTTTCAGTATAATCTTTCTCTTGGGGACATTTTGTGGAATCCACATGCTGTGAGATCAGAACTTGAATCCAGGTTTGGTTTTGATGATCTTCATGTTGAGAAGCTGCTAAATTACACAGTACAATTAACAAAGGTAAACCACTTGAAAATTAATTTTAGTGTCTGTCCCTTTCATCTTTCTTTTTATCTGTACCCTGAAGGAATTTTTCATGCCTTACAGAAGCTATGGTCATATCTTAGATTTGTGCAGCACCCACAATACTGCTAAATATCATGGCTTCATTCCCATTAAAAGAAATGTATTTAGCTTTAACTGGAATTTCTGCGCACGACGAAACTCATAGGTCTAGTTGTGTACATTAATGAATTTATGCTTCTCTGAAGTCACCACTGTGTATGGCGAAGTCGAATTTATTATCCAATTCCGTAGAGGAATGTGGGGTTTGCTCCACTAAGCTTTTAAACTAGATCCTAGATTTGAAGTTGCCTGGATTAATTTGGCAGGTAACATTTTTCATCCAGTTTGCTGGACAAAGAATGCCTATCTCTTCTGTGCATAAATTAAGGCACATGAAGAGTCCTTTCTTCTCAGTTGTGCAGTCTGGATATGAATATACATGACTGATGAGCTGTCTCAGTGAGCTATTCAAATATACCAGTGATGTGTCAGATTTTGAAGAAAATCTCCTTTCTCAGAGAGGGCTTTCTAACCTTCCTTTTAGACCAAAGTGATCTGTTGTGATGGTCTGGTTTGAACTGCAGAAAACTTGAAACATCTTTTGAATTTCTGCTTAAGTCCACAGTTTTTGAGTAGAACATGCTGGTATTAATCTGAAATCTGTTTGCTCTTTGCCAGGTACAGTCTAGAGCTGTATTCCAGAAGAGCTCATTATAAAAATAGCTGATGTACACAAAGTCATAAACTATTAAAAAACTTGACTTTGGAATGGCCTTTAAATGAAATGTCAGCGATGGCCAGTTTGATCAACTGAACTGAATTTGCAGCCTCTTAGTTATGGTTGGCTGTGTAATCCCAAGCGACTCACTTGCTAACTATTTATACATTAAACTAATATCTTGATATCATATATGTGTGGTAGGGGATTGAAGGCCCTCAAAAAGTATGAAGAGAAATATGAAAGCCTGGACAATGTCTGTTCTGAGCACTTCACTTTTATGTGTAATGTCACAGATCCTTTGGTGTCAAAACATCTGCAGAACTTTTAATAAATTTTCTAGTCACAGTTGAAAGGAATTATGGTATGAAGTGTCTCAGACATTAATAGGGAGAATTAAACTATACTAAATCATTTTTGTATGCTTCAATAAAATTTCTATGATTGGGAATAATAAATCTTTCAAAATAATTTAGAAGTCAGGCTATGAGCAAAAAATTCTGGCCTCTTGGCCACACTGCTGAAACGTTCCAACTTCAATTTAGAACTGGTCTTCTGCGTGTAGTCATTGGTTCAGATGTACCATTGTACTGAATTTTTTTTACATAAGTAATTGCTATACTTGTGGAGGTGCTTTGATACAGTTATTTTAGTGTAAGTGTACTGTGTCATTGCTGTACTTCAACATCAGCATGCAAATGACTGTAGAAGTAGTAACACTGGTGTAGCTACACAGTGAAAATTCCTTGCATATACAAGTACTATTATTCTGCATTGTGTATGAGAAACCGAATGGGGCCACTGGTATTTTATACACCACTCTGTGTGTGGAGTACTTTGAACTACATGTCCCAGAATATGAAGCTGGATTAAATACGCTTTGTTCTCACTGAAGGAGGCCACATGATATTCTTTTTTCACCAGATAAGTAAGTTGATAGTGGAGATAACACTCAGCAGCTCTCTTGAGATGCTCATCGATTTCTTATGTCCCTGCCAGATTCCCACAGGAGAGACACTGGAGCAGTTTGTTTGCTCTGCTCTGTCCAGAGTGCAGGAAAATGAAGCAAACAAAGAGAATAATGAAGGCGGCTGTATCTCTGCATGGCACGAGGCCAAACTGTATCTTGTTCATGCTGTCAGCAAACTCAGACTCTATGCACAGGTACACTTTAATAAGTTAATAGATTAAATTCCTATTTTTTGCATGTAGGCTGTCAACAGCAACTCAGTTAAAAGATCCGAGTTAGCTATTAAATGTTACTGTCATGAACTTTTTTCATCTTGCTAAAAAAACGAAGTAATCCCTATAAAGAATCATTACACTGGAAGTATAATCTATCACCATGTGTCCACTTAATCAGATTTTCTCGTTGACTCAAATACAGATTTGAAATCTAATATGGAATATAGTGAAATATACTGCACTGCAGAGGCCTGACAGATGGAAGACCCATTTACTGTCCCACCTGAGCCTGAATTTTAGGCAAAACTGAAAGCAGACTACAGGCTTCCACTGATATAATATAATTCATTTATTTTTAATTTGCCTCTTCTATCTCTGGCAATAGTGGCTGAAGCATTTTGGAAGGGATGAGAGTAAATCTTCAGCATAGCATCTTAAAATTCTGCTCTGGCAGAACAGCTTAGCATGCTCTATGCTGCAGCTCTATGATGGCATATGTGTATTTGCATAGAGAAAAGCATAAACCATTCAGATGTTTTTTTAAGGATAACACTTAACTACCTGCCTTAATGCTGATATTTGTTTTTCCACTGAAATATGTGGGTTTTTTTTTTTTCCCATTTAAAAAAGTCAGCTGTGTAACAAGCTGCTCTGGAAGCGTTTGCATATCATCTAAAGAAAGCATGTAGAGCTTATCCTGTATTTCCTCAAAAAAGACGTAACCTTTGATTTCTGTCTTGAAAAAGGTTTCACTGATGTATGATGACTGGAAGTAATAATTGAACGTGACTGCCAAAACCAATGCACTAATTCCTATCATAGCTGTAGGAAAATCCAGTAATAATTTCAGCCATGGTTTTAAAACTCTTCACAGAGCTAACATCCTTATGATGGCAATTTGAAGTACTGTGTGCTGCTGGCCACTGGTAATTTCTTTGGTGAACAAGATGTCTCTTACAGTAAAAATCTATTATAACCACTTGGCATTAAAAAAAGTAATGGTAGAGGAAAGGATCGGAGTCAGTAGGTTTGGCCATGCCTTATTCTAGGCTACACCACGGGAGCACACAGGCTCCTTCTCCATCTGTTTTTGTAGTGGAACCCCAAAAATGTTGGGACTGCTGCCTTCCATTGGGTTGGTAGTGCAGACAGAAGTCCTGTAAGGGAGAGCAAGCCTGAGTAATTGGCTGTGGAGATCTGCTTTTGGTAGGTTTCAGTCTCAGGCCGTCTTCTTACCGTTTCTGAGTCTTTGGGTAAGGACAGCACAGCACAGGATGTTAGTTCTCTGTAAGATGTAGCATGTTATATTGCCAGCTTGCAGGTCAGTACAAGCTGTACTGAAGTCAGCCTTTGAGGCCAGTCATTTCAGTCTAGACACATTGTAAGGGAGAAATTTGACTATCATTATTTGTATTTTTTTTTTAAAGACATGCAAATTCTGTGTTTTGTCTAAACAGAAAGCTTTGATTTCCTAACAAGGTGTGTTCTGTTTTGCATTCAATCTGCTAGGTATTTGAGCAATGGTTCAGCAGCAGCTTCTCTCAGAAACTCCTTTTGGAACTTGATGATTTGATGTCTCAGTTTCTAGATGACAGGGAAGCCAGGAAAATTTTTTCAGAGATAAATACCCTGGTCCAGCAATGGAATGAGAAATCAGATGCCTACTTTTCAGAAGGGTATACTGCACCTCATGATCTGTAAGTTATCTTTCTGCAACTTGTCAGATCAGCTTGAATATTTATCTTCATGTTACAATTAATTTGTTTCTGATTTTTGTTTTGTGTTTTTATTTTTTATTCTGTAATTTCAAGCCTCATATACAGTCAAATCATTGTGCTGATGCATACGCACTCTGAAAAAGAAATTAAATCTGTAATTCAGAGTGTACCCACTTGCAGGGTCAGCAGAGGACCTGAGTATATGATCAGGACTCACTTGCTTGTCATAGCTCTACTTGTTCATATCAGAAACTGTCCTTCTTTGGAGGAGGTATGGTCCATGCTATAAAATCAACATCTGAGGCTAAATCTAAAAGATGAAAGTTCTCTAATGCAGCATGCCCCAAAGTGGAAAATGATCAGGCAATGTCCTTGGTTCTGGATTTGTTGCTGTTTTAATTAGCTTATAAAATGGACATAGGCCTCTTTCCATTTTCAAACAAATCTGTTTGAACAGGGACACAAAAAAATGAAAAAATGTTTCCTAAGTAAATGAACTGATGTAGGATTATAACTCCTACACTTGACCTAACAGTTGTTGATGAAATAGCAGCCACTACCACCTTTTCCCACCTTTGGGTGTTCAGAAGCATTTTTTTAGTACAGTAAATGGCTTGATAGAAAATAAACTCTTTTGTGGGAAACTTCTCAGTTATTTATTTATTTATTTATTTATTCGCTGCAAAGGGGAGGAAAGGAGGCGATTTAGTGTGTAAATCTTTTCTAACATTAATGTTTTTGGCCTTCAGGTAAAATACTCTGAAAAGAAGTAGACTTATCCATGAAAAAAAGTTGTACTTCTCACCTGGGAGACTGATTAATGAATGCTGAGGGTCACAGGGGTTCTTCTGTTTTGTTTTTACTGTTGTTCCCTTAGTTTGCCAAGTTTTTTGTAAAATCAATTATTTACTTTTAAGAGAGACACTGTAGTAAAATTGTTCAATAATTTAGTAGTACGTTTGGGAATTTGGTTCTTTTTTTTTATAAAAGGAAACTGCTATACTGCTGCTGTTGTAAGAAACAACAAAGTAGATGATTTAGTGACTACACAGGAAAAAAAAACCCACATAATTTTTCAGCAAATTTACCTTTTTGTATATAGTACAAAATATTTCTGTGCTCTGCTTTTTGATTGCAGAATCCTGCATCTAGAGAGAATGCAGTCTGTACTTCAGGATATACCTCAGTGGCCTGTTACGAAGAGATTGCTTCTGGTAGATGGAGCTATAAGGAACATAATAGCACAGTATTTATACTTCACTGAAGGTAAAGCTGCAGGGTGGTTACTTGTCACTAGCACTCAAATGACTGCCACAGAATAACATAGGAAATGGATTTTTTTTATGGAAGGAAAATGGATTTTACCTCTAGGTAAGAGCATTTGGGCTCTGTAATACATGTCACACTCAGATATTCATAGCAGCTTCTGAATTCCTAAAATTTTGTTTCCCTTAGTGGTGATAGAACACAACATAACACCTGTTTTCACTTCTTATGTCATGAATAAACAATTTCCTTAGGTATCTTACAGGATGTTGTATGCTGCTGTGGCTGTTGTTTAAAGATCTAACTCAAGAAAAAGAACCTGCTTAATAAAAATTAAAATTATCAGTGCCCAAGAACTTTCTGATGCAGTCAGTTGTGTGTGTGAATGAGAAGTCTTGGTTTTAGACTTGGATGCAGCTTGACGTTTCCGGCTGGTCATTACGGGTGAAGAAAAATGCTGAGTTGGACATAGGGTTTTTCTGATCTGTTTAAGAATTTGCTTGAGGGCTGTGAAGCGCAGAGGCCGGGTGCTTCTGGGGCAACACTTTTGGACACAGAGCGAGACTGATGGTGAGGGTACAGTATGGAAGAACTTAGTGCAAGTGGAGGTGTATTTTACAATTTGGGGAACTGGATCTGTTTTCAGCAGTTTGACTAAATAAGATGAACTAGTTTTCCATGAAGTTCTTGTGAACAAGTCTGTTTAGCAATTGCCACTTTTAGATTTGGAATACATTTACAGTATTAAACAGTGTGCTAGGACTCAGATTGTGTGATGCTCAGGACCATGATACCCAGGAGTTGGTTGGCAATATGATTGTACTATAAGGTCCACACAGATCTGGATTAAAAAAAGGAAAAAAACAATGTAAAAAAAAAAAAGTAAAAGGGACAAAATAACTTTCTGTGAAATCTTTTGGTGGAGATCTGCAATACTATAATGTGGATACATATAGGAAGAACACTTGTATTAGTTGTAATTAGGTTTGTGAAATACACTTTGATCCTTTGGGCAACATTGATAGTCTTAAATTACTTGATCTTTGCCCGTGGCTTTACAGTACAACTTTTGTCCAAGGTGCCACTGAAATTGTGCGATTTGGTCCTTGATTTCTAGATTAGTAGTTGTCAGATTACAAATAAAAGCCTCTTGTTTGAAGATCACTGTTGAAATTAACAGACTGTGATATAAGTTTCATGTATTCTAGTACTGGTCATCATTCCTAGGAGTAAAGGTTGTGCAGGTCACATTACAGCATCATTAATAACAGCAAAGCCCCCTTGCCTTGGGTTATGTTGTATGACACGTATGCTTCTTACCTTTAACAGCTTTATAGCTGATTACTCTGGGAATTCAATGAGCAGTTCTCTTGTTGATACACAAAAGAAATATTATATAAAGCAACATCCCCTTTAATTGTATCAGCTAATTGAACTAAACTGTAAAATCTGTTTTAGCCTCTAAAAATGAATAAGGACTGAGTGCAGAGCAGGGAGCAGATCTGATGAGAAAAAAGTACTCTTTTAATATAATTTTCCAAAGGTGCACTTTCAGGACATTTAATATTATCATCTGAATTGATAAGGTTATTGGACCAGAAGGTGTAATTTTTGTCTTGTGGGTTTTGTTTTATATCACATGGCCACATGGAATCAGTACTGCTGGTTGCATTACCTAATCCCGATTTACTTGTGCACTCAAACCTTCAAGGTACATCTGAAACTTCAGGATAGTTTCTGTAGTCTCCTTTTTAGGATGGTTTGATTCGAGGTGTGCTACACAATTTTGCCTGTAGACTGTATATCGGTACACCTTCCTTCATGACAGTGAAGTTATACTGATTTTCCAGAGCTGGGCGTGTACCCTGTCAGTAGGTGCTCATCATCCATACAAAGGAGTACAGAGGAACAGTGGGAAGTGGGAGAACCCAAATGGTACCCTGTCCTGGATCCTTCCAGGCTGGGCCACCTTGCAGACTGAGGGGATTACTGCCTAGGAATATGGGACTCATTACAGGAAGCGGGGAAACAGTGTTTTGGGATTGTACAAGACTTAGTACGGGAGGTTTGGAAGAGGAGCCAAAGGCGGGGAGACAAAGTGATCTAGGTTGCTTGGGGAGGGACAAGTATGGGAAAATAGAAATAAGGTGATAAAAGGGGCTGTTCACATATAAACAGGCCGCTTGGTCGATATGCTTGTCTGGCCATGCCCTCCAGCTGACCATTGCAGACTGTCCCGCCCTCTCACTAAACTCCATTTGTAGCTCTTTACCTGTGTGAGGACTCTCTATTCTGTGTGCAAGTGTGTGTATGGGGGTCTGCATGCGGTAACCGAGGTCAGACCGTGGGACACATAGCGGCCCATAGCAACAACTGGAAGGAGTGGAATGAGTGAAATCAAGCGCCAGCAAATGGGGTGGGATCCGTGTGTCCATGGTGCCAGAAACCAGAGTGACTAAGGGTGGGAATTATCAGTGTGTGATTGCTAGTGAATATCGGGCTGGGATAGCTGAAGGGCGGATGAGGTGGCCTGGGAACTGGGGAGGTGTGCACCTCTCTGACAGTGAGAAGTCAGCTATCAGTGGAGCCAAGAGTCCATGGTGTCTAGGTGTTGACCGAGAGACCTATTTGTGTATCTCCTATGTGTGAGGCAGCTGGGGAGAGCTGAGGGACCAGGACCAGATGGACTGAGTGTTCAAGAGCAATTATTGCAGCGATCCACTGTGTGTGTGGGCAAGCAGATCTGTACCAGAAGCTGGAGCAGGGCTGCAGCCTCGAGGGCTCTTATGTCCAGGTGCTAGCAACTGGGAAGGGAAACTGGGATCCAGGGGCAGCTGCTGGGCAGACTGGGTGTCTAAGCGCAGCTGATAGCAGGAACCCACACTGTGCGTGTGTATACATATCTGCATGCCTTCCCTCTAATGGATCTTTACCCTGGCCAGCCAGGGAGGTGAACAGGATGAGGCCATTGGTGCTGTTTGTGTGTGATGTGTGTGTTGGTTGGCGTTGGTCTGTGTGCCTGCCATATGCATTTACTGTGTACGTGTTGGCTTGTGTGCCTACCTGTCCAGCCTTGCTGCTGGTTGGGCCTGAGGACGTGGAACTGCAGCAGCTTCACCTCTGTAGGGCTATGGGATTTGGCAATTTCCTAACATGAACTGGTAACGCTTCTGTGGTTTTCTTTTATTTGAGAACAGCGAGATTAGTTTTTCTTGGGAGCTTAAGGAATTAGGCCACCTTTCCATATTTCAGAAGAATTTACTGGCTAAATCAACAGTTACATATGGAAAGAGTCCAAGCTTATTTACAGTATTCATAGCTAGAAGCCCACACAGGACTTCATTTTCCTTTCCTGAAAATTATGAAAGCTGCCTGAAGTCATTGGAACTACTCTGATATGACTGTGAAAGGCAATAGGGTCAAGCTTTTCCTGGTGTGAGAAGGCTGGTCTTCTTTCTGCCTTGCCTTGAACCTTTTTTGGTGGCGATGCAGAAGAGGAGCAGTCTTTGCTTCTCAGAAGTGCAGAGTGCAACTGTGTACCTAGTTTGTGCAAAGTGATGGAATGCTTTCGGCAGGGATGTTATCTAAACCAAAGTGGAACATTTATGTCTCTGTAACTGATATATTTTTAAATCATTACGCAGAGTTTTCTTTCCCAGAAGAATGCTTCCTACTGTGCTGTCCCTGAATTACTCTGTAGGTTAAATATTTTCTTCATGGGGTGTGTGGGGGAAATGTCTTACAGAAACGTTACGTAGTCTGGAAAAACAGATTCCCTTTGCCCAAAGAGATGGATTCATTCATCTAGACGTCAGAAAGCTCTTTGTGGAGCTAAAACAGGTATGTTGTTATTTAATGTTTGCATAGTAATTTCCATAAAGCTGCAGAGGGTTATTTTGGGGGATAAAAAGTACTTGATAAGTAGGGTATTTCACTTATTATTCAGCAGCATTGTGGTCCAACTTTACTTTGTACTTTTTTCTCTTTTGACATTTCATTGTGAGAATTAATATGGAGCGTAAATTAAATCTGTTCCTTCACCCTGAGTTCGTTTTTAAAGTGACAGTATATTCATTAAATTTTAGATGTTGATGAGCAATGCTTCCTATATATGCAGTGACGTGCCTAAAATGGTTGAAAAGACCCTGAGACTTCCACAGGGCTCAGACGACATTGACATTTCAGCAATATACATGTGCCCTGGCAATGGCTCAGAGGTGACCCTCAAGCTAAGTGACCAGGTCCAGTCACTAAAGGAATCTGTAAGTATTTCTGAATTATTTTCGTGTTTAAAGCTTGCAGTGTTTTACTTACATTAATATTACAAAATGAAATAAATTAGCAGGGTTGTAGCTTATTACTTCAGGGTTTGCTACTCATAAGCGAATGGGTAACTGATTATTTAAACTGATTTAAATGTGCTTGGGGGCAAGGCAGAAGTGTTCCTGCAGAGATTCTCTTGGTGGGGGGCTGTGATGTTTTAGACATGCTAAGTAGCTGTGGCTTCCAGAAAAAATTAAGACCGTTTGAAAGATGGCTTTTTTCATCCATCTTATGTTGGATTTCAAGATCATGTTTATTACAAATTTAAAAAGTGGGACCGAAGTCTCAGCTTATTTTCCCTTTCATTGGTCTCAAATATTTCTTTCTTACTGTGAAAGGCCCTGCTTCTGCAGAAAGTAACTCAGGGACAACAGAGCCTGCCAGCTTCAAAAATGGATGATTATTTGGGATGGAAAGAAATAGAAGAGCAGATAACTAAAAATTATGCTTATTACTGTGAATTTAATCGATTGCTGAGCACAGAGGCACCATCTGAGGAAGATGTCCATTTCACCTCTTGTCAGGAACAGCTGCTCTTCTCACTGTATGTATCTTGTGTACCTTTTAATACATAATGATCCTGACTGGTACTACCCTGAAGTAAGGTATTATAAACGGTAACTGAATAGATAAAAATGTTAAAACCTTGTTTTTTGCTTTTGATTACCACCTAGTGTTAACAATTTTCTATAAGCACAAACAAAAAGTTAGACGATATTTTTTTTAATTGATACTACTATTTGGGGGGCTAGGCATGCAAATAGGCTAGGGTTTTGCAGGTATCTAGGATTCTAAAAGCTATTCTCCCTTATTTGTTTTCTCACATCCAAGCATTTTCTACCACTTCTGAGCCTGATTCCTGGTACCTACCACTCAGGATTTTTGGAAACTTGGATCTGAAAGACTCCTGGGAGATACAGGAAAACATTAAAGAGAAGGTAGTTAGGAAGTGCACTAGGACAATTATTGCAGCCTCAAGTTGCTTTCTGGACACATCAAGTGGTCACTGTTCTTCTATTTTGGCAGAAAATCCATTCATCATTTTATTAAGTTGATTGTAATTTGCAAGGACTCAGTAGTTCTACTGATTTCCAACTTCCATTGTGTTAAATCAGAGTATATGAAGGGACAAATCACTATGTGATAAAGTGTTTTAAAATAGGGTAGGATTTTATTATTCTTGCTTAGCAATGTAAAGCATGTGTTTAATGTGAAGTTGCTTTTATACTGTACAGATGCCCTAGGTCACAAACTTAAACATGAAGAAGACAACTGTATTACTTATGCTTATGATAAAATTGACGGAAGAGTTTGCTATTAAATCAGTAAAACTATTAGCCCTAAGCATTCAAGAATCTGTCAGAAATTCCAAAAGCTGCATTGGTGGCAGGAATTACATCCACAGTTGTTAATAACATCTTGCATTAGAAAATTTATATCACTTTTCCTGTCCCTTTTGCTCTTGGTCGCTGGTTGGTTGCCTTCCCTCCCTCCATGTTTCTAAATGACTATGAAACCACCAGGAGGACTAGTTTTATGTTTCCTTTTATGAGCATCAAAAACACTGATAGAGCTGAAAGGCCCCTGGGAATAGAAGCTTGTGTTTAAGTAACGTTAAAGAGCAAGAAAAGCTCATCACTATTTTTATGTGAGGTGTTTTGTTAGATTGTTTTGGTTTTTTTTTTTTATGGACAAAGCAATGATTTTTTTTTTAATGCAAAAGTGTATTTCAGGACAAGAGGAAGCATTTCTTGATAATTGTTTTCAATTTCAAAAGGCTATTTTTTGTACCAGACCATTTTCTTGGGTTTTTTTTTTTTTAAAGGTTTTTTAGGTGTGGGGTTTTTTTTTTCTGCTTGCAAAACTGTAGTAAAGTCTAGTTGTGCTTAGAGTGATGTAGTAACTATGCTGCTGATTTCTTTAGCTAAGGACTCTGCTATTAGCTTGCGGGCCTGCCTGCCTCAGTTTTTCCCTAAGTCAACAGGACTTATAAGTACTTAAAGGGTGCAATTCAAAGGATGGGGTCAGTTCTTTTTCATTGGTGACCAGTGACAGGACAAGAGATAATGAGCACAAACTTGAACAAAGGAAGTTCCATCTAAACATGAGGAGGAACTTCTTTACTTTGAGGGTGGCAGAACACTGGAACAGGCTGCCCAGAGAGGTGGTGGAGTCTCCATCTCTGGGGACATTCAAAACCTGCCTGGACATGTTCCCGTGCAACCTGCCCTAGGTGGACCTGCTCTAGCAGGGGGTTTGGACTAAATGATCTCCAGAGATCCCTTCCGACCCCATATCATTCTGTGACTCTCTGTATGCATAAATTAGCAATATAATTTAGATAGAGATTTACAGAGAAACAGCAGGTGTTCACAAGGTAATTTGACTTTGAAAGAAATCACTGGTTTAATCATGGTAGCCTTGTTTATTGTGTCATTTCAGAATTAATAATACACTTGAAGATATTTTGTTTGCTTTTGAGGGAAACCCATACTGGAAAGACTTAACAACTTTTGTCAGTTGGACATGCGAGGTGGCTCAACACATGAATGAGGAAGCAGGCTCCATAGGGGATCAGTCAGGTGAGGAAACAGCTACTGCGCAGCACAGGCTTTCTTCTGATGGTTCTGTCTGTTTTAGAGTATGGTATTCCTTGGAAAGGGAAAAGGTGATGATTTTTGCATTTGTGAACCTGTTTGTGTTTCCATCAACCTTGGGATTCACCAGCTGGTGAATCATTAGGAAGGAAAACTTGTAATAAATATACACAGCCTGACTCTGGAAAATAACTGTGATTTTAGTGCCAAGTGGAAAAATTTTGGATTGCTCATTTCTATTGGGAAAATTCCAACTGGTTGAACCTGGTTGGAGTCTCGACTTTTCCTGACAGAGTACTGTTGCAAGACTTCTTAAGTCCAGGATATAAATGGGAGACCAGACTAGTTGGTCACTCAGTAAATGTATTTCTAGGCTTGTTTCATATTAGGCAAGGACTTGATATTTGATTTCCTTCGTCCTGCTTGTCCCGTGATATCCCAGATGTCCTGACCCATCTGCTATTAACTTTCTTGGAATACACTATTTTTTTCAGTATTTGGGGAAAACTTTGAAATAGCTGAGATTATGCTGAGGAATGGGAGATCTTCCATTTCAGTTTCTTTCTCATTAAATATTTGTGTTACTCTTCTCAAAGTTTTAGTGGAGCTGTGAGGCAGGGCGTAATGTGGCTGATCCAAACAGGCCTAAAAAATGACCTTGCCTAATATCACGAGTTTGTTTCCTTTAAGTGTTTTCACCATGCTCCAATTTCTTCTGTTTTTTGACCACTTATATTTCCAGCTTCTGAAGGATTTATGTTACTGGTGGATTTTTTTTTTTTTAGCTAGCTATTTGGATTTGCAAAATATCTTATTTCTGCTAAAGATCTGATTTTCTGAACACATTTATCTTTTTTTTCTCTGCTCTTTTTCTCTATAGAGCTAATCAGAAATGTGCTGAGTACCTCGTCAGTAAGTGGGCAGCTATGGAATGTATGCAAAAATAAGCAGTACTTTTTAAATCAAAGAACTGTGTTAATGAAATGAACTGTTCAAATGTGAATTGATTTGTACAGGTTTTTTAATCTATTACAGTTCCAGATATTTCATTTTTCTGAGCAGTAATAGTGAATTTCACAGAACTGCTTTCTCTTTACTGAAATTCCAAGGAAAAATAAATATTAATGTTGGTTTCAGTGCCAAGTACAGCACTAAGTGTGCTCTGGTGTAATAAGACTAATTGTATTTGAACTAATTCTGCAGCTCATGTATAATTCAAAAGATATCATATTTTTCCTTATTTTTGGTAAGGAATTGTATTTTAATTTTTCTGTAAGGAATTCTGCAAGGAAAATACAGATGTGCCTTATGTAGAGCTGATATTGGTTGATTCTGCATTTCATTCCTTTAAATCATTCAGTAGAACTAACATCAAACACTTGAATAAAAATTGCATGTTTACTACTGTTAAAATTTACATGATGTATTTCTCTTCTGCACACATTCATGTCCTACTAAATTTGGTAGGATTTATTCAGGGTGTTTCAGTGGGAGCTGATGAAGTTGTTCATATATGTATTCATAAATTTTTTTTTTATCTGTCTCTTGATGTTGAAATTTTTATTTTCTCTGCAGATATGCTAGAAATATCTCTGTGTTCTAGACAAAAGCTCAGTTTGGAGACCATCCTAGGTCATTACTTAGCATTTCTGCAAGACCTACAAGATTATTCCTCATTTATTTCCTGGGCACGGTAAGGTTGGACTAGTCAGTGTAATTTCTTTGTTTAACCATTTTCCAGAAATTGTTTACCCCACTTCCACTTTGGACTTTTGTAATTCTTGAACATAATTACCCTGCCTCTTTTCACTAAATTATGGATGTTTTTCAGTATTACCAGGAAGAAGTAGAATCCTGCAATGAAATTTATGTCTCTGTGGCTGCCGTTCAAAAGCATTAAAAAAAGACATCTCCCTCTCTGATGTGTTATCAGTAGTAACCAAAGTGGTAGATCCCCGACAGTTCCAATGTACATTTACAAGGGGTTCTTGTCACTAAGTTACTTGCATTATAGCCCTGCTATTGTCTAGATGAACAGTGAAACAGATGCCATTTAACCATCACTCTGTTTAAAAAAAAAAAATAGAAAAAAATATTCCTCATGGAACAACTGCAGACTAATTGTGGAGTGCTGCCGCTGCTATTAAGTGCTGTGAACTATTTACCATGCTATGCTGGTGATCACAGCTGTTAATAGATAAGAATACTTTCTTAATTACATTTCTGGACTTTGAACTTTATTTTTCATTATGCTGCTATTTAGCTCTTTGCTAAATCAGTCCCTTGTTTAACTTATCAAATGGAAATAATTGCTATCAATGCAAGGAAAGATGAAGAATCAAAAGTTTATGAATGATATAATTTGAGTATTTCCTCCACTGTTAGACATGTCATGCTTTTTATTCAAGCACATCTTGACAGGGACTTTCGCAGCTTGATTAAAATAGGCTCTAGAAGCAAAGAACTCCTGGTTTGGGTTTTGAAAACCTTAGATATTCTTGATATCTATAGTAAAAATAAAATGGAAGTTAAGAAGTAGAATGCAAATTGATATCATGGATGTTTGATGACTTTTCTTTTGTGCTCTTTCCCAATTTTTTTATAAAGATCAATGCCGACACATTTGCTTAGGCAAGGATTTGGATTTGGTCTCAAATGCTGTTTCTGGAGTATGCACTATTTTCTCTGCACAGTAGCACTAACAAAACCACCTGACTTGTCTGGGTGAGGCCATTCCCGTAGTTGACACAGCAATTCCCACACACACCTTTTAAATAGCGCATGGTGTTCTGCATTTTAACTATTAAAAGAAAACATATTTATGGAGGGGGTATTTTCAACTCAAGACCTTTGCATTGGAATGCTCCTTTTTCCATGCACCTCAATCTTGACCAGTCTTGCAGACCCTAGTAAATGTTTTTCCTTTTGATAAGTAGTATTGACCTAATGGAAACATCAGTTGGACCATTCCAATTTTCACTGTGATTTTATGTGGTTTCTTTTCCTTTTTTTTTTTTTTAATACAGTGTTCAGCTATCAGCTGGTCAACTGGAATGCTTTAACTATCAATAATTATGATTAAAAAAAAGCTTCAGAATTCATAGAAAGGTTCACAGGAGGTTTTGATCAATTTTATTGATATGTTGCTTTGTAGAAAATAATTAGTTGTGGAGCATAAAAGCTTTGCTCTTTTCAGCAGTTGAAAATGTGACGTACTTTAATTAAAGATGTTTGACTCCTTGTGGCATACAAGCTTGATTATAATTACTGGTAAATGCACACTTTAACCTAGCTGCCTACATTCAGGTTTTGATTTGAATGTGGCCGTGGCTGTTCAGTGAGTTTTGTCACATTTTTGAAAACAAAAGTGATTGTCATTTGTGTTGTAGCAGGTTTTGTGGTGATTAATTTTTGAACTGTTATTTAAATGATATTTGAACTAAAATAAAACTATATTCCAAAATTATAAAATATGTATTTAAGCATTTCTTGTCTGCCTGCTAGGTAACTAACAAGAAAAAAACCTTGTGCTTAATTTTTCAGGGTTTTGACATCTTTCAAAGAGTTTTTGAGTAGACAAGAAAACTTACAGATTTCTGGTGAAAAGGAAATGAATCATCTTTTTAATCTTGTAGAAGTCATAAAAGAAATTATAATGCTTGATTTCTCAGCTTCTTCAAACCAGTCTCTAATTGAAAATGTCTTGAATAATACAATTACATGGATGAAAAACTTTTCTGAGGGAAAGGAATCTGCCACCAATTTCTCACTTGCAGTTTCTGAACTCCATAATGAGCTACAAAAAAATTTCAAGCCTCTTCAGAGATTCTGGACAAAAGAGAAGACAGAAGTTTTCTGGCATATAGTGAGAACTATACTCTATGAACTTCATTCTAGGCTTTCTCATTTGAGTCAAGTGGAAGAGGAAGAGGTATTGGAGACCTTATCTAGAATTATATTTTTCATTACAGAAAATAAAATCCATAATAGAAGTATGCTATTGCTCAAAAATATCCTGACGAATTGGCCAGAGTTAAATATTCCTGCTTTGAACCATCTAAAACACTTAAGTGAAAACTTGCTGAGGAATCTTTATGAGGTCAGATCATTGACTGATGATCATGTCAATGTGTCTTTCAGCACAATTCATGGAGTGAGTAATGCCTCTTTATTTCTCTCAAATGCAACTTTTATGTATAAAGTACAAGAATTAGAAGAAATTATGCACAATTTCTTTAAAAACATACAAAAATTAAACAGTTCTAGTGTGGCCTCACTTATTCCAATGCTTTTCTCTCTGTATCAGAGTGATGATCTGGTCTTAAATAGTGAGAGCAATAGCACTCTGTTAACATTTCTTTATGAGACTTCAAAAGATATTTCACTTTTTCAAGTATGGCATGATTCGCAAGATAGGAATCGAGTTTTTGATTTTCTGTCTCAAACTCTTGAGCTTCTCTGGAACTTCACCAGTAAGTCTACGTGTGAAAAATTGCTAATAATTTACAACTACACAGAGTTTCAGGCCCAGTCTCTTGCACAGAAAGGAAAGAAAGAGATGCAAGTTGTCTATAGCACTCTGAGCAGCCTTAAAACTTTGTTTATAGATGAAGAGCTCCAAACAGCTGTCATTTGTTATTTGGAAGAGTTTCTTGATATCTCCCCAGAATGTCTGGTAAATAATGGGTGCATTGATTTTTATCCATCAAACATTACTTCTGTAGATCATTCAGCGGAGGTTTACAGCTTACTTTTGCTTCCACTGGACAGTGTTCTGTCTAATATAACAAACTTGGGGGATAAGGTAAGTGTGCCTTCTGCTTTGCACTGCACTTTTACATGGCTTCAAACCTGGACAGAGATTTTTGAAGAAGCATCCAAAATACTACATTTGAATTCAACCTTTTTTGTCTGCCTAAGAAATGATTTGGCAAATCTCTCAGAAAGTCTTTTAAATGTAACTAATGACGAACTGTGCAATAATACAGATTTGGTTGTTGTTGAAGCTACAACAGCAGCAATGAATCTATTAAAAATCATATCTGAAGGAGGTGGTGATTTAAATGACTGGAAAGATTTTGAAGCTTCGCTTGCTAATCTTCAAAGTATATTTATCAATGCAGTTGATGTCACAAGCTTGCTTAAAGGTAACAGCTTAGAAAGTGTTTTAGACACGATGGGAGTCATGATAACTGAATTGCAGAAATCTATACTGAAGGTTGCTAATGGAGAGTTTTTGAATTTTTGGCTTACTTTCATCTCAGGACGATCTAAGGGAGAAGATAAGGGTGCTGATGTATTTTCCATTGGAAATTCCCTTTCTACTATTCTCAAGCTCTCCCAAAAGGAACTTGAAATTATTCTCACTGAGATAAAAGACACAACTGCTTTCTTTGAAAGTGTACCTCAAGGCAAATATATGGTTTGTATCAGCATTTTCCAGAATATTACCAACCTAATTTTGGACAGTACTCTGAAAGACATAAGCCATTCACAAACAAATTTTTCATCTTACCTTAATTCCTTTCTAAACTTTTATATTACAGCAGATGAGGCAGAGGATTGCAACAGATGGATACGTGGATTAAGTAATCTCAGTGAAAAATATAAGTCACTCTCCCACTTTGAAAGTGCAAAACATATTTTGTTTCTACTGAAATCTCTGGGAAACCTTGAGATAGATGCTAAGCTAATGAACGTGATGGACTTTGTTAATTTGATTTTTAATTTGATACTCCCTGAATGTTCCATAACTGGTTCTGATGTGATTTGTGTAAATGTTTATTTCAATATTATAGCAAAAACTTTAAAATTTATTCTCCCTGAATTTTATGTAAAAGATGACATTAGTGTGCTTGAATTTATTTTTACACTTTTAAACAACTCTGGAGGGCAGATAAAAATGGTTGTTAATGATTTGGTGGGGGACTCACAGAATACATCAAATAAGACCCATTTCAGTCCTTCAATCCATGAATTTAACAGGACTTCAAGGATGTTCCTTAATTCTTTTCACCATGTTCATCTTTCATCAGTAGAACTTCTGGCAGAAATTCAAACTCTTCTGAAAAATAAAACTTTTGAAATTCATGAAAACAGCTCCTCTCATTTGGATATTGAGACTGAACCTTTCTTGCATGAGAAAAATACCAGTTTCTTGATGGAGTTCTTTCAATACGTGATAAGTAAACTTGACTCAGACTTGCAGGATGAACAAAAAGCATTTCTCCAGGAACTGACAGAGACAGCAGCTCTGAATATTGAACTGGTAAGGAAAGCACTTAAATTTTTCAAGTCTTCTAATTTTACTGGCTTTCCATTAAGAGATGATAAAGAGTTTCTAAAGCATATGGTAGCCTTAGTGCAAAATATGAGGAACATGGATGTTGAGTTCTTGATAAGTCAATTCAAACAAGTCCAGGACAGCCTTGATAATTTCTTTAACAGTATCAAACCTTTGTATATCGAAATGTCTGAATTAAGAATGTTAACAAACTTGTGGGATGCATTTGAGAACAATTTGTGTAATGGGAACCTAACTGGTTTATGGCAAATAACACGAGTCTTTAAACAAGATGAGATCTATGATGTAGAAGAGATGTTCAGTCTCCTCTTTGATGTCATCAGCCTTACAGAAAGATTAGCTCATGGAAACATCACAGAAGCATTAACTGAAGTATACACTTTCATACTGACTCATGAAGCAAAAATGCCAATGTTTACTGAAAAGGAGTTCTCTAACCAAATAGAAAGTCTTCTAATGTTACTGGAGACACTGACAGATATGTCTGATGAACCTGCAGAGTCCTCAATTTGTTTTTCTGCATCATTCTGCTGGACTCTCACAACAGCAACACCTCAGAGTGATTCCACTTTTAAAGCTTGTGACTTTGTGCATAGCAATTCTACGCTTAGCTACAATGCAGTCATTGAAGTAATTAAGGAGCTGAAACTCATCACTCTGGAGGACAGTTCCTCATGCACTGTGGAAGACTTTCAGACGGAAATCACTCACAATCTGACTTGCTTTTTTCATCAGATCAAAGAATGGAACTCTATTCTTCTGAAATTTTCAGAGCTCCATCATGTAAATGACTCAGTTCTCAAAGAGCTGCTAGATTTTTGGGATGAGCTATCTGCCTACGCTGTGCCACTGCAGGTGAATAATACATACTCAATCAATTGTTCCTCCACATTGAAGAGACAAGTGGCTTTACAAATTGTAGAAACACTAGCCAGTATGCCAGTGGCAGAAATGGAGATGGCCAAAGGTGTTCTTGAACAGCTGCGTGATCTTTACAGTGATCTAAACTGGAACAAATATTCAAGAACATCCTTTATAAAGACTGTTGTTACAAACTTTAAGAATATGACGAGTGAAGTTTCTGGACTTCTAGATACAGAAACTGTCCTTTCTCTTTTTTCTGTAATTCAGCCTATAATGATGCTGTCTTCTGTTGGAAACCATACATACTCAGTCCTTATGACATTAGCAGCTTTAAATGGAAACAGTAATATATCTGATAACTTTGAGAACTTCTGGTTTCCTATAGTCACAAGCATAGAAGATTTATTGGTGAATTTTAATGTTAGACATGCACTTGTGTTGCTAGACCAAGAGTTCCAATTACTAAGGCTAGCCACTGGGCAGTCCTCTTCAATTGATCTTGATGATTTAGTACAGCAGTTTAATACATCATCTGTAGATGCTACGTTAAGAAATTTTGAAGACATACAAGAGATTTTGAACAGCTTTCTATGTGAGTGTAACAATAAAAATGATTTTAAAATAATGCATGCTCTAATTCTCCTTATGGCTAATGAAGATTCATTGAATGACCTGCTGCTGTTTGTCAAAGACATTATTGACTTTCTGGAACTATTCCAAAATAAGTCTAAGGAAGATTACACTGGTATGTTGTTTGTTGATGGTCATCTTAACAGAGAAAAATTGAATAATACTCACACTGCTAATTCAGCTTTGCTTAACAGTCTTTTTCATATAATCACTCATCTTTCTGTTATAGAAGAAGCTCTGCATGCAAGCAATACTGAACTTCAGATAGTTGACTTCTTTGATTCATTTTTTGGTAATGCGCAATATAGAGAAGTTTCTACTCGGTCCCAAAACAGAACTATGGAGATCATGCAAGAGATCTTGCAAATGGTATTTCGGTCTACCACAGAACATGACAGGAACAAAATAACCTTCTCACTAAAGGATTTGCATAAGGATATAATGGCAGAAATGAGGTGAGTATTTTCTATGTAGTCATTTGGACAGTGTGCTGACGATGACAGAAGAGCTCTTTGTAAACAGCTCAATCAAAACTTTTATTAATTACTGTTTCATTTCAGATTTGTGCCTTTGACTAAAACAATATTTTGTAGCAACTTATATTGTTCAGACCAGCCATACTTGGTATCACATTGTATTATGTGTACCGGTTTATTGATGTGTTCAGTCTTCTATATTGATACTCAAGGTGTTTTTTAAAAAATTATTGTAGAACCAAATATTTGAAGATACTAGTGTTTTAAAATCCTTGCATGTTTGAAAACCGAACCCACAACAGTTATTTTGACTACGGAGCTAAATATTAAGGAATGCTTGGGACTAACGTTTTGTGGTTTGTTTTTTTATTTTCTATATCCAAATGTAGATATACTGTGTTTGAAATGTGTTCAACTTAAATTTGCTGATGACTTATGCAAACAAGATGACGCTTTTTGGAGCTATGGTTATAGCTTTACATTATTCAGTTTAACAAATAGAGTTTCTGAAGGAATCTTGAGCTCATTTGATTACTCAAATCAAATGTAATCCAGCAGCAGAGGAAAGTCTGCTTCGGGAAAATGTTTGCTGACAATATATTTAATAAAAGTGCTGCTGGACTGGTGTTGCTGCATTTAAGTGATACTCACTGAATGAGTCCCACAAGATGGTTGCTCCAAACAGCTCTAGGGTATCTTGCTGGTGGAGTTAGTGATTCTGCTGATATAGACCAGCTGAGAAATGGCATACTGAAGTTGATGTATGACTCTGATGTGGTATTTAGACCTTTACTATTAATTTTATCCAGCTATCTCAAACCAGTGGTCAGCAGAGCCAGGTGTTAGCCAAATCTGTTGAAAAATCAAAAGCAAATACTAGAAAAGTGCTGTATTTTCCCCAAATGCCGATTATCAGAAATTTTGATTTGGTTCTTTGTCGTCAAGCAAAGATGGTTCTTTGCCATCAAGTCAGTACATGCTGTGGGCTTTCAGTATTTCTGAAAGATTCTGCTTCTTTTGCTAAGGTACTTTCTAGCACTCCTAAAGTCTTAAGAAAGCTGATGACTTGCTACTTTGATGAAAACCTTTTTTTTTTTTTCCTGTGTAAGTGTGTCTTGTTTTTTTTTTTTTTTTTAAGAATGAAGTATTATGCTCTGATTTTGAAATAGTACAGACAAAGGTAAAATGTTAATATTTAAATCCTTGTATGATCCATTGAAGACTGCAGCTGTACGTAGTCTGTTAAAATTTTCTGTGGTACCCTCAGTAAGAAAATAATGCTTTTAATTAGCATATAATTAAATGCTTTTTTTATTTAATTATTTAATTTATTTAATTAAAAATAATTAATAAGAAATGCTTTCATATTAATCTGTCTACAGAGTTTCTAAAATCTGCAAGATTCTTCGGAAACATTTATATCCTGCTAGCTTCCTACTGTTGCAGAAGTTGCAGTTTACCATTTTGAATGTTCTTAAAATCTTTTCAGGTTGGTGTCCACAGTAGTGGCTGTATGGGTTACCATATGTATTCATAATACAATATTAAAACTTTAATCTGAGCAAACTTTTATAAAAGTAAGCTAATTTGGGTGATGCCAAGCAAGGCAAACATGCTGATGCCTAGAAATCAAATCAACAGAGGCACAGGAAAAATTTTGGTGCAGATCACATAACGGGAGGACTTCTTTCTGGAGTGGTCACATTGATTCAAAATCTCAATGAAAGCAGGAGGTCTTGCAGCTCCTCTTCTCTCATTTTTAGCCACATGTGCTTTCCCTTCATCCTAGGTTTTCTTGGACACACCAGGACCTCTTCTTTTTTATGTGACTCACAAACCCAGCAGAAGACTGTATACACATTTAGGTTTTGTCTTACCTTTTTTACTGGATATTTTCTGCCAGGCTAGTGAACTGAGTCAAGTCACAGTTTTGGTTTTTTTTTTTTTTTTTAATGAGCCAGAGTTGCCACAAGGTAGTATATAGCTGACAGAAAGGAATAATGGGACAAGTATATAAAGAAAGTGGCATCCCCTAATTCTGGCCGTGTTGAGCCAGTGGACTGTGTTTTAATGTGTTAGGCTTGTTTTATTCCTTGCATATAGGCCCCCAAGATGAGCACTTTAAGAAAAGCTCTGTATTGCCCTAAGGGTGTAATTTCACATTATATTTTCTTTGGGGAAACCAAAGCCTTTGCTTTTCAAACTCCATATTTTAACCCAACTATGCCCAGAATAGTTTGTGAAGAGCAATTAGGAGGCATTAACATGTTGTTCTAGCACAAGGGATGAGATCGGTAATATCTTAAGCCAAGTTCATTTCCAAACAAAATGTAAAATGTCTTTACAACCCAATCCTGACTATTTTCACTCTCCTGTGACTGATGTAGTTCCCAAAGAGTAAAACAGTAACAATGTTAAGCTCAGAACAAGTAATACTGAAAATGTGTGCCAGGTACCTGGGATTTGTCTTTGACCTCTAAGGAACAGTCTATTTATTGAGAGAACTGAGATTAAGGAAATAATTTTTTGTCATTCTCATTTCAATACGATGGTCATAGGGATGTTTCATTCAAAACAGGAAATATTATGAAACCTAATGACAAAAAATGAAAACTGCTTCACTTGATTTGCATTTCTGAGTTGCATTGTATTACTTCTGTGAGCAAGATCAAGGTTTGCTTGTTTTAAAAGCAGTGATGAATGTTTATTATTCTTCTTTTTTGACTTATGAACCAAATATAAGGAAAAGAACACGGGGGGAAAACCAAACTTGAGCCTTCCGTAAACCAGAACTCAGTTGCCAAGCCAAACTCCTTCCCTGCCATCCAGTGTAAAAACCCACTACAGGCAGGGGAATGGAGCTTTTTTTCCAGGGACGTGGCAGCCACAAGCCTGAGTAGAAACTTTTGCCATGGATGATCAGGTGATAAATATCCTCTATATGGATTCTTTATCCCTAGATACGCAAAATGTCTATGTAATGCTGTTTCCCTCCCCTTGCAGGTAGGGTTTGAAAGTTACTACTCACTGGAGAGTTAGTAATATCCTGATGTTTCCACAAGGATAGAGGATCAGGGGAGCCTGCCCGAGGAGGAGGTAGATGTGGTTAATATACACAGCTTCTCAGGGTTATGCTTCTTACTCACAAAGAGCAAACATGAAGTTTTCTTCTCTGGTTCTGTAGCAGGTGTTACTGTTCTTATTATTGATCAGGAAAGTGTAATGGAGAAAAGTAATGGAAATCAAACCAAACTAGCCTTTCCTGCCCTCTGCAATGATAAATTTAGCCAGAAATATTTCCCAGTGCCTTAACACATCAGAATTTTTTTGCTTTTAAAAATTTCTCTGTCCTTTATTATTTTGTCAACTTTTCATCTGATTACAGTAATTTCTTTTTTTTTGACTAATTAAGCCTGGACATTTTCTCTTACAGGAGAACCAGTTGTTATTGGCAACCTTTTCTGTGCTACAAAGTGTAAAGATGGATTAATGAGTCATGTAGTCCTCTCGGTCATTGAAGGAACCAGTCTGATTCGAGATCATTATCAGGTTTGGGTGGTTTCCACACCTACAAGTCCTCTTTACAACATGCATTAAACTGTTGAAACTAATGGAAATGTCTTCTTTTTTTCCTACTATCTGAATGAGGAGTCCCCACAGAAGCTATACAAAGCTGAAATTTGTATGGGTATAGCTCTGATGTTTTTGATAGTGATACCTAGAAGGAATTCCTTAAGTAAACGTTGGTGAGCTTTGAAAGCTGTAAATATAACTAGAATTATTAGAATTCCTATGACTAGAATAACCAGATTGCCATTCAATACCAAACAGCAGCCCATTCCTTTAAATTTTGTGATACTGCTGATTTCCTAAGTCAGAGTAGATTCATACTTTTAAATCTTCACAGGAACAGCTGTGAAATCAAGCTAGATGCAAATAGACTTCTTGGCCAGAGTTATTCAGGCTAAAATAGCAACTGTGGTTACCAGTTGGGGTCAGTCTGTTTTTCTTTAACAGTGCATGAAATTACCAGCAGGAGAGAGTAACATTTGGCATTTAGAGACTCATCCAGAGTTGGAAGCAGGCCTTTGGGTAGAATGCATATGTGTGCACACACAGAAAAAATACTGAAGTCATGCTTTTAGTATAGAATTTGCCACCTCTTTATTAAGTAGCTCTGCTAGTTTTTCTGATATGAACAGCAATGCTTTGAGATAAACAGGCGTCAGAGGCATTACTCGTATTCTCAAAGTAGACTTTTGTAGAGCAAATGTCTCTCTAGCCACTACCATTCAATGAGCTACTTCTGCAAATATTAAAAAAAACTTGCAAAATCAGAAATGTGAATATTCAGGAGAAAAGACAAAAGGGAATACTACATAAAATATAACTGAAGAAAAAAAATGGATATTGATAACAAGATTTTTTGGTTTGCTGAATGGAAACTGATGTTTAGAACACTTTTTTGGGAAAAAGATAAAAATGGTCAGCCTAATATAAAAAATTAAAAGCCTGCTTCATTTTGAAATTAAATTTCAAATGAAAATGTTGACATTTCTTTTAATGGATGAATATCCTTGATAGGCTAGGTCAAATTCACCATATGTTTTTTCCAAAACTCAAGTCTTTGAAAATCTCTCACCCAGTTTCAATTACAAATAAACTGAGTAAAAGAGTATTACCTCACCCATATTCTCATTGGAAAACTTGCATCATCTAGTTGCCAAGACCTGCTTCAGGCAGTAACATAATCTCATGAATTTGCTAACTATATGATCACTGTGTTTTGCAGGATATTGAAAGAATGTGGCCTTCTTTCAACAAGAGGGATTGTGAGAGCATGGCAAATGAAAACCAAAAACTTTCCAGTACTTTGGAGAGCTTTCTGACTGCCTTACAGAACACCAGCAGTGGCAGCTGTGAATGTCAACTAACGTTGGAGAACACACAGAGACGACTGCAAATGTAAAGCCCAAACGGTTCCTGTTAGAGCTATTATTTTCTGCATATGTCTGTGTTCTAAATTATGTAATTACAGGAGGAATACTCTTTATCAAAGTAGCTTTAAACTTTGTTCACTAAACTGAAAATTGAGTGCACATAATGCACAAATTATTTAAGCAAAATTCTGGATATTTCTAAAAGCCCTTACACGTTTGCTGAGCACTTGCAGCAGATCTTGCTACTTCGCAAAGAGAATGCTTTGAATTACAAATAAGAAAATTTTCCATTTTCCATGACCTCACTTAGGTAAAAATTTTGATATCTTAATTGTTTATTTAAAGCTGTTTTGCCATGGCCTTGTCCTCTCAGCAGCTGGATATCTTCTGCAAAACATTGAACGTTCAGATCAGTTCAGCAGTTCAAAGAGTCAGAAACATAGGATGGTGCTTGTAAACCGACAGGCTTGAACTCCAAATAATTTCAGATATTTGTTGTTCCCTTGAGGAAAAATAACAGATTTTGAGTAAATGAATAAAACTGCTACTACAGAGTATTTCAAACTTGCTGTCAGTTAGAAGCGGTTCTTGTTATAATTGTTGCTATGCTGGTTTGACTATTGGATTGTTTTCATAATGGGCTTGAATGGTCTATGTGAATTATTATAATCATACAGAAAAACTTGAGCTTAGTTGCTGCTCTTATGGATCATAGACTCATGCCCAGTTTTTTAATGGTAAATAACACCTTATGTGTGTATATTCTTTATCACTTAAATTACAATTAGTAATTTGAACTGCAGTGCTTTGTATCTCAGTTTTAAAAATGTGTGTTCAGTGCAAAACATGGAAGTGAGACATTGCTAGACCTGTGCTTCTCCATAAGCTAGTTTGCTCGAGCAATCAGCCATCATAGGAAGATCTCTACATTTGCAATTTCATTTAGACGTGAAATATGATGATCCCTGCACCACATAAATACGGCATGAGAAGGTCTGTAGAGCAGCTTACTGCATGCACAGTGTGTGCACGTAGAGCATAATGTGACCTCTTTGCCTCGTTTAGTGGCTGTTTCACTATTCAAGTTACTCTTTTTACATAGTAATGTCAATGACTTAGTTCTGATAACTTGTGAAACTAAGGCTATCGTTTCAGGGTGGCTGACAATTTGGAGCTACAGTTGTCAGAAAATCCAGTGGCAGCTTTTCTCAGCACTTTTAATCTTTTGAATGGTGGGTTCCAGTTTTCTTCACTTTTGTACAAGTCACTGCTGCATAATTTTGCAGGACAATAACTTTTTCATTTTTCAAATTTTAAAGGGATACTGCTTATGAAGACTACTGACTTAATGCAATATATTTTCATTATACACATGTGCACATACATGCGCTTGAGTTGGCACAGGACAGCATAACTTACCCTGTCGGAGCCTGTCCAATAAAATGCAGAGATTCATTAGAAAGAAGAGGGAATTTAAGTTAGTGGAAAAAGAAAATCTTAAAGGACTAATGGCTGCTTCATGAATTTCTGATGTTCTCATAACACAGGGATGTGGGGTAACCTGTGCTCTTATAGGATAAGGGAAACAGATGCACAAGCCCTTCAATCTGCCAGGAGAGTGACCTTTACATTTGAAGTGAATTACATGATATGAAGTTTCTGTGTCCTTTACCCCTCAGAATAAATCTAATGAAAAGGATACAGCCTGTGGGAAATTTAATTTAGCAGACTGGTACTGTTGGCACTGTTTTTCTTCTCTTCTAGGTGTGAAAGTCAAAGAGTGTGTGCAGAATCTTACTCAGCTGAGGCTGGACATTGGTTCTTCTGTCAATATTTCTGAAGAAACTATCAGTACCATCTTGGAAGCCAGCATCTCTCATTCAAAGGTAAAAGATCAAAAAGAGGTGTTAAATTAACAGGTCAATCGATAGCCTGATGTGCCAGCTGAGACAAAACAAACCACCTTGTGTGGAATCTTATATTCACTTGTCGCTTCTATGTGGAATATTTACTGAGATTTAGGTCTTCAAAATAATAATGTGAAGCATTAACAGATCAATTTATAGTAGCATAGTCTTCTGGTCTAAATGGCACTGTTTCATTACTTTCAGCAGTGTTTTAACCCCTTGTACTGACACAGAATTTAAAGCTTTGTTGTCTTGGTACTATAGAAAAGCTGGGGATTCCTGGAGAAATAATTTTGTATCTTCCCACCTTTGATCCTTGCAGTACAGAGTTGTCTGATTTTTATTTTTTTTTTCATTCCTTTGTGTGCTCCTCACTGTTCTTACATTATCTTACTACTATCTTTCCTTACCTCCATTTTATATAGCTATTGTCTCTTGAGTATATTCTCTAAAGGGTATATTGTGTAAGTTTGCTGAGTGAAGGACTGTGTGTTATCGTTGCTGCTGTTTCCCATGATCCCCGTGATTAGCAGAAGTAATGAAAAATGCCACCTAATTTACAGGTTCTTTTTCCTGGTAACGTTTGTAGGGACTGAAAAGAATTGGAGGTACATTTGGTATAAACTAATCAGGTCAAGCAGCCACTGGGTGTCACTGATGCTCTACCTGCAGAAACAGTTGGAAGATTGTCAAAAGTATGGCTATTAAAAGGGCAGTTCAGACTATTGTAACTACTTATAGGTGATTTTTTTCTTCTGCTTCTTTGGCCGTGTGAATGCCTTCACTGTTAGCTTTTTATTTTGATACCAGTAAATGCTAATCTGGAAGCAATTCAGTTCACAGGTGCACCTGTGATCTTTTGGAATAATTATGCCAATTGATTGAATTTTCAGATGACTTTCTAGCCTTATGTTTTGCGAAACTCCTTTGTAGAGTTTAGATATATGTACACATCCCACATTTGCATACCTATAAGGAATATTTTGTTTGCTTAAGTGCTTAAATCGTCCCCCACTACAACTGTAGCATTAAAGCCTATGTCTCTTACTGATTATGCAAGATGCACAAGTATTTTTTTAAGCTATAATTTAGGCACATCCTTTATGTTTATGGTATATATATCCACTGTCTGATAATTCTAATGATAGTTGTGGAGTAGGAGTTTGGAGTAGCTTTGATACTTAAAGCTGCAAGCAATGTTCAGAGGGATGTAATCTACTAGATAAGATGCCAAATGGTTAAAAAATGGACTGAAATGGTCATATTCATATGGAGCATGGGGAAATAGATTACAAATTGTATCACAGAGTCAAATTCTGTCCAAAAGAAATTGTCCAAATCAGTATCCTTTTTGGATATTGTCTAAATCAGTATCATTATCAGCTGCTAGTAGAATTATATTTACATTCATATTCTGTTTCTTGTACATGCAGGAAAAAGGGAAAAATTAAATATATAGAAAATCCTTTGCAATCACAAAGGCAAAATTCTACTCCAGAATAAAAATCTAGAAGTGAAATTAATAAATTCGAAATGAACATGTTCATAGGAGTTAATGATTTAAATTGTATATCTTGACTAGCTTTGGCTCTGAATTTTATTTTCTTGTGGACCCTGTCCCTCACTGAGTACTGTTACTAGCTCCAGATGCATTGAGTGGAGGCAGTATAGGCAGGTTCTGTCCTAAGGCATACAGGGGAGCTCACAGGACTGTACTTTGGCTTCTACAGGTTTCAAACTTATAATTTTTCTGGACTTGCTGCCATTTGTTTTCTTTCAGGCATTTCAGGAGAAAGGGTAGCTAAGAACTCCTGAGATATAAGGGTTGCAAACATTTGTCTTTTGATATGGCATTTTTGTAGGAAGAAACAAACCATCATTATCCAAGGAGTTTTTATGGTAGTTTTACCCAAGGTCTGCTTAGGCACTTGTCCATTCATCCACTATTAAATAATAACACTTCAAAGAAAGCATTCCTGAGGGTTAAATTTATGTGTCCTCTGAAAAAAAGGAAGGGCCATATTGTTTGATTTTAGTGATTTATACATCTAGATTCTGAAACTTAAGTGTTTCTTCAACAAAGGTTTATATCTGCTAGATTGGATATGTTCAGCATTGTAAATATGCCTGCTTATGGTATGATTGCTCATAGACCGATTGACTGACCTGTTCACAAATGAAAGTAAATCTTTATAAGAAATATACTTCATTTCTTTATATGTATATAAAGAATATAAAGTAAGAACATATCAATCTGATATAGAGTTCATTATTTCAGGTCTGTTGATGACTGCAAATTGTCACGTTACTGTGACACAAATTCTCACCTTATTGACTATAAAAGAAAGTGATGCATTTCAGGGAGAAAAATTTCTAATACACATACATTATGATAGGTTTTTTACAGTGCCTTTCTGGTAGCTTTAACTGGAAGATGTGATGAAGAACTACTTAGCCTGCTGCTAAAGCTACCTGAAAACAGTAAAACTTCCCTGGTAGTGGAAGAATTATGTTCCTTATCAGCACTGGACTTGTATACCCTGTCTTTAATGATTATACAGAATTTGAACTTACGTCATATCTTTTACAAGGTAAGATGGGAAAAAGAGCATTCAGCTCCTATGTTTTCTTTTGAAGAATAAAATAAATAAATAAGAAATAAGTTAATAACATCTATTACGTTCTTTCTCTGTGGAATCAAACACTGGACATATGGTATTTTTTGGTCTTCATTTCACTCCACGAACAGTTGAAGAATGGGGTTGGTAGGTGCTACTGTGTTCCATTTCTTGCATTATTATCGTTGAAGACTTAATTGTAAAAGCTTTAGAGAAAACACAGAAGGTCAGAGACATAGTTTTATTAAACTTTAGCAGAGTTTGTGTTTCATGCAATTAGTCACTTCTGAATTTGTAAGCGTGGAAGACTGATCTGGCATCATTGGAACTAAAACAGGCCTAGGAGATCACATTACAAGAGTTACAGAATATTTTATAGGAGAAATTCATAGGACTCTGGAATACATTTCATTTGTTGTAGAAATCATGTTGGTAATTAATGTGGCTCCTTCAGGAACTAGCTTTTCCAGCTCTCAGAATGAGTCTCTCTTATAGGGCAAATCTCCTATATTTTATATGACCCAAGTCAAATGACTTTGACAAGAATAATACAGTGCCAAAACTATAATGAAAGGGATACAGAAGTCTGTAGCAAAACTGTATTATCTTGTATATCTGTGGATAATCTGGGATCTAGTGTGGGTTTTCAGTGCGATAATATTTTAACTTGTAAAAGTAAAATTATTTGATGAGATTTCTGATAGTTAGCAGGCATTCTTTCAGTTCTTAATTGACAGAACACAAAAAGTTTTAAGTACAAATAGTTGAAAAATAGTTACAATATTGGGAGGAAGAATATTTTGTTCTAAAGCTGTAGATGCTAGGTTGTATTCTGGAAAGCTGCATGCGCAGTTGAACAGTTGGCCACATACATTTAAGAACAAGACAATTTCCCAGAATAGGTTAAGATGCCACAGGGAAAAGATTTCAACTTTCTGAATTATTTGCCATCCTAGTGGGAGGAAAAAACCCAGAAAAAAACCCCAGTGCTTATTCTGATGGACTTTTCTATTAAATCGTACTGAAGCATAATGAATTCCTAGCAAATAATAAAAAACATTGACAGCACATCCTAAATTATAATGGAAGTTTTGCTAATTTTTTAACTGAATAAGATTTTTTTTATGGTTTCTTTTTTTTTATGTGTAAAAACAGGTGAAGGCTGAGAAGAAAATTAAGCACAGACATTATTAGAGTAGGAAGTAAAATAAAGGTGGATAAAATAAAGATAATCAGGGGAAACAGCTGAAAGTATATAATGAGATTATATTGGTTTTATTTTCATGCATAGGCAGGTAACAATGAATCAGTTTGTATTACCATGTCATCTAAATAACCTATAAAAGCAAAGCAAACAGAGAGAAAATTCATAATTCCAAAACTTGCATGGTGGAAACAGCAAATGGCCAATTGAACTTTAGTCAAGTAGGGAATGAAATACAATTATTTTAGGTAAAAGGCAGTTCATATGAAAAATGCAAAGGGAGGAACAGTGTGACAGGGAAGTTTGCTGTCTAATATGATTCCTAAAGTAATTACAGTGGTTGCTAGATTTAAGTTATTAATTATTTTTAAAATATTGAACTGTTGCATTGAACGTCTTGAACCTGTTGAAAGTAAAGTTCTCATTTACACTGATTTCTGAGGGGACAGGATGTTGCAGATCCCATTAGCATCTTGGGTAGGAGAGCTCTCTTCAGCTTGGAAGGTATAACCATGTTCTCTGGATTTTAATTCCTGATCTGTCATAGGCCAGTTCTAATATTACTTTAGACTTTTTCTTTAGCTGAATTTGAGAGTAACTGGGGAGTTATACTAAAATGAGTTTTGTTAAACATGATTTGCAGAACATTGTATAAGCAGTTTTAGAAAAAGACTGAATAATTTTGAGTGTTTCATTGAAAGGTTATTTTTTTTTTTCTAATTGGAATTTATTGTTGTGATATTTCCTTCTTTTCCAAGGTTAAGATACCATCTGAGATAGGCAATGTATTAAACATGCTACTGGATGTGGTTTCTAGTATCAGCTCTCTTCTCGATAAAGCCCACCATGTCATGGAAAACCTTCCAGTGTTCCTCCAAGGAATTCAAGATATTGGTGTGCTTGACATTTCTGCATTGGGGCAGGTATGTGTATGACTTTGAAATGCAAATTTAATTCCCATCATGAGGTGTCTTTTAGGGATGTGTACTAATAGAAATTGTGTCCTAGAAAGTTGGGAACTTAGAAGAGAGTCTATAGACCCAAGGAAGATTCATTTGGTCTCTTTCAAGCACTCTGGCAATTTTGAATCTGTTGTCGCATTGTTTCTGTCATCTCTTTCCTTGCTAACTTACGAGATCATAGCCTAAATTAATATGGGATTAGGCTACTGATTAATAGTAACATGTATTAGCTGTGATTTGGAGATAGCCGTGCCTTTTCTGCTAGTGCTGTGGTTTTTCGGTTTTTTTTTTGATGACCAAACTGTTACTCTGTTTGTAAGAAATGACTTTGCTTTTTTAAGGATAAGATTTCAGGGTACCATGTGCAATTCCTGTAACTGCCATGTGTTTTTATTTGTACCTGTTGAGCAGAAGTATCACACAAAAACCTTTACATTTTAAAAAAAGCGGCATGAAGTGTGAGTGAGGATATTTCTTTTGACTCTGTCTTTAAGGGCAGTTGCTGTTTGCACATCTACACAGATAGCACTGTGTTTGCTGGCTCTGATATTAATCAGAAAAAAGGTTTCTGTTTCTAAGCAAGTTCTAACTCCATAAGAACACCCGCTTACCCCTATGGCATTCATTACCTTCTGGATTTGCTATTGTCTGTGGAAAGTTTAGGATTGAATCCGGTTCTAAAATTGCAAAAGATCCCTCAGTAATAAAGAATGCAAACTGGTTTATGACTACGGTACAGAGTAAGCACTGCCTCAAATACTGTTTTTCCTAGTGATATGAATCTTTCTCAGTACCTAATCTGTGTGACGGACACTTTGTAAAATGCTGTTTTGTGCATATTGGTTTTCGTTTTGAGCCTCTCTTCTTTGGGCTGCCACAATCACAGGTGGCTTTCATCAAATGCTTACAGCTTTTCTGCTTTCCTTAAACTAGTTCTGTTTGTGTCCTTTGAACAAAGGAAGTATTCTTTTTGCAGTGAAGTCCCAAAGTTGCTTATTTGATAGAAGAAACTCTCAAAAGGTTCTGTTAAAAAAAAAAATTTGCTAGGGAACAAAAAGAACAGCAGAGGGCCATCTGGTCACGGTTTTAATCTTTGCTTCATGGCAGCCCGTATTATTCTGTAATATAGCATAGATTTAACCTTGAAATTTTGGGTCCTTTTTACATCTTACCTTTTCTGGTAACTTTTTCTGACACAATCTTTATTTTCTTAGGTTTTGTTAATTCAGTTTTTCTTGAGAAATGACTCTTTGTTTTTGTCACCTAATAATTTGTGGATGATTAAAAAATATTAGTGCCTATTTCTTTTGATAATAAATTAGATGTTTGACGTTTTGAAGGGCTCTTCTGTCTTGTACCTTTTTCTTACTTTGTAGACTAGTAAAAGTTGTTTATTTTCAAGTATTCTTTCCTTGTCAGGTTTAACTGGATTTGTTTTTCTACTTTCTATTAATACCTTTAATTATTGATTATTTTGTTTTCTGCTTTTCTATACTGGCCAAACTTGTGCTACTGAATAAGCGTGCTACTAAAGTGTGGATATTGGTTATACACTTTCCTCCTTAAATATTTTCTTCTATTTCCAAAAGAGTCCATCCTTCTGACTTTTTATTTTCATGATAACCAACTGCAAAGTAGTTCAGTGACTAGGAAGATTACCAAATAAAGTATGTAAAGCTTTTTAAAGTAAAAGTATGTGGACCTTTGGCATAGAGTAACACAGATTCTCCTTCATTAACTTCTAACTGAAAAAGTTATTTTGAAGTTGATTTTAAAAAATGTAGATTTAATTACTTCTATAATGAAAGAGGTAATAAAGTAACTGTCAATTACACATGTGGATATTTGTCTGAAAGACAAAATGAAAAGCAAGAAATACTTTTAAATTATCTGTAAAATGTGGAGTTGAATTGGTGTGCTACATATTTTGTAATAAAAGATGTAAAAACTCAATATCTGCCAGCCAGTAGTAATTGGGACACAGAGCCATATTCTGCTAACAACATTGAGTGAATGGATAACTTCCTGAGGAAAAACATTGCTGATTTCGATCATGATTTTTGCTTTTTTGTTTGCTGTTTGAAATTATTTGCTTATATTTCCATAGCTAATTTTCAGTATGTTTGTCAGTCATGAATAGGTAAACTGCAGGGGACTTGCTGAGTTACTGAATGCTGTCAGCTGTGAAAGGTGGCCTCATTCTCTAATCCCTTCAGTAACTTGAGCAAGTTCTCCATTAAAACTATCATTACTGAAAAGCCTCTTGCTATAAATGTATAAAATTCTGACTTAAGTTTATCCATGGCTGGTATGTTTAATCTCATATCAAAAATGTTCTGTAGCTTTTATAACTTCTCTGACTTCCTGATGTGTTTGTGGAAGACCACTCTGTTTTGACAGGTTAAATAGATTTATTTTAGCATTTGTTTTGTTTATTTTAAATTTTTTCTTTCATAACAGGCTCTCAGTTGTCTCAGACATCCTAGTGCCATCTTCGCATGCTGTGTTAAGGCTATCTTGAATGTTAATGTTGGGGACAAGAAATGCATACTGTGCTTGAGGGGAATTATGGCTGGTGACCCTTGTAATTCTGCTCATTCATGTCTGTACCTACTAAAATGACTTTCTGAATCTTGCGTTCATCTTGCATTACTTTTTTGTAAGCTGCATACATTTTTGTCTCTTAATTGATCAAGAATCAGTGATATACCCAGGTAAACTCAATTTGATAACAGCATCTTGTGATTTCAATTGATAAATAATGTTTGGCACTGGTTATCTTTATATTCAGTTAATTTTTTTTTTTTTTTGTGGATTTGACAGAGTTGGAAGGGACCCCTAGAGATCATCTAGTCCAACTGCCCTGCTAAGCAGGATTGCTTAGAGCACATTACTCAGGACTGCATCCAGGCGGGTCTTGAAAATCTCAGGAGAAGGGGACTCCACGACCTCTCTTGGCAGCCTGTTCCAGTGCTCTGTCACCCTCACTGTAAAGAAGTTTTTCCTC
>JAOXNO010000013.1:86006256-86036675 GCA_028565335.1 Limnodromus scolopaceus
ACCTTGATATTGCTCATGAGTAACCAACCCCTTTTTCCAGAGGTTGTACACTTTCCTTTTCTCCCTGAGGTCCAGCCGAAGCCCTCTATTTAGCCAGACCGGTCTTCTTCCCCGTCTGCTCCTTTTGTGGGACCTGGGGATGGCCTTCTCTTGCGCTTTTGAGAGTTCCTCCTTGAAGTATGACCAAATACCAAATTAGGTACTTGGTTTCTAGCCATATCACATTCTGGTATTCTTTTCTCCTGCAATGCCTTCTGGTATTAATTTATAGGCGAATTTCAGTAATTTCCTTCTTTTAGGGCTAAAAAGCTTATCACAGTGGACCTCAGTCTCACAGGAATAACAGTAGTAACTTCTCTGCGATCCAGTGTTTTATTTCTTTTTAAGAGAGTTCCTGCAATATCTGCTTAACAACATTTTTTACCCACCACATAGTTGTTGGATTAATGCTGATTAATATTTTCTAGGACAAGAACATTAATTGACTGTTAAGGTTCACCTAGTTTAGAGATAGCATCTGTCTTTTTCGGGAAAAAGTACTTGCCTTCCCACATAAGTATACTGTATTGGTTTGGAACAATAATTTGATAATGCATTAGATTCTACTCCTTGCATACTTTTTGTCTTTAACTGCTCTCCACTTCACAAATTATTGTATATCTTGCCCTATTATGACAAGATATCCATTATTTCCTGTAGCATTATGTCACTCATTCTTGAGTTACAGATGAGTTTTCTACTTTTCATTCAAATATTGCCATCTAAATTTCGTAGTCTTTTTGAATTTATTTGGTTTTGAATTTATTTTAGTTTTCTGTGCAAGCCATAACCTGACTTGACTTTAAGGTCCCTTGTGTTGAATAGCTGATTTTTCTACTCCACATTAATTTGGTTTTATTCATTATATTTTTTATTTAAGCATACAGCTGTCCAATTGGGTCAGAAGCCCCTGTGCCCTCATTTAAGAATTGAGTTCCAGATAGCTTTTTAATCTTCACTACCAGACTTTCTCTCCCATGACTTTGTTGGAGCGACTGGCTTGACGGATTACTTTGTTTCTTGGAAGCTACTTGTTTGGATTCATCAGCCTTGATTACAGACCTACTTCATTTAGTTTGAACTAGAACAACAGGATCAAAGATAACCTTTTGTGAACATCCATCCTATATAGTTCTCCCACTTTATCAAAGCCAAATTTTAGAAAACATATCTTATTGAGTCAGTGGATATTTAGTTGAAAGACAGTAAGTAGATTCAGTCTGTTGGTGGCAGCTTACCGCATAAATATTCATTATTTGAATTTCAAGTTATTTTGATTGGAACCAGAATTAATTAGCAAGTTTGTGCTCTTTGACTGAAATAAGCCTCATTTATCCTCCTAGTGCAAATAGTCACTAATAAGGATTCAAAAACACTTTTATTCAGCTTTGTGCATAAATAAAATTTATTCCTCCAGTAAAGTCCATGCCAACAGATTCATTCAAGAGCTGTAGATGATGATGATGACATGAAATATGGATATTATTTATTTGCTATGCTGTATGCTGAAACCGTATGCAAAAAGTCAGATTTTGGTAGCAGCCAACACTGAGTTTTAAATAACACTTCTAATATTCCTCCAGGATTACTAAAGAAGCACCTGGCACTTCAGTAAATGCATTGATAAGGATAAACTGTTTCTAACAGCACAATCTCTAAACTGTCTGTGAATTAGTCTTTACATAAAGTGCTGTGCTACTTTGAAAACTGACTCTTCTGTTTAAAAGATATCATTCCGGTGATAAAATGCCAGTTTATTTTTGTGTCAAATGTATTTGGTTGACATGTCACAGTCTTTTATCTATTTGCCAGTTGTGCAGTCTTCAAATGATATCTGATAGTCTAGTTACATTTTTCTTGACAAGCATCTGCATCAGGCGGGCCAATGCAACCTTCAGTTATACTCTAGCAGCACGTTGCCTTGCAGTTGTATCCTCTCTTAGAACTGTGCACCTGTACAGCTTTCCATGAGATACCAGCTACAATCGAGCACATTTTTTGAAAAATGAAGCTGCACAGAGGAGGCTGGTTGCGTTTGGTTTTTTTCTTTCTCTTTTTTTTTTTTTTTTATGTGGTGAATGATGGCGCTTAAGCCATAAAAGCAGTCAGATTGCTCTACTCATTAGATGTATGCTAGTCATGAGCAAATGGCAATAATAAATGCTAGTATGACCCAATATGTGCGAAAACTAGAATCACATCTAACAACTTAAAAAATGTACTTGAGAAATAGATTTTTAGGGCATGTGCACTTGAATGTATATTTTTTTTCTTATTAACAACTGTTGTCACTGCAAATGGTTTTGGTTGTTTCTGCTCTCTTTGTGCTACAGGAGTAATCTACCAGAAGAGCAGACTGTGAAAACTGAAATTGTCATCAAGGAATCTCTAGTCCAGCTGTCTTGATATTTTCTTTCCTTTTCTGCCTAACCAATACATAGGGATTTTTTTTTTCAAAATTTAATGTAGTACGCTATACTACTGTTTTTCATTCAGTATCCTGGAAATTAAAACAGCATTACTTTTTTTTTTTTTTTAAAGCTCCCATGATAAAGCTGATCAAGAGAACAGAAAAGAGCACAGCAGGCCCTCATTCTTGTAGGCAGTTTCATCAGCCTAATTTTGTCAAACTCCTTGGATGCCAATATTGAGAGAACACCAGGGCTACTCCCTGAAGCTACTAAAAGTAACTTTGATTCATCTGTATTCCTGTTTGTTTGTTCTAGTTCTTGCAAGGTGGGCAGTTCAGAAGTTCAGCTGTTGGATCCCTGGAGTCTGTAATCAAGGCAGTGTGTAAAGAAGAATCTTCATTTTTTAGCAATGCAAACCTGTTCATTGACATGCCCAGAATCATGGGACTCTTGGAAGACAATATGGCAAAATATGGCATTCCTGAAGACTCAAGTAAGAAAAACTATCACTCACAAGTTGCATGTATGCATTCAGAATTTAGAGACTTTTTTCCCTCTTGAATGGAAATGTTTATGTACCAGCTGACATCTCAGTTGACACTGTAATCCTGAGCACAAGAATTGATCAATAAAAGGTTTATGACTATGAGATAATTGTGGATGAGACAAAAGGGATTCTGGTTGTTTTCTATCTTTGCTAATAATAAATAAGAATATTCCTGTCTTAGAGACATATTTATTAGAATTTTTAATGCACTTTGTATTAAAAATATATCTTTGAGATGCACAATTGAGAATTTATTGCTGCATGCCTTTCTTCTGTGGTCACAAAGCTGTGGTATTATCATGCAGTAAAATATGCTAGCCCTTTGGATAAAATAATTTTTTTTATAGTTGATATTCCTATTTTATTTATCAAGTGCCCAGAAAATCTCTTCACTCATATAATTTCACCTTTGCTCCCTTTCTTCAATATACACTTGACTTACCCTGTTTAATATAGTTAATAACCTTACTAGTGTCTCAGTGGCCCTGTGCAAGAGAAAAATACAGTGATAGAGCGTCACTCGGGAAGGATCTGTGACTGTGAATCATGGGTCTATCATCTCTCAGTTTGTGCAGCCAGAAACTGACTCTGGCTTGGCTGGGACCCTTGGGAGTGAGCCAGAGCTCCGCCGTAGCCTTCGTCACTCGTCTGTAGGATAGCAGTAAGCAGGCAGCTCTGCTTTTCATTCCCATTTGAAGAATGGAGTTAGCAGGATGGCTAAAGAGAGAGATTGTTTGGGACTTAGTCTCTTTCAAAGATGTTAGGCCAGAAGCACTATCTGTTTCTTAATGTTTTATTTTGTTTTAAATATTGTCACAACACTTGAGTGTCCTTTTACTATAGGACCTTGAAAAATATCTTTAAACCATCCAGTTAGTTCCAGCATTCCTATAAATGAATCAAAAATGTTTCCCATATTTTACAAATTGGTAAATGAGGCAATGGAAAATGAAAATCAAAAAAATTTCTATGACACCACAGAAACTTGATTTGTATTCTTTTACAGTGATAAACTTGTATGTATTTTGTGTACCAGGAACTTGCCAATGACTTTCTGAAAATCACAGCAAACTGAGATTAGCAAGTCTTCTGTGTCTGTAGCATATTGATGTTACTGACTGGCCAGTTTGGAGCCTCTTAATTCTTTGCTGTCTTTTAACAAATATTGTGTTTGGTAATGATTGTTTCCTTTAAGAAAGTAAACATTTGGGCAAAGAACGGGTTTTCCTAATGATACATTTCTGAAATTTGTTTCTTTATCTTTTGGCAGGATTTTAAATGTTTTTGGTCTAGTTTTCCATTATGTACAATAACTTGTCTTCCTTGAGAAGTCAATGACATTATTTAATATTTCCTCACAGCACTAGAAATGGGATATTTCTAAATCCATTCATAATAAATAATAAAAAACCCCCAAACACATGGGCTGGGCATAAAAATCTAAATGTTTCTCAAAAGAAACTCATTGCCTTTGCTTGAGTGCAAGTGCAGTGGGATATCTTGGAAGCTATTTCTTGGATCCCAGTTCTGAAGGACATACACCCTAATTATTAGAGGCATTAATAGCCCCATCTGATGTAAGAACACCGTTTTGGGTTAAGGAATGGACAATTGATTAACTTTTTCAACTCAGGAAGTTAACAGTCATGCTAATTTTTTTTTTGGGGGGGGGGGGATTTCTGTTAGTTTCTTGTGAAATTATACAAATAAAAAAGTCTGTATTTGTGAAGGAATTTGTGTATTCCTACTTCTTTCTTAGATAGGAAAAGAAAGATATGGAACAACTGAGGGCATGGAGTGAGTCTGTTTTTTTTTTTTTTTAAGGGGACTCTTCCCTGAGCGTTCGTTTTGTGGGCAGAGGTTTTTGCATGTGTCCTTCCACTCTAAAAGGCACTAATGTAATTTTTAGGATAGAAGGGGTTCACAGGCTGCTTTTCACAAATGTGAGAAGCCCTTTGGATTCTAATTATTTTCTTCGTTGTTTTTTTTTTTTTTTTGTCTAATGTCTAGACTTCTTCATCCTCAACACTATCATAGACTGGCGATTAAACAGTTTCTATTTAGGGACCCATAGTGATTGCTTACTGGTAGTTGGATGGTATTTGGCATGGTGCTGATGCAAATCCTAAGTCAAGACTCAAGGTTTTCTTAAATAAAAATAATAATACCTATGTTGTCTGTCTTAAATGTAAGTCTATCTTTGTTTTTGCAGCTCCATTTTGCTTGAAGCTTTATCAGGATATTTTGCAGTCTTCTAATGGGGCTTTGCTATGGACTTTCCTGAAACCATTATTACATGGGAAGATACTGTACAATTCAAACATCAACATGATTGACCTGGTCATAGAGAAGGTGAGTACCAAAAGAAACTCTATTTCTGTTTATTGATTTTGTCTTTGTACTTCATTTTAAAGGTCCACTTCTTTCAGGGTAGGTAGAAACAATCGGATAATTGCCTTTCAGAAAACTGAATCCACCATGCCCCTGAGTTCTCACCTTGTTCCCACTTTAAGCTTAATATTTCTCTTAACTTTCATCGTAGTTGTTACAGTTGTTTCATCTCAGTGTGAAAAGCAGAATCTTGTTCTTAAGTCTCTTAAACCTTGTATAGAAAAATCAAAAGGAACACGTTAGGAGAAGTGTCATGTGAATCTTGCTGTGTCGAGGTGTAGGATATACTTATTGCAAGTCAGCTTTTGCCCTCATCTTTTACTTATGATGGGAACTCTAATAGGGCAGCACAGGGAACTGAGGGGATGGGATGCCCCAGGAATGAAAGCCTATTTTGAATGAGTCACTGAGCTGTGTTTGGAAAAAAACCCCAAACAATCTACAGTGTATCCTTCTTGATTATGTTTCTAACACCAGTAGTATGAATGATCAGTAGTAGCTGAGCTGCCGTTATGTGTGGTTGCTGATGACTTGATATTATTCAACAGTTTTATTGTGTCTGCAGTTTTGGTATGGTAGTTGCTCTGTCTTGAGCAATGAGATGTTTGTTCATTACTAGCTTTGAAGCACTTCCGTAAGAGGAGGATTAGACTTCTGAGCAAATTTTCCATTTACCTTGCAAATATATGATTTTTACCCTGGAATATTAATTATTGTAAGAATTACAGTTTAGGTTAATTTAAAATCTAGAAAAAAAACATTACTGTTTGTAAGTGGTACACAAAAAGACTGTAGTAACTTTAAATGTGATAACTGTTTTCCATATAAATGAAGTACAGCATATTCTGTACTTGTGCACTAAAAGATAGTAAAAAAAACCCTAAGCCAAAAAACACATGCTAGGTAGCAGATACTAGGTAATTTTATAGTTTCTGTTGTGAATCAGACATAAAGTTTCAGTGATTTCATATTTCACAGTTAAATAACTAAATTCGTGCAACAGGTCATCTCTCTGGAGTTGAGTATAATTAATTTTAAATTTTTAGCCAGGTAAAAAAATGAAGCTGCTCTTGATGTTTAATAGATAGAAATTCTATAAAGAATGAGTTGTAAGAAATGATGAAAATTCCACATTGTTTTGAATACATAATTATATTCTTTATTACAATGAAATTTAGAATAATGTACTTAAGACATTTCCACATTATTTTGCCAATTAATGTGCCAAACCCACATTCTTAAAAGCATCTGACAGACATTGTATTTGCCTATATTATGTTAAATTGTATGACCCTTTTTTTAGATTCTTTAAAGGATTCTTCAGGTAGAAGACTTCTGACACAGGAACTTCTCAAAGGCCTCCTGTGGTGAATGAGAAAGCAAAAAAATTTAAACAGAACCCTTTTTTCATATAATCATAGAATCGTTTAGATTGGAAAGGACCTTAAAGATCATTTAGTTCTAACCGCCCTACCATAAGCAGGGACACCTTCCACTAGACCAGATTACTCAAGGGTTTTTTTTTCCTGATCTTTCTTGTTTTCTTATTTGGATGTAACTTCAGTTTTTTTAAATGGATGTTTTCTAATAACTTCCTGCTGTGTAGTGTATGTGTGCATGCATATGGTCTTTCTCAAGTCTTTCTCAAATCTTTTTTTGATGGACAGATATCATAAAATGATTCAGGTTGGAAGGGACCTTAAAAATTATCCAGTTCCAACCCCCCTGCCATGGGCAGGGACACCTCCCACTAGACCAGGTTGCTCAAAGCCCCATCCAGCCTGGTCTTGAACAATTCCAGGGATGGGGCATCCACAGCTTCTCTGGAAAACCCGTTCCAGTGCCTCACCACCCTCACAGTAAAGGATTTCTTCCTAATATCTGATCTCAATCTCCCCTCTTTCAGTTAAAAAAAAAAATACCCCTCGTCCTATCACTGCAATCTTTGATAGAGTCCCTCCCAATCTCTCCTGTAGCCCCCTTTAGGTACTGGAAAGCCGTTATAAGGTCTCCCGGAGCATTCTCTTCTCCAGGCTGAACAACCGCAACTCTCTCAGCCTGTCTTCATAGGAGAGGTGCTCCAACCCTCTGATCATTTTTTGTGGCCGTCTGCTGGACCTGTTCCAACTGGTCCATGTCCTTTCCGTGCTGAGGACTCCAGAGCTGGATGCAGGACTCCAGGTGGGGTCTCACCAGGGAGGGGTAGAATCACCTCCCTCGACCTGCTGGCCACTCTTTTGTATATGTCCAGTTTCTTCTATGCTGCTTTAAATAGTCTCTGTACTTCCTGCCACACATCTTACCCCTTCACTGCTTTTAATTTCTTTCAAATAAGCTTCTACATTATATAAAGGTCATCTCTTCCAGAAATCTATGCTGCTACAGTAATATTTTTTTGTTTGTAAAAGGAGGTTGAATATAATGCAGTTATGGTTACTGTAGCTCTTTTAAGGTGACTTCAGCAAAAAAATAAATAACCTTTTGTGCTGTTCAGAATCAAGTCAAGAAGTAGTAAGATCTGAGCTCAGATCTTAGAAGCTGCTTGATAAAACAATTTCTAATGATGTCTGAAAATTTGATCTCCTTGTATTAGTGTGACCTGTGCTTCTCTGAACTGGGGAAATAGCAATCTCCCATATTGGCTGTTTGCTACCCTTGCAGCCTTTCTGATCTCCCTCAGCTTGTAGACATCATGCCTGGACATGATCCTGATATTCAGGCCTGTGATTTCAGTCTATGAGGCTTCTGTGTGTGTAGCTTGCTGACAAAAGAACTTGTTTAGCTGATTTGACACCAAATTTCAGTTTAACATTTAGGATCACTCTCCCTTGTAGGTGGAATGAAGCATCTCATATAAGTTAAATGCATAAATGCTTATAGGAAAATGAGCTTATTTGCAAGGGTCTCTTTGGGCCCTGCTGTACTACAAATGGAAAGAAAGAACCACCACAAATTGTTTTCCCATGTTGTGATAGGAGTGGTATTTTGCAAAAGTAATTTAAAATGCTATGGAAAAAATGCTGTACTTTCAATAGCAATTATTGCAAAAAGTGTCATCCCAAATTGGAGTTTACAACTCATTGCAGACACTTTGCTTGGGAAATGTCACGATCTCTACCATAATAACAATGCTGGATTGTTCTTAAATGCACTTCTGTGACTGATAACACCAATTTAAACAAAAAGATGCTGCAATATTTTCTAATCTTGAGTGCACTTCTGATCTGTTTAAAATAGACTGGAAAAAATTGATGGTTATTTGCTGGTGGCTAAGAGAGAAATTGTAACTTATGTTGGACTGGGACCAAGGATATTTTCCTATACTGGTGTGTTCCTCTGTGAGAGTATTTTGAACTAGATTGATTGGTTGAATTTATTGCTCTGACCATGCTTCCAGCTTTCACTTTTATTATATATTCAGTTAAAGTAGTTTAAATAAAAGACCAACATGATCTGTAAAGACTTTCATTTGAATATGTCCGAACTGTATTTTTTTCCTGTTTTTCTGAAGAACATCTATGATACTCTTTATGAAAAACACATTATAAAATAAAGAGGGCTTTATGTTACTTCAGGTAGGAAACATACACTCTGCAGGAAGTCTTCGATTTGTATGGCATTCAATGACTGTAACAAATACTTTTCATTTCTTAAGTAGAAAATACAGAACATGGATATCCTTGCTGCTGACTATCAAGGTGAAATGGAAAGGTGTTGCAGAAGATCTGAAGCATGCCAATTTTTCCCATTTCTTAAGATTTGCTATGCACAATTTTGACTTCATTTGTCTCCATGTATTCTTTTCCCCAGGCTAATTTCACTTTTGGTTTTGTGGAAAACTTGAAGACTTATTCTGAGACATGGCTTAGGATGTCTGAGGTTTTTAAAACCAGGGGGAATGTCCTCACGGTCTCACAACTGGAGGTTGGTGAACTGTGGGAGGGCTTCCTATTTTCCAATTATTTTCTATGTGATTGAGGCCTAATTTCTGTACATGTAGAAACTGCCGATCTATCTGGCTTCAGGTTTGAAAAGAGCTGAAAAAGAGGCAGATTAGCTTTAGGTTATGAGCCTACAGTATGATACTGAGAAAATTCTGACGTAAAAATATTTAAAAGCAATGTTGCCTCATGATAGCCAATATTACCAGGCAATAGGGGAGATAAAACAAGTAGGTATACCTACTTGTAAATAAGCTATATACACTTATTTAAAACAAATGTAAGGTTGTAGGAAATATTTTCTGAAATTTGCTTGTTTATCATTGCTTTTTCCACAATGTATGCATCTGATAATATTTCTCACATCAGTTTTTTTGACTTTAAAAAAAAGAAAAGAACATTATTGTAACTGGGATTTTTCCCATTCTACGTATTTGTCCTTTTGCTTTCCCCAATAAAATTTAGTTTTGCCATCTTTGACTTTTGAAAACATGCATGGCTGTTACGCTTTGCAAAAATAAGCAGAATTCTGTCTGGTCACATGCGTATCAACTGAACCATTACTTTTAAGTTCAAATAAGGAATGATACTAGTAATCATGCATTAGAATTGCAGATCCCAGGATTCTCTTGTACAGCTAATAATTCCCGCACCTCTTGGAACTTGGCAAATGAGGTAAAGAAGTTAAAAGAATTCCCAAATGCCAGTTTTAAAAAGATATTTGTTTTACTACTGCCAGTGCTAATAGTATAATGGCCGTAAAGTCTTGCAGGAAAAGAGAATGGGTTTCTGTCCCAGTGGACTTGCAAGGACATTAGAATGGAGTCACAGTTAAAATATTTGCAATAAAGGCGAACAGTGATGTACAGCAATGGAGAGTATATGTTCTGTTGTTTATTTAAAATGTGTAGAGTTAACCTGTTAAGAGGGGAAGACTGAAGACATGGAGAGGCTAAGTGACTTCTCCAGTGTTATGCAGGAAATCTTGGTAATGGAATTGAACAAGAATACATATCACAGAATCACGGAATTGTCAGAGTTGGAAGGGACATATGTATATTTTTTTATTTCTTTAGGGAAGATAAACCTGATGTAACATGTATCACTTTTCATTTTAGGAAGCACTGCAAAGCAATTTCATAAAGCACTTCATAGAAAGTAATTTGGATATTGACATGGAAAAACTCTTGAAAAAAATGCAAGTATATGGTATGTACATAAAAGTGCACGTACTGATTATTCTTATTAGACTTTAACTTGAGCTTAGAACTACATTTAGTTGAAATTGAATCTTTTACCTACTTAAATGATACTAAAGTGCCAGACTTCTAAATTCTTTTGTTGAGTTAGTCTCAAATAGTTCTAATTACCTTTTTTTCTTCTGAGTGACTGGATAATTTGCATTTAAAAATATTGAAAGACTTGAAAAATCTGGTAACAATTTCGAAGTGGCAAACTGTCACGGGAGAGTTATAAACATGGAAGCTATACTTAAAAGGAGGGAAGGGAGAAGTAATCCCAGTAGCCACATTTCCATTAGGTGGCGGTAAAGTTTGTAAATTTTGAAAAAAATCTATATATTTTAAATTGAAATAGAAAATAATATTGGATACAGTGTGTTTAATCAAAATCTGTCTGTATTTTTTTTTTCTCTCCTTTTATTGAGATTTAGTTGTGTGTGGTCTCCTTGATACACAGATATGATTGTAATCAGGGAGGAGAAAGGTTGGGCTCAGGTCAGCAGAGAGTAACCAGGGTGAGACCCAGCGCTGGGATGTCCAGGAGGGGACGTGGGGGCAATGCTGAGGCCAGGCCAGGGTGTAACCCCATGGGTAGGAGTCTGGGCCCAGATCAGCAGATCCATGGCCTGGTCCACAGCCAGGCTGTGATGTGGTGGGAGCTGCATCCTCAGGCAGACCCTGCAACAGCTGTGTGCAGCTCTGATGATAAAGGAGTGGCCGTGGCTCAGCTGTCTGCGTGGGACTGCCCAGTAGTGTCCCCCTGGGTCACAGCCGTCCTTGGCTACACCCTTTCTGCACTGGTGCTGAGCCCTGGCAGCCAAACATCCAGGAGTAGAGAGTAAGTCCTCCAGTGCCAGATAGAGATCCCAAGGGGAACAGTTTATAACAGAGGCGGTGGGGATTATTACAAATAATTTTGGGTATACAGTAATTTAAGGAGGAGAAGAGAAAGGATTATGCTGGAATCTTAAGTTACTTAGAGATTTTATAAGAATTTGGTAATAGGAAAAAAATCAATATGTCCCATTGTAAGTAGGGTAGGTGCATGATAATTAAAATGGTTGGTGACATTTGTCAGGAGGAACTGTCCATACCAAAGCAGAGTGTAATAATACTTAAGAAAAGTTCATGATTTTTGGCACCAGAAAGAGAAAAGTGAGATAAAATTCAGTAACAGATAGTGTGACATCATGTATGAAGGGAGCTGGGTGCTTCCTAGAGGAAGATAGTGGTAGAGAGGACAGATCTGTGTAGTTTGTTATCAGTGAGTGTTAGGGTAATTATGAGCCAGACACAGATCTGTTCCAGTTGTCTGTTGAAGGATGAATGTGATGAGCTCTCAGATGCCCCCATGAAGGGTCTGTGTAACCTTCATTGCTGGAAAAGAGGTTATTAAGTTACGGTTAAAGAATCAAGTCTGGAGCTAAAATGAACAAATACATGTAGCTGAAGTGCAACTTTTATTGGATTTTGGTACCTGCCTCTAAGCAGAAGATGAGAAAAAAACCCACTGAAGCTCCTGTAAGCTTGTAAATGGTGAAGTGTGTTCTCAGTTTTAAATTTTACTACTGCCCTAGCTGTAGTGCTGTTGGTGTGAGCTGAAGTTCTTGGCTTTTCTTTTGCAGACAGGATGTGAGATTTAATTAAAACTGGCCTTGATTTGAAGGTTGCATTTGAAGGCTAGGACTAGCTATGCACACTTTCACTAAGAAAAATGACAAATTTTGTCCAGAATTCAATCCAGAAAATAAGGATCCGGGCTCAATATCCTCCTTAGGCAAGGGACTCACACTTCAATTTGCTATTTCTTGGGAAAATTTTCTTAACCTCTGAAATGTTTCCTAGTCTGAGTCAGCCACAGCTCACCCTTCATGGTGAAACTGGGTCACAGTACAACTGGAAAGGACCCCACAGAGTCACACAGTTGGAAAGGCAGGGAGGAAAAGCAATGCCTGCTGGAAACTTAGCAGTCTCAATATAGTAGTTGAGTAATAGATGGATTTTGTTTGTTTGGACCTAACACTGGGAACTGCATGATAGGTTATGGGCAAAAAATATTTCATTAAGTAGAAGATCTCTGGAGTTACCAGGTCCATCTTCACTGTTGCAGACAAGGTCATCGCAGAAATCTGTCCATTTATTTCTCAACCTATAGCTTTTTAACAGAGATAAGGACATTTGACAATAAGTAATAAAAGGTTAATAGTTTTGGGTAGTGAATACAGGAAATAATTTAAGTAGAATGGCTTATGAAACTAGAATTTCTTTATTCTAATGGGATACAGTCGATAAAATTAACATAATATAAAAAGTGAAAATCAATATGGCCTATAGATCACAATAGCATTTATGCCTTTGGGAAGCTGATCTGTCCAAAGTGCCAGAGCGCTATTCTGCATTTACACTTTGATTCTTTTTCTTTTCCAAATTCACATTGTCTTTTTGCTTTTTGAAATATCACTATGTGCTCCTATTTTTATGTTGGTTTTGTATATGCTTTTTTGTTTATTTTATTGCTCTACAATCATGTGTAACTGTTACTGTAACAAACTGTTCTTATGTTTTGGGTTTTTTTTAAAATTTTATTACTCTCATACTCATCAGCTTTTTAGTCCTGTAATTATTTTGCTTGAATCCTACTAAAGTCTTAAATATATCCATATATGTTATTGGTTTTACCACTCACAATCTGTTTATTTCCATCCAAAGCTCAGGTTTTCAAAAATCACCTAATCTGTGTGATTATGTATTTTGTCTTCTAAATAAAGCAAATATTCCCTTGGTTTATTAAATCTACACTCACATTAAGCTGACTTTTAATTAGGCTCAAATCCAAGGTGCTTGTATTTGCATCTTTTTTTTACTTCTCTACAGTCTATAACAGTGGTTAACAGTCTTAGTGGTGTGATATTCACCCTGCTACTCCTGCTGGAAATTGTTGTGGACACAGAGTGGATTGATGTGGAATGCTTCCAACCTCTCTATAAAATTATCATGCTAAGAGACCTCTTAAATTATCATGCTAAGAGACTTTCTAAAACTGTTTTACAGGGTTACTTTGTCAGTTTTACTCACCTGGAACGAAGTAAATGTTTAACTGAGGACAGAAAAGTTTATAGTTTTCTTTTTAAACCCTTCTTTACTTTCTAAACTAGCTGTGTGCGGGCAAGTCAAATGTATTCATCTGTGCTTTCTGACCCAGCAATTTGCAATAATTTCCTGGTTGTAACTGATTTTATATAAAACCTGTCCTGCTAGAATTTGTGACCTCCTTGCCGAGTGCAGTCCTTATGAACCTCTCAAGAGGCACTGGGAGGCAGTTGTGCTGCAGGAACTTCTTTTGGTTTCTTGCTCGTTGAGTTTCTCACTTGTCCTTCTGTGATTTCTCCCAGATGTGAAGTATTTTTTCACTTCCAAGGAAAGGCAGCTTTCCTTCATGCTGCCCCTCTGCTGTCCTCATTGTAATGAAGTAGTTTTATGTGTATATAGAAAGCTGAAAATGAATAGCTCTAACATCATAATTGAGAACTCTGCCACCACCAAAATCACCTGATAGCAAGAAACTTTCTCTGAATTTCTGACCTAAATTCATTCATTGCTGGTTCATTCCAAATTATTCTTCTTGCAACCTTTTACTTAAATAGCACTTCTGCCTAGTAGAATTATATAAAACAGTTGTATTTCCTCCCAGTTACTTAATGATAGTTTAAAGGATAGTTTAATTGGAAGATGAGGGCTGGGTTGGTATGTAACAATGTATAAAGATAACATTGAAAATAGATTTGCAGAGTTGTTAATCATAATTGCTACATTTATAAATTGGAATAATACAAGAAGATAGGTAATTCTATAGATATGAATTCTAAAACTTTCCTGTGGATTTTACCTGTTCATTTATATGTGGTATTTCTATGCTAGAGTATAGAAGTTAATCTGCATTGTGAAAGATAATGTTTTGCTTCCAAAAACATTTAAGTATGCCGTACTCCAAGCAAGCAGCAAGCTAGTTGGTATTTCTTATGCTAAAATATTCAATAGTTCAATTCATTAGAGAGAAGTTTTTAAAGTTAATTATTGATTTCAAATTAAGGTCTTTCAAAGATCAGCTGGTGAAGAGATCTCTGGTTATTTTTTAATGTGTATATATATAGGGCTATATATAATTATGGACACACACACATATATATTTATAAATATAAAAATATATATGAAAGTTTAACCCCTACTCTTTGGGCTTAATTTTAGGAATTTTCTATTATCTCTAATGCTACAAAACAGGTAGCAGCACAGGTATTTCCTTTCTTGTCCTCCTCAAGGATAGCAGTAATGTAGACATATAGTATCTATGTTTAGAGCTGTTTTCTCTCAACCCATGAATTCACCCTTGTCATTGCTTGCATGTCTTCTGAGTTCTAGACTATAATACTATCAGTTCCTCTGTCTTGTTGCCTTGTGATCCTTTATTTTTTCTCACTGGTAATCATGTCCCTTCTACAGACTGCTCCATATATTTTACCACTTAATCTGCCTTCTATCGTAATATTTTCTGTGCTGATGCTGAATAACATCTATGATTCAGGCTTTATCTGTAACCACTCTTATCAAACAAGGTCACCACCTATGCTTTTTAAAGCCTATATGTTCAAGTGTGTCTTGAAAAATTTAAGATGGAAACTTTTGTTGGATATTTTATGACATTATTTATTACCTGAGAAATTCAGGTGTTTCCATTAAATCCAGATGAGTTAAGATTGTTTCTAGATCATGCTATCTTCTGGTTATTCTCTCAAGCATAAAGATATGACACTATCTCTACATTCTCTACCAATGGATGGAGATCTGAATTCTTTCAAAGGTTCAGTGCTTTTGGAAAGCAGGCTTTGGTTGAGGTATACATTCATCCTGGATCCATAGATAAGATCAAAGTCAAAATGGAGGGGTTGTAGGCTTTTTTCAGATGCTTTTTAAATGTAGGGCTTGAGTCAAAATGCTTATGTTCGATATAGCAAGCTGCTTGAAATATTTGTAGTGTTAAGGAGAGAAGAAATGGACAATATGTTACTAGATGAAAGAGATGTATGTCAAAGTATAGTAACTCACTTGTATTTGTGGGAGTAGTTATGGAAAGATTAGGAAATATAAATAGTCCTACAGCTTCAAGGACATGGTTTCTTTCTAGAACTTTGCTAGAATTTGTTGCATTTTTGTTGCTCTGAAAGCGAAGCGAAAAGTAGCTGAGAACTTGTAAAAGCCACTGAGACATGAACTACACTTCCACAAGTTCATACTAAAATTCCTGTGTTTTTAAAACATCTTCTTTTTTTTTTTTTTTAAATACAAAGGATATTTACTCTTATAGGATGTGCAAGTGAGAACATAGCTTTCTGTTCATTAAAACTAAGCAAGTCCAATTTGTTTTCTGATCTTAGAAACTATGATGAACAACATGCTTAACAGCTCAGCAAGTAAACAGATTGACCTGTTGTCACAGCTTGTAGTAAATATCTCTTCCTGTGTGTTACTGGACCGTTTCCAGCCTTTTGACTCTGTTGAAAAATTGGAGGAGAAGGCTCATGAACTCATGCAGCAAAATAATTTTTTGGCTAGTAAGTACCTTGTTTAAAGTGTATATTGACAGAAAAATCAGACTTTGTAGTTGTTGTCTCTGTCTATTGATAAGGTAGGTTAAGCTTAGGCAGTTTCAAAGTGTGTATTAAAACACATATAATGCATGCAATATAAAAAGCATATTTACCTTAGAGAGATTCCACAGCATGTGAATGCTGTAATAGATACTATAAAGACTAATTATATTGTTTTATTTGTGGAACTGCTAAGTGAATCATTAGAGTCTATTATTTCTAACAAAATATTGAAAGGAATAGTCATACATTTTTGAAGTACAAAGGAAACTTGACTACTTATTAGTATACTAATATCACCTAGTATACATCCTTTTGAATTTTAATTCTTATATTCTTGGCTTTCCAAAAAGGAGGAAAGAAAGTGGGGTTTTACTATGTTTTATTCTTAAACCAACATCTCAGAGAAATCAACTTGTTTCTTCAGAGTAAATAAATTCTTAAACAATGGACGTATTTCTTTTCTTCCCTGGGATTGCACTCTCTATCCTTTTTCTGCATTATATCCTTGTTGCTGAGAATCAAATAGTTGTACAAATGAGTTTAAAAGACAAGAATGTTTTTCTTATTGCACACACTTTCTCTTCTTGTATAAAATGCTTTAAGTTGCAAGTAGCATTTCCAAAAGAGAGCCCCATTTAAGTCTGTATAAAGTGCGCTACAATTTTTTTCCCCTGTTGTTGGGTTTTTATTACTTTCCTGGACTCCTGTAAGTACACAACAGAAGATATGTCAAAGCAGTTCTAGAGAATGAAACTACTCAGTCTGGAATCCTATATTTGTTCTGTAACCTGCACGGTATTGCCATTTGCAGAATGTGGGAATGACCACCCTCCATCAATATAACACCAACAGGCCATATAATGAGATAAGGAAAATTTCTCAAGAGTACTTCATAGGGAGTGAAATTGTTTCCCTCTTCAAGGGAAGAATCAAACAAATAGATCTTGGCCCTCAGAAAATTGAATTGTCAAGTTCTAGATCCATTTTGCTCCCACTTATGTAGAGAAGGGTCATATGTTAACATAAGCCAAGACAATTCTTGGGATATTTTTTCAGTACTATGACCTTTATAATCTCTTCACATGCTTAAAGAGGTAAGATGGCATTTTAAGAGACCTATTGTGTCCAACACTTCAATATTACATTCTCAGATATAGGAATACATTCCTTTCCATAGTAAGATATGAAACTAAAATGGAATTTTCCTTGCTTTCTTTGTTTGTAGTCTTCAAAGCCTTCATAGCCTCAGCAATTGTCTTAGGAAATTAAATGTTTGCATAAATGGGAAAATGAGATTGGCTGGTTGAAAAGATAAGCTTTACACAACAGTCAAGTGTTCTTATCATATTGTCTTTCAGAGGACCAGGTGGTAGGTAAGACAGCTCGCCCCTTTCTGAAGGAAAAAAGGTCAATATTTCACATTCGTCAAAAAGTTCTAAAGACTCTGGGTCATCCAGAAAGAAAATACAATGAGTATGTTGTATTTGACTTCATCTTTCTAGCTACAGATTAAGCCTTTATCTTTCATCTTTTTTTTTTTATACAGAGCTAGAGAAAATAAATATGTGAATTCTGCTGCACTAAACCAGAAGTTTTGTAATTGACTCAGAAATTAAAAATCATAGTAAATTTTAATGGATTGGTACTGTTTACTTTGTCACTCACTTCCAGGGGTTGCGGTCCTTTGATGGACAAACTTTATGGCCACTGCGTTCACTGTGGAATTGAGTTCCATCCCCGAAAAGGGGTTAAATCTGCATACAAAGAGAATAAACCACAACTCAAAAAAGCAAATTTCAGAAGGAATTTTCTCAGATAAAAATGATCATTGCATACCCATTTATCATGTGAATAATTTTTTACGTTTCACATTGATGAATTTTTAAAAAAATAAGTCTCTGTGAAACCTACCATTCTTGTGTTTGGGGGTCAAGAAACTTTGGAGGTCTGCACTGCCAGGTGAATGTATCCTACTGTCATATGACAATTGGCCATGAGTTAGCTATGTAAATAGCATGAATTGTATAGGCTTGGGTATGAAGCTCCTTTTCTTCTTGTGTCAGGTATCATCTTCGATATGCCAAAAAACAAGACAGAAGATTCTAGCAAACTCCTGCCACGACACATTTCCTATACAATTAGGACCAGTGTTCTCTATAGCATGAGAACAGATTTGATTAAAAACCCAGCATGGAAATCCCATCCCCAGAAGTTGCCAGCTGATGGGTTTAAATACAACCACATCTTTATTCCTCTTCAAGACATGATTGAGAGGGCAATTATTTCAGCACAGACTGGGACAGATGCCTTAGTGCCAGCCATTCAGGTGCAAGCCATGCCTTACCCTTGTCATACCAGTGATCTGTAAGTAAACTTTCAGCTTTTTAATTCAATGTATTATCCTGGTGGGTGCATGTATATCTCAGCACAGGATTGAACCAGTGTGTCCAATACCAGAATATTGCAGCATAGCAAATGTTGTTTAACAGCTGTGACCACAACACATTATGCAACTTCTCTCTGGCAAGTGACCCCCTAGGAGCTGTTTGCAGCTGTACTGTGGAGTAGTCTGTTAGACAGAGACTGTGTCAACGTATTGTGCAACTAACTTAGATTATGCTAAGAAACCCACTTTCCATCCTTAATTGTCCTGTACACAAACTGTATATTGGTTCCTGATACATGTCAAAGTACAGTGCACTGTGCAATGCAAAGCAAAAGAAAAGGCGTAGAAAAGTTTATTGTGAAACTGTCAAAATATCCTGACTATTAGATTTTAAAACTAGTCAGTGGTAATAAATCCGGTAAAATGGAGCAAAAGTTGACTGGCTCATGCTATTCTTTACTGTCCACGTATATTGCTCTACCATAGACACAAATCTGAATTCTGTTTGACTTTGAAATGGAGCTCTAAAGAGTGATTACATCAGTTGTATTGTTGACAAATACTAATATAGTATTATAGAACCAATACATATATTTAGGTTGTATGTGAAAAATAAGCAATTCTAACCAGAACAAGAATAAATTTTATTGCTCATGTTGGGTCTTATTTTGTGCATACTTTGAGAATATTCCTAATATTGGCTTATTAACATTCTGCTAAAAAAATCTTTTACCTTTGGGAGCTAACAACTCTGCATATATGTTCTTTCATAGATTCTTGAACAACATAGGGTTTTTTTTCCCACTTATGATGATGTTAACGTGGATGATTTCAGTTGCTGGCATGGTTCGCAAGCTGGTTTATGAAAGAGAAATTCACCTTGAAGAGGTAAGAGGCAAATTAGCCTCTGAAAATAAAATTTATTTACTAAAGTGTACTGAAATACAAAACTTAAACTTTGAGGTACTTTTATGTACTCCTAATCCAGCTGGCTTTGTTTTCATTTGTGTCCTCTGGACAGAAGGTTCTAGTTGTACCTGCCAACTCAAATTCACAATGGTGTTTAAGCATCAGCCCTCTTAGTATGCAAATATTTTTTCTGAGACAAAAAGCAGCAAGCAAAAGATCCATAAAAGTTGAAGTTGAAAACTGTAAATTATTGTTTGGAAAAAGTCCTTGTGATTAGAATGGGATTTTTTTTTCATTAAAAATTTGCCATTTACTATGTAATTATCAGAAATATAAGGAAGGATGACAGAAAAAAAATGAGACCATTATTTGCTTACATCAATGGCTAGTCTTAGCAGATGCTAAGCATATGGAAGGACACAGGGTTTTATGATACATTTTCGGTATGGATAAATATACTTTTTTTTTTTTAAGAATTATACTGGTCTTTACTGCTGCATTAAGCTTTTTTTAATTTGGGAAATTATCTAATTTTCTAAACTTTGTTTTGTAGGAGAGGCCTTATTTTTTTTAACGCTTTAAAATATTAAATCAATTTAATAAAGTTAATTTTGATATGAAAAATGCTTCAGAAATAGTATTAGCTTGTTTCCAAAAACATCTTTTTTTTTTTTAAAAAAGGGGAGTGATTCTTCATACCTCGCTAGATTATTATTTGCATACTAATATGTAAAGGTTTACAAACATATCCACATGTTACTTTTAGTTCAGCAACAGGCTGGGGGAAAAACATTTGTTTATATAGTGCTGGTGATATCTTCAGTACTTTTTAGAGTATAAAAAGGCAAACTCCTCACTGGAGGACCCGGTAATCTTCCATCTGGCTCTGTAATGCTATGCAAAAGAGAGTTGTACCTGAGCACTAGGATTCCTCATATTAGTATGTGAAAAGCTCAGAGGAGGCCCTGCTCAGAATCGGGTTTCATCCAGCAGAGAGCAGTGGGAAGGGATAGCACAGGAAAAGGGAAAGAGATGAGTAATCTAAAGGGAAGGTGACATCCTTTGGGGAGCTGATGGTGTCTTGGTGGGAACCTGTTTTGCTTAAAAAAAAAACAAAAACAAAACCAAAAACAAACAAAAGGAGAGAAGAAGAAAATTTATTTCCTAACTTTAACTTTCTTTGCTATGTTGTCTTGCAGTATATGAAGACAATGGGTGTACATCCAGCCATTCATTTCTTTGCTTGGTTTCTGGAGAATGTCATTATGCTGACAATAAGCAGCTGTGCTCTGGCCATCATTTTAAAAGCAAGTGGTATCTTTGCTTATAGCAATGGCTTCCTCGTCTTCCTTTTTCTCCTGGATTTTGGAGTTACAGTTATTATGTTAAGCTATTTTTTGGGAGCATTTTTTAGCAGTGCTGATACAGCAGCTTTGTGTGCCAGCCTTGTGTATATGATCAGTTTTTTACCCTACATAGTTTTGTTGGTCTTGCAGAACCAGTTGAGTTTCATCAACCAGATTATAATGGTAAATATGTCTTTTCCTTTTCTAATTTTTCTCCTCCAACCACAACGTGTTTTTCCCAGGTTTCTGTTTGCTTTTGTGTTTCGCTGGAAATAAGTCACATTAATAGATATCCAACTGATAAAATGTTTTTAATGTACAAAGAAATAAAAAATAATTTTTCAAGGAAATTATGTAAACCTACAGAAAATATAAGACTGTTGAATTCTTTGTGGTTTTGCCTCAAAATGTTTGTAATTTTTGTGTACTTTCAACCACACACAATGCTGAAAGTCATTATTTGTTTGGAGGAAAACTAGTGATAGTTTCTCTGAGTGAGGATTAGATCAGAAATTTTTCTACTGTTTATCTGGTTATACAGGTATCAATCTGTTAGAAAAATGATATTGATTCTTTGCATTCAAGTAAGCACAGATTTAAGACTGCAGAATTGTGACATAAATAGGCAGGGTGGAATCTTTGGTTGGTTTTTTTATTTATTTTTTTTTCTGTTACCTTTTTTTTTCCCCCTTCTCTGGGTCACAGAGAGGGAAAAGTATGCATCAGATAACTTGCAGACTTTAAAATCTGTTATTTCAAAATAACTCTTCTGATATCCTGGATTTTCTGAAAATCACAGGGCAGCAGCATGTGAAAAAGGGAATCGTTTATGATGAGCAGAGGCCATCAAGTGAGATGGTGAAACCTTAGCAATGTACGAGCCAGGGACTCAGTTGATGGGAATTAGCATGAACTTCTCTGTACAAAAATGTTTTTGAATTTTATTCAAAATAGCAGCCTATGTCATACTTCTTTCTTCAGACAGCTGGCAGGATGTGTTCCTTTTGTGTCAAATACTGCAGAAACTTTATTTAGTTACATTATTTTAAAATAGGAGATAAAATGAACTTCTATTTCAGCTCGCTTTCAAACTGCAGAATTTTATCACTGAATAATGCCTTCACGAGATCACCAGTGTTTTTCCATGGATTATCAGTCACACTTCCGTTTTATACTACTTCACTAACTTGCTCATTTTCCATTTTGTGCTTTTGTGATACAGCATGACTCTGTTACTTATAAGAAGTCAAATGTTGTTTCCTTGTACAAAAAAAGCTGTCTCAGCATATAGTACCCAGTGTGTGTGTTCCTTCTGCCTCTGCCTCTTCTTGACTTCTGGTCTTACAAAAATGAGTAGGAACACTGATCTTAGTACATAAAGTATATTCCTTTGCATGTTTTACAGTGTTATACGTTATGTTTTTTCAGTCTGTGGTAGATTTACGATGGTCTGTAACTCGTTATAAAGTTAAATAATGCTTTCCCATGTTAATAACTAGGTCAGTAGAACTTTTTAAGGTGGAGCAAATACTACTGCAGTATGTGGGGGAGTATTGTTAAAACATAAAAGGAAATAATGACCATTAGCCTATGTGAAACAAATGTCTATTTATTTTTTGCTTGCTTTTAGTATTACAAATTATTTTATTTCATGGAGCTTGTTAATGGTGTGTTTTATTTGATGTTCACATCCTCTTTCTCCTCTGGTGTTGTAGTGTCTTCTGTCTACAACTGCCTTTGGGCAAGGAGTATTTTTCATTACATTCTTTGAAGGCCAAGAAATAGGTAAGCTCTCTGGTTAGAGGAAAACCTTTGTAATTATTATTTCAGAAACTACAGTTGGAAACACTTTTCACTTTGTTCTGAGAAAAAAAGTCTCTAATAATGTGCTAACAGGCTAGATCATAACAGGAGAAAAAAACTTTTTAATGCCTCTTGAGAACCAAGTTAAGCGTGTGCTGCTTTCTAGCAGTAAATTGAAGTGGGCTTAGCAGGGCTGTATTTGCAATACAGGTTGGAGGAAAATCTTCACATCCCATTAGATGATAGAATGAGTGTATTCAGCAAATGAAATTGTTCTAGAGATGCAAAGTCAGACTTTATATTAAGTGAAATTCAGTAGAGCTACCTAAAGGTGAACATCTGACTGAATATCATTTCACTCGTTGAATGTGTTATTTCTCTCAGTTCAGTGGAGGAAGCTTTGGCAAGGCATTTAGAGCAGTTTCTTGGAAGTCCTCATTGATGTCAGTGAAAGCTCTTATGCTTGCTTTCTGGTGAGGATATCAACAGGGACTTATGTAGGATCACAAAATATTTGAGGTTGGAAGGAACCTCTGGAGGTCGTCTAGTCCACCACCATGGCTCAAGTAGGGCCACCTAGAGCCAGTTGCACAGGATCATGTCCAGATGGCTTTGGAATATTTCCAGGGTTGGAGACTCCACAGCCTCTCTGGGCAACCTGTGCCAGTGCTCAGTCACTTCACAGTGAAAAAGTGTTTTCTTATGTTCATTGGGTACCTCCTGTGTTTCAGTTTGTCCCTGTTGCCTCTTGTCCTGTCACTGGGGACCACTGAAAAGAGCCTCTGTCTTCTTTGCAACCTCCTTTCAGGTATTTATATAAATTGATAAGATCACCCTCAAGCTTTCTCTTCTCTAGCTTGACCACTCCCAGCTCTCTCAGACTTCCTTCATAGGAGAGGACAGCAGTCCCTTAATCATCTCTGTGGCTCTTCACTGGACTCTCTGCAGTACCTCCATGTTTCTCTTGTACTGGGGAGCCCAGAACTGGACATAGTACTCCAGGCATGGTCTCACCAGTGCTAAATAAAGAGAATGGATCACCTCCCTCAACATCCTGGCAATGCTTTGCCTAAGGCAGCCCAGGATATCATCAGCTTTCTTTGTGGTAAGGGCACGTTGCTGGCTCATGATCAACTTGGTGTCCATGAGGAAGGACCCCCAGGTCCTTTTCTGCAAAGCCAATATCTGGTGTCCTCCAGCATGTATTGGTACGTGGGATTGTTCCTTGACAGGTACAGGACTTTGCGCTTCTTGCTAAACCTCATGAGGTTCCTGTCAGCCTGTTTTGCTAGCCTGTTCAGTCCTCTCTGGGTGGCAGCATGACCCTCTGGCATATCATCTACTCCTCCCAGTTTTGTGTCATCAGCAAACTTGCTGAGGATGGTCTCTGCCCCATTATCCACATCATTAGTTAAACAGGATCAGACTCAGTATTGCCCCCTGGAGTACACTGCTAGTTACTGGCTTTCAGCTAGACTTCATGCCACTGATCACCACACTCTGGGCCTGGCCATTCAGCCAGTTTGCGATCCACCTCACTGTATTCTCCTCTAGCTCATACTTCATTAACTTCTTCAGGAGGATTTTATGGGAAACAGTGACAGAAGTTTACTGAAGTCCAGGTAGACAAGATCCACAAGTCTCCCCTTATCTACCAGGCCAGTCTTTTCGTTGTAGAAGTTTAATCAACTTGGTCAAGCATAATTTCCTCTTAGAAAGCGATGCTTGCTATTCCTGATGATATTCTTGTCTGTTCATGTGCCTGGAAATGATTTCCAGGATTAGTTACTTCATCACCTTCCCAGGGTGCGAAATGAGGCTTACCAGCCTGTAGTTCCCTAGGTCCTTCTTCTTGAAGATTAGAGTTATAACTGCTTTCCTCCAGTCTTCAGGCAATTCTCCCAATTTCCATGCTCAATCAAAGATTATTGAGAATGGCCTTGCAATGACATCTGCCAGCTCTGTCAGTGCTTTTGAGTCCATACCATCAGGGTCCATGGACTTAACGTATGTGCAGTTTGCATAAGCATTCCCTGCCCTGATCCTCTTTCACCAAAAGTGCATTGTCCTTCCTCCAGACTTTTCCCTTGGTCTCTGGGACCTGTGATTTCTGGATACTGGACTCGCTTGTAAACATTGAGGCAAAGGTGACATTCAGTACCTCAACCTTTTCCACGTCCTATGTAACCAGGTCCTCTATCTCGTTGGGCAATGGGTCCACATTTTCCCTAGTCTTCCTTTTGTCACCTATGTACTTAATGAAGCCCTTCTTGTTGTCTTTGACATCACCAACCAGACTCAATTCCATTTTGATTTTAACTTTTGCAACTTCATCGCTGGATACTCGAACAATATTTTTGTGTTCCTCACAGGTTATCTGTCCTTGCTTCCACTCTCTGCATGCTTCCTTTTTTGCGTTTGAGTTGTCACTCAAGGAGCTCCTTGTTCATCCATGCAGGCCTCCTGGCACTTTTACCTGACTTCCTATTAATTGGGTTGGACTACTCTTGAGCTTGGCAGATGTATCCAGGTTCACAGATGGATTAGTCTGTAACACAATGGAGGTTTATGAGAACAATATTGTACAGAACAAGAAAAGTGTAAGTTATTCACTTACAACAAAATGCTAAGATGAATATTCAATTATTATACATTGGAAAGTAAGAAAAAAATTACCTTTACTTTGTGAAGTATTTTGTACGTTTCTCATATGTGAACATATTTGTACTCAGCCTGAGTAGCAAGCTTGGAGGCAGCTGGCGAAATCCCCACTGAGCTACAGTTCAGGTGCAGAAATGCATGAGAACACCCTGTTATGTTTAAATGTTAGGGACAAAAAAAATGCTTGTAAACTGGCTAAACGTTCTAACAGGTTGCCCTACTATCCCCAAGCTAAGAGCTGCCCCTATTGATGCTAAAGCTTTAGAAAAGTAAGAAATGAATGTTTAGGCCATTAATAAATATCTAAAAGGGGCATGCATTTATGTTTCTAAACATATAAAGGGATGTAATCCCTTTCTTTTTTTACTACTACAGCAAGATGAATATTGATGACAGTGGATGTTACAAACCACAAGGTATTGAAAAAGCATCATAACGATACAAAAATTAGTAAGAATGGAAGAGAGAGTTGCAGAAAATATTACTTAAATTTCCCACCAGACACTTCATCAAAATGACTCATTTTTATTGAAGAAAGGGCAAAACATGCTTCATGGAAAAACTTCTTTTCTTGACAATTGTAGAAAAGGAATTGTAGAAATAATATCATGACTCACTCTACTGCAAACAAAGTAGTGTTTTCAGAAAAAAAATGCAATGCTTTTTGTAAATCTACAATTTGGTTACTTTTGTTTTCCATTTAGCAATATGGTAGCTTTCTGTAGTACTAGTTTTGCACCTTCTTGTGCAAAAGGTCGCATCTTCTGCAATGTAATAATTTTATGAAGCAATTATTCAGTGAGTTTGTTGTTTACCTCCGAATTTACAGTTTACCTCCGAATACAGTCAGTGCACAAAAATACTTGCTTCTTAGTTAGAATTCACAGATTTAAGTTTTCAGATTTAGCATTATAGAAATGACTTTAAATTTTGTGTAACCCATTTCTTTACAAGATCAGCAGAACGGCATAAAGCTTGATTCATTGAAGAGGTTAGTGCCCCATTTTGTCAGTCATAGTTCTATTTCTTTTGCCAAATTAAGGGCCAGCTAACACTTTGTAAACAGCCCTTTCTACAGCAGCTTCTCTGCATTTTCCCAGCAGCAGTGTCACCTGCTGTTCTAAATAGAGGCTTGTAGAGGCATAGCAATTCATTTCTATTCATTAGGATTACTGTTATTAACTATGGTCTTTTTTGTGTCAGTGCTTAAATACCCAGAAGTATGTGGTGTTGATGTGTTTGTGATCTTTAATGCTGCACTGATTTAGCTGTGACCTTTTAAAAATTATTATTATTATTACTATTACTACCAGGAATTCAGTGGAATAATGTGCACCAGTCAATGGCACAAGGAGGATGCATGACCTTTGGATGGATGTGCTGGATGATGTTCTTTGACTCCATTTTATATTCTATAGGTGGCTGGTATTTTAGCAATATTATTCCTGGTAAGAAGTTCTTATTTGAAGAACAACCTGGAGTTGTTCTTATTTCACATTTTTGAAGAAGTTATTGGATGGAATGGATAGAATAGGCTTTCCTCATTGTATGCAATGAAAACAAAAACATTTCTCTTTCTGAGTTGAGGTTTTGATGTGCAAAACTGCCTGATTGCCTTTAGGGACAGTCTTGCTTAAGACTAGGAAAAGTCTTCCTACATACATAAATATTGAGTAGTGCTAACACATGGACTAGCATTTGTAGCCAGGCATGAAATATCTTTTGTTTGCTTATGAGGAATTAGGAATTCCTTGGTACTTCACAGTAACAGAGCTCTGTCTAGTACCAAAACTTCCTGTGAAAATGGTGAATCTAAGTCTGTACTTGGGCTGAAAACCAGGAACGCCACCACACTTTCAGATCACAAAGATTTGAACTGGTAACTGTATCTTGCTACCAGTCAGTCCTCAGTCTAATGCATAAAGAAAACTAACTTTCAAGCGTATTTTCAGAAAAAAGTAGGATTTTTTTTTTCGTTAACTAAGTTTTAGAAATATTATTGAGTTGATTGATGCATTTTTAATCGTAGCCTAATGCCTCGCTAGCTATTTGAAATTTATCTTTCCTCTGATTTACATATGTCACTTTTTCTTGCAGCTACTCTGTGTTTAAAATATAACAATTAAATATTAAATTTGCCTTGAAAGATAGAGGCGTGTGGAACATGCAACTGAATTTTACAAACTTTAGCTTTAATTACCAGGTGCCCTTCAGTGTGGATGAAATGCAACTCCAAACACACAGAGAGTCTATTGTGTGATTTGTAAGTGAAGTCTGGAAAAATTGGGCACTGCCAAAGTTTAGGTTGTGTGTTGCAGCATTTTTTTTGCCCTTTCTGTTGTGTGCTACAATAAAAGTTTTATATTGGCTGATTTCTGTAAGTCATGCAGATAAGAATGGAAGAGTAATCTTTAATGATAGGTGAAATGGATTATTCTTATGATAAAAAATAAGGCTGTTTGCCTTGGCAGGCTATTTGGTGCATTTTCTTTCCTCTAGATCACAAGGTTAGGTTACTATCATTACTTTGTAAGTAATGATAGGACATTAGTAGTCTATAAACAAATATGAAATTACTATAAATTTTGCAACAGTTTCTATCATAACTGTTATATAGGAAAATTTGGATTAAAGAACCGATGGTACTTTCCGTTTACTCTTTCCTACTGGAAGAACTTGTGTGGTGCAGAGAGGAGGAAGAGACATTATCTGAATTCTAATATGTTTTTCTTCAATGAAAACTTCCAAGAAAAAGGTTTGTTGTCATATTGTCAAATTGTTGAATTTTTATAACAGCTCTTTTCTGAATGGTGTGCTGATTTTGATCAATCTGCTTTTATAATTTCATGGTTCTATATTATATGTTTAGATCTTGTCCTTTTCTCTCCTCTATTATATAGCGTATACTATAAATATTATATACTAACAGTTCGTTGTGCTGTCACCTGTAATGCTTGAATTGTTAAATTAAAACTAGTGTACACACATATTTAAGAAAATGCTTAAAAAAACATAAAACAGGTATCTCTTGAGTTCATCCTGTCCCTGTGTATTGCCTCTTTTCTTTGTTAGGATCTTCTGAAGTTCCTTGAGTCCTTTCATATTCTTACTGAATCTGAAAACTGTTATGCTTTATTAACTTTTTTTTTTAAATGCAGTTTGATTTTCTTCCTTCTCCTTTGCTGTTTTTATTTGCTTCTTCTTTCAGTGGAAAAATTAAGTTTTTTCACTTTGTTCCCTCTATCTCTTACTTCCCTTTTTATAATCACTGTTCTTTCTAGCTCTGTTTCTTAGCCTTTTGTTTAAAAAGCTACTGTTCTTGTAACTAATTTGCCTCCAGATACTATCGTTGCCCTTCTATTTCTATGTTCACTTACTTAAAATGAATTTGGTATTTTTAGGGCTTTTTTTCCCCACTCTCAGGTCTCTTTAAGGACTTTCTCATGATTCATGTTTTGTAAATGTATATTCCCTCTCGGGCCTTAGAACAATGTGATGGGTAGTTATGGGTTGTGGAAGTTACAGTAGCTTGGAAATGATCCAGCTGTCTGTAGCACAGATGAAGCAGCTGAACTCCTCAGCAGTTTTATGCATTGTTATCTCCTAGAGTAGAGCAAACTTCATAATGTCTTGGGGTTTATTTAAACATTTGTGAAAAAGCTATCAGCATGAGTTTTGTCTGAGTTTCTGCAATTTGGAACAATTCCATTTTGTTGAGATGGTTGTCTTTAGTCCTCACTAAAAATGAACTTTTTCAATATTTTGCGTTCAGTTCACCACAACCCCTATGGAAAGCAAAGAATAACACTCTCTGCCTGAAAAGTTACTAGCGTGGTCCGTGGTTCAAGCCATCCAAGTGATTGGCTACAACACTGTGGATCTGTTCATCTCCCTTCTCTGCTTAAACTGATGTATTTCATGTGCTTGATAAAAAATTGTCTGCATGAGAACTCTAATGCTGCCATGCATGCAAAGGAACTTGCTCTCTTTCATAAGAATTGGGCGTTATTGTACTGATAATAGGATAAAAGCATTCATGGATAATTTGCTTGGAACAGCAAAGTGACTTGTTCCCAGGTGATGTCTGCATTTGTTCCATGTAGTCCAGGTAAGGGTTGGTTCAGTGGGGGTGGAAAGCACTTTGGAAATCAAAGATGCATCGGGGAAGAGCCAGAATGTAGGTCCTATGAGCTGGAACTACAACTGGAGTAGGGCTGGCAGAACCTGGGTGCTGAGTATCCGCATGGAACTCCTCTTAGGATAAGTCCTAGGGTGATGAATTTACTGCTTGCAAGTAATTTGGAGTGCTTGCTCTGAATCTTACCCATGATATATTGTCTGAGGCTCACTCTGTACTGATTTTTTTTTAAGTTCCAGAATGCACTTGCAAATTTAGGAAAGGGCATAAATTGAGTTTGGTTGTGGTTTTAGTCTCCAGATCAAAAGATAGAGAAGTTAACTGGAAGAGAGGTTCATAGGTAGAAAGATATCAAAAATGTCACAGGTGCTGGTAGTGCCTTGCTGGAAGGCTTCTGGCAAAAGTTCTCTCTAAACTTAAAATTGATTGTGAAAGGAGCACAAAACTTCTTCATTCACAGACTAACCAAACCAATCCTTGAAACTGTTGTATCATTTTTTATTTCTAATTTGATTTATATAATTTTATATAAAACACAATTTTATTATAAAACATAATTCTCTCCTCTTGTGATATTTATTAACTTACATTTTACATAATTATATAGACAATGATGATGTAAAATCAATCTCCATAGGCTGGAGAGGTGGGCTCAAGTAAACCTCATGAAGTTCAATGGGAGCAAGTGCGAGGTTCTGCACCTGGGCCCGAAAAATCCTCGGTATCAATACAGACTAGGGGATGATGTATTAGAAAGCAGCCCTGAGGAAAGGGACTTGGGGGTGCTGATGGATGAGAAACTGGACACGAGCAGGCAGTGTGCACTTGCACCCCAGAAGGCCAATTGCATCCTGGGCTGCATCAAAAGAAGCGTTGCCAGCAGGTCCAGAGAGGTGATTCTGCCACTTTGCTCTGCTCTGGTGAGACCTCACCTGGAGTACTGTGTGCAGGTCTGGAGCCC
>JAOXNO010000013.1:86049685-86142995 GCA_028565335.1 Limnodromus scolopaceus
AGACTGAACAACCCCAGCTCCCTCAGCCTCTCCTCGTAAGACTTGTGCTCCAGACCCCTCACCAGCTTCGTTGCCCTTTGTTAATGTTGACTGTGCCTGATGATTTCATTGCCCTTTAAATGTCTTTCAGTACCATTATGCCCACATGATTGCATAAATCTGTGGATACTTCCCAGAGCTCTGTGGATTCTTGATTCTGTAGGATTTTGTAGATTAGATTTAGTTGTACTGGTGCAACTATAACTCTGGTAGCAGTTCCATTTGTGCCCACAGATTTCTAGCTGGAATATCAGAAAAAACTTGGAGCTGTTAATATGCCCTTGGTAAAAAAATGCAGTAACTGAGTTCCAACACATGCCACAGCTTAGGAGCATAAAATGCCAATCAAGGGCAGCCAGTCTATTGAAAAAGTCTTTGCAGATAGTAGTGTCCATGGGCCATCAGTGGTTTGCATAGGTGCTTTTGCTTCTATTGGCATTTATTCTTTTCCTCTTATCCCCAGGATTCCTGCACAGGAGGGCTTGACTCATTTTATAGTCATTCCAGCAGGAACAGCAGCAACTACTAATATCTGACAACCTGGATGTTACAAAATTATTTTTTTCCTATTTCATGAAAGGTATTTCTGAAGCTACTTCAGGACTCAGAGAAGATGCCCTATGTTCAACGAGCAGCACATCTGAACCATGCAAATGCTGCCAAATCAACCTGTAAGTAGAAAATTAGGTATCTGAAGCAGCCAGATTTATAAAGATCACAAACACAAAGATTACCATGCACAAAGTTCCTAAACTTGAGGAATGCACAAGTAATTGGAGAACACTGCCTGCTATTACCTGGTAGTTGGTTTTTTTTGTGTTTGTGTGTGTGACATGAAATGCCTTGTGTAATAGGTTTTATGTTTACTGTGATTCACCTCCATATCACTTCACAGTCATCTTCCCACCCTTGTACTACGTGTACACACATGCACAATTATTGTCTCACTGCATCAGCATTAACGTACTACTTCCTACCAGTCCCTGGCAACTAATTACCCTCTTTGACTCATACTAACAATGGATAAATATCATTGAGATATACCATAGATATAAAATCTGTAAGCTATTAGAAAGATGTATTCATCTCCATCCATGTGCAAATAAAAAAAAAAAAAAAAAGCTGTTGCCCCCCGTAGTAGAAAATTTGTCCTCTCAAGTGACATGTTATTTCAGGCTGCTTTACAAGTTTGTTTGTTTTAAAACAAGTTCCTTCGTGCATTCTATTTTCCTGCCCTGCAAGTCTGGGAGGGCATCCCTGTTAACATTTCTCAAACCTTAGGAAGCTTGTTCTCCTTAAAATCTCTTCTTAGAAGTCACTAATGTGATACCTTGCAAAATGCAAGGCTCAAATTCTCTAATGACAGTGTGCACATGCTTCTACACGTAACATGTTTCTTTCTATTTGATTATATATATAGTCTTTGGTTAGATGTCAAACCATCCATATGGAGTCCTTTTTGTTTTGGTTCTACAGAACACAGGCACAGAGAGGTCCTGGTCTGTTACTGAGGACTTTCATTGTAGCAATAATGGAAATAACAATTTTGAACCTAGCTTGTGTTATTTGTTAAGATAAATTCAATTAAATCTCATAGTAAGGAGTAATCAGTGCCAAGAATTGTGGTCTAAGATGAGACCTTTTCTCACAAAGTGCAAACTGGATGAAACTTTTTCCAGAGGGTCTTTTTACTAGACTGTTTCTGTCCCTCTTGAATCAGTGAAGACATAACTATAGAGCAAAAAACCCTCACTAAACAAACGAAATATCCACTGCCGTGAGTGATGAGAACAAGACTTCCATTCAAAATATAGCTTTGAATATCCCTTTATTTTATAACTATCAGTTGTGTATTTCTTCAAGGCTCAGCTAGGATATCTGAAGCAATTTCAAATCAAAACAGTTCGTCTTCTCCACATTGCATTTTCATTAGAGACTAAGATTTAGAGTTCCTAAAGTAATGAAAACAGAGTATACTGTACCTAACAACTCGATATCTTTTACCATCTGCATTTCAAAACACCTAACATAGTATTTGTTCAAGTTACTACATTAATAAAGAATCTAGTGATTGGAGACTGTATTTTTCAGTCTGATAAATTATAGCAAGAAAACGTGATGATAATGCCATTTCTTTGGGGATGAGAGTACGGGAAAATTGTCGTTCATTGCAGATGACTGTCATTCATCATTAAGGACAGTAGTGAAGTGTAGGCATAAGGGATCTGGGAAATGGTCATGAAAGGTATCCATCATTGTCAAAGCTAACCAGAATACTCCATGGGCAATATCTTGACCTGTATAATTTTGTCTTTGAAAGCAGATTCAAAGGCAGTCAAACTTTCTGTTGTCAAAGTAGTCAAATGAATTTTCAAAGCCCCCTAGAGCAAACAGCTGGGTTATTGAGAGGATCACAAGATGCTGCTATTTGATTTGTAAAAGAATTTGGATTAGAGACTTGCTTTGACAAAGCATGGATCTGAGCACAAGCAGGGGTATTGGCTATCCTTTACTGGTACTGAGCCCTTGAGGAGTCAGGATTGTGTAGAAATCAAAATGTTTTTTCTTGTCTCCCAAGATGTAGTGTAGACATGGAATTGACCAATGTGCATCTGCCTTCTAAATGAAACTGGAAAAAAAAAAATTACATAATTTAAACTGATGACCAATGCCAAAAACAGGCAAGAGACATCACTTCAGCAAAATATGACAGTATTTCACTGAAGTTGGAGCTTTGATAATTACTAGTTAAGTTTTACAGGGTCTTATTGTACTGGGTCTGGCTGGAATGCAGTTAATTTCCTTCATAAGAGCCCCTACTGTGCTATGTTTTGGATTTGTGACTAAAATAGTGGTGCTTAGGGACGTGGTTTAGTGGTGGTTTTTGTCAGTGTTAGGTTGATGTTTGGACTAGATGATCTGAAAGGTCCCTTCCGGCCTAGGCAATTCTGTGATTCTATATAACACACCCGTGTATCGACTGTTGCTGAGTACTTGCAGTGTCAAGGCTTTCTTTTCTTCCCATTCTGTCCCCCCATCCCTGCGGTGAGTAGGCTGAGGGTGAGCAAGAAGCTGGGAGGGGATGTGACCTGGACAGCTAAGCCAAATTGACCAGAGGATTATTCGATTCCATATGGTGTTGTACTCAGCAATAAAAACTGAGGAGAGGGTTTTTTTGGGGAGGTAGCCATTGCTACCAGACTGACTGAGCATCAGCCTACTTGTTGGAGGTGGTGAGTGATGGCCTTCATATCGCTTGTGGTTTTGTTGGGTTTTATTTTTTCTTTCTTTTTCTTTACTTCTTAAACTGTCTTTATCTTGACCCACAAGTTTTTTTTACTTTCTCTCTTCATATTATCTCCCCCATCTTGCTGGAAGAGGGGGAGTGTGAGCAAGCAGCTCTGTGGTGCTTAGCTGCTGGCCAGGGTCAATGCACCACAATAACATAAAATAAACTCAGAATTACTTGACCATTTCTAAATGCAAATATTAGAGGTAAGTAGAAATCTGTTAATTAAATTAATTGTAACAATTCTAATATTGGTAACTTTAAAAATACAAAGCACACCATGTAATTTCTAGCGCTTTAAGTTTCCTTTGTGAAATGTTTACTTATAATTTTTATTTTTATCCCAATCAAAAAACTTGGAATAAAACTCACCTTTTGGTGAGAACAGTTAAGATTTTTCTTTTTAAGTCAGGGAATGCCTATGGGTGCAGGCATAATACATGCATATATTATAATACAGATGTGCATAATTAATTTCTTCACAGCTGGGGCACACGATTGATGGTTATTGCTTTGTAAATGTATACAGAGCATGCAGAAAAAGGATACATTGAGCTCGCAATGACTGCATGAAAAAATTGTTGGAACCAAATAGCCTTGAGAAAATGGAGAAACCAAATCTGTGGAGTCCAATAAAATTATCATAAACTACAGCAGGCAGTATATGTACAGAAATAATCTGGAGAGCTAAGAGCAAGTTTAAGGGGTGACTAGCTAACCATGGATAAGTAACAAAACATCCTAAGCATATGCAAAAGCTAGACAGACAGTGGCTAGACAGCGGGCTCATTGGGTCATTAAGGGACCAATACTGAAGAATTAAGAAGTTCAGATATCTTGCTGAAGAGCCAAATGAATTAATTTTGTAGCATTCTACATCTTAGAAATTTTGGGAGATACTAACTTTGGATCTGGGAATAAAATATGATTGGAACCTGAGATATAGTGAAACTAAACTGTAGAAAATTAAAAACAGATAAAATTATGTTTTTCATACAGCGACACATATAATTTGAAATTCATAGCCATGAAACATTATGAAGACTAAGACTCTGGTAATATGTTTAAAAAAGCCAGAGTGGTTATTAGTGTATATATCATGTAAATAGCCATAGTAACAGAAGTGCTATTAAAGCTTATATGTCTTTGAACTTCTTGGATAAGTTAGCCACTGAAAGTGTTGGAGTGGAAGCAGGGTGATGCATAACTAATTTTTATGGCTGCTTAAACCTTCCTCTGAAGCAGCTGGTGTTAGCCATTTTGAAGGATATTGGGCAAAATGTTACATTGCTTCTATTAGGATTTACGAGATCAACAATACACAGTACTTGTAAAGCACATCTGAAAGCTAATTTAATTAAGAAATTGTAGGTGACAAAAAGCAGTCATCAATAGCAAAACATCACACTGAAGAGCTTTCAGTGAATTTTCACTGGGTTTTAAATCTGCCTTTTGATTATTATCAATAGTGATACTGAAATGAATATAACCTTGTATATGAAAAAACAAAGTGACTCCTGCAGGAGACTGGAAGAATAGTAATGAGTCAGACCAGTCCTAAAGAGTGAGTTAGATCACTTGAAAAGCTGAATCTATTCTAAATACAGTGTGTTTTAATTAAATGAAATGCTGGGTAAATCTATGTAATGGGGAGTAATATTCTGGAAAACATTGACTTTCAAAGTTACCTGCTAATCTTGGTGAAAAAGCATTTTAAGACAGTATGGCTTAGAACATTTATGTTTCAATTTAATCTACAACATGATGTGAAGAGGTAATTTTGACTATCAGTACAAAATTAGTAAGACTGATGCTCCAATACTACATACAACTTTTCTCTCCGTGTTTTTAAGTCTCAATATCTTTAAGGAAAAGTTGAGAATTTGAAAAGGGAACAGAGAACAGTTAATATTGGAGGTTATATTGGAGAGAAATAAATAGCTGGAAACTAAAGGTAAGCACTTCTCTAAGAGGTTAATTAACAATTGGAGTTATTCTACCTAGGGAAGTATGTATGTTCTCCTGGTATATTTAGCACAAGCTTAGGGCTTTTGCAGAAAATATGCTACAGTGAGAGGTACTACTGTTTTCTGCACATGGGTAACAGAGTAGAATTTGATGTCTGTTGATAGGTGATCAAGTGATTTCTTTTTCTTCTTTGTAGAGTAGGTTTCCTGTTTTCTTTTGGTTCCTGTATTTTGTTGAAGCTATCACAACAGCTCTAGACAGGGAAAAGGTATTGACAGCCCTTATGATCTTTTATGGCATTTTTTAAATCCTGTCTTCTAATGAAATATTCAGGAGTCTTGTTCTCTACTCTGTAGGACTGCTTGTCTTCCATTTCATTTTGCAATGATTCCTATTCCTAAGTAATTTTTACAAAAAAAAAAAAAAGGAAAACCAAAAGAATATAAAAGAAGCAGAACTCTTCCTCAGAGGATAGATGAGATCTGGCAGACAGTATTTCTGTGTTCACTTGCTGCTTTGGAGGATGACCTGATTGCACTTTTTGGAGGTATTCCACATTTTTCACATTTGCAACATCTCCAAAAATCTGTGTTCAGTGTCTGGATTATGTGATCATCTGTTATCTGAAAAGCAACTGAAAGTTAAATAGCAACAGGTTGCCTGGTGTAACACTAATGTGGCTTTTGCTACACTTGTAGTAATATTGTCTTCCTTGCATAAGTAGTTAAATCCTTTTTGGCTTATGTTCTTTCTGTTGCTCAGTAGCAGGAGTTTGCCACAGAGAGCATTTACTACTTACATTCAAGATGAACTGATTATTTTTTTCCCTCAGAATATGAGGCAGATGTGTAGGAGGAAAATTTCACTCTTAGATAATTAATACAAAGTCACACATATGGTGTCAGAAAATATTTGTTGTTAATAGCTAGTCTTCAGGTTTTATATGCAAAGTAAATTCTGATGGTTCCTTGACTTGCTTTAGCTTATAGGCAGAGTATATATTTTCGAGTTCTTTTTTTCCCCCCCCTGGGGGTACCGGTGTGTGTATATATTTAGATATTTTTATAGGTGAAGATAGTGTACAAGTATGTTCACACATGAACACAAATATTTTAAAACACAACTTTGCTTTGTTAATGCTGTTGCACCAGCAAATACAGATACTTTAACATGAATTATGTAAGCAATTTAATTGTATTTGATATAAATATGGTCCATTTTTTGAAGAAATTCTTATCAAGACTAAGTATACTTACTTTTTATTCTGAAATGAAACATTGCTTAGGGAAAGAGCTTCAAAGAGTCTTCTTAACATCCTGCTTCATCTAATGAGTAAATAGCATATGGATGTAGAAGATGTGGTATACATCTTAGTTATGCTTGCTAGGCTGTATTTGGGGCTGATATTTCTGATTTCTGCATGAAACTAGATTGTCATGTGTCCCATACCTTCTCAAAAGTATTTCCTTTTGTGAAATTGTTGTCTCTGCGCCATCACTAAAACATTTTTTTTTTTGTGTTACAAAAGCCCACAAAGACATTATCAGTAGTCACACATTTGTTTTCTCCGATACCAGCAACGTTCTGCAGGACTACAGGTTTTTTATTTCTCAAAGCTAACAAAAAACTGTCTTAGGAGTTACAGGGACAACATCCAAAGTAGATTCAGTATGAAAGGCAGTATGCTGAGCAGTCGGCACTTAGGACAGCACTTCTTTTTGCTAACTTTTTATGCAATAAATTTACATAGGTGACAAGGTGACACCCTGATAAGATTTGTATATGACACTGTTGCCAGTTAATTCCTTATTTGAAATATAAGTGGGAATTTATGATATGTAGAACTGGTGTTGGACTTTTGTATAGGTGGAAATTTTTACCCATATCATTTTTTCTCTCTGACTCGATCTATTTTTTCAGTTTATCTATGTTCCCATAGTCATTGGAGGCATTAGAAAAAAATGGAACTGTTGGTTCTATTAATTGGGATCCTTTTAGCTGTTAATACTACCATTTATGAGATACCAGAATGCCTGAGGAAAGAGACTATTCATCAAATAAATTTTTCAATTGTTTGCTAGAGCTGTGGGTCTGAATAAAACATGCCTCCTGCAGAACTCAGTTATCTTTCAGTTTTGAATTGTTTCCCTGCACAAACGCTGATATTTTATTGTCAATAGAGTAATTCTAGTAGAGATAGTGTCTAAAAATATTCTTGATTATGGCAGTTGCAATATTTTAGACTGAATACTTCGTTCATATCAAGGTAATACTTGCACAAATTGTAAAAGTTAAAGTGACTAAGGATGTCCTTGTCTATCAGGGTGAAATCTTGGCCCTGCTGAAGAGGTTTGCTCCATTTGTTGTCTGAGAGTTCTCTGAATGATTCCAGGAGGCTTGTTCCAGAGTGCTTTATACAGTGCCTCCAAAGGCCACTCACTGCAAACTGAGCAGCTGCGTAACAAAAGTCATGTGCAGTACAGAACTGGGCACCTGCAATTTAAAAGTCCCCTTTCTGGGAACCAAGTTACCAGTGGAAAGTACTTAACAACACTTGGTTTGAATGTATAGTTCCTTCAGCCCTAGCTAAGGTTGAAGCTTGCATGCATGCTAGCTAAGTGTGCTAATGCTAAAATATTTAGCATTACGTCTCACATGTAATGTTAAGTGCTGTGGTAAAGAGAACATTCAGATTGTATTGCTGTCCTCATCTTTCACCAAATCTTCACTAAACACAGCATAAGTTCTGGAGCCATATTGTCTACATTGGATTCAATCTTGAAATGTAACCTGAGTCTACAGGTTGAATCCGGTGGGCTGAATTCTAATAGCTCTCTGAGTACTGTTTACAGTTTTACAAATAAAAGGAACCGATCTCAAAAAGCGTGCTGCTTATTGTAATATGAGACAATTCTAGCCTCATATGAGGTAATAAGAGGTAATTCTAGTGCAAAAGTTGCATCTGATGGATGTTTCCCTGCACATGTACAAATATATTCTTTATCTCTGTCAAGTCTGAGATATATATATATATACACACACACACACAGACATATATATATTAAATCAATTGGGATCTTTTTTTGACGATTCTGACAGGCTGTGATTCTCTGCTTTTGTGCTTTTAAAGAGTACAGACAGAAGGTTCAAATAGTCTTCCATTTTGTAACCACTATTCCATGCCTGCTTTTCAACTGTTCCTCCTGTTGTCCCCTCCTCCACGTGGCAATTCATTGCAGGTGCATCACTGCAGGGGAGATAGTACTACAATAAAAGCATATCTATTTGGAAAATTATCTCCTGGAAATTGAAATTATCATATTTGTTAATGTTGCAACTTAATCATGCAGAAACTCACAATCAGAGAATTAGGGCTCCCAAAATTACAGTAATTTTCATTTTCAGCACATGATAGGATTGTGTTCACCTGGCTGAATATTTGTCTTTTATTTGTTTCCAAAGAATATGCCCATCTCATCATGATGAAGGTGCTTTGGCCACAGTAGAGTTTGCCATGTAAAGCTAAAAAATAGTTGGTGCTTAATTCCAACTTATTTTTCAGTACGGTTTAGGCTGGAAGCAACCCCAAATAAAATGTAGAGAATAGATATAAATCAGGGCAAAGCGAAAGAAAACATGGAAATGTTAAAAAAGAGATTGTATTAGGCACTGAAAGTCACAGCTGTAGAAAGAAATGAAACCTGATATTTATGAATTATGGGAACAGTGCATTCACCAATGTGTCCTCTTCCATCAGGACCAGACTAGTTTAGATGGCCATTCATCAAATCAGCATGGCTGTCAGTGTAACAACCCTTTTTGGTTCCCTTTGGGGTCTGTAAGGTAATGGATAGGAAGGCAGCACCATTGTTTCTCATTTCCTTATGTTTGTGCATTTTTTATGTGCTTCGGGCTAGAGAAGGGAAGAAAATCAACTGTTTTGTACTAGAAAATTAATTCCCTCTGTTGAAAGTTATGGCAGTGTTTTTATAACCAGAGTAGGTGCTTGTACCATTCACTAAAAGTGTTACCTTCCAAAATGAGTATATACTCAGTTGAGTTTCTGTTATGGCTACATGCCTACCCATTTTCATAGTAGTAAAAACAACAAGGAGTGTTTTGGCATCAGCTAACACTTCAGCAGCAACTAGGGTGTTGTTTTGTTCCTAGCTGTTGTGCTGGCTATTACTGTTTAGTAGCAGTGGTACCTTGGAAACCCAATCTGAAGTCAAGCCCTGTTGTTCCAGACACCCTACGGACAAATAGTAAGGATAAAAAAACCAGATTCTCGCTGCCTCTGACAGCTTGCTGTCTAGTTTTAAAGCTGAAGGTAATGAGTAGATAAAGCAGACAAATAGGTTTGGGAAGGTAAGATTATAAATCGTGACCATAAATTAAAAGCAGAGGTCACAGTCCACTGACTTTCTATCTGCCATATTTACTTGCTAAATGCTATTTAGACTCTTTTTGCTTCCCCAAATTTACCCTTAAAATAGAGAGTGGCTGTCATGCACATCTGTTCTAAAATTCTTATCTATTACCACATATGAGGTGTAATTGAACAGTGTGGCATTTATACTTTTAGAGGATTTTCTGTTATTTTGATATGAGTGATGAGATGGCTTAATGGATTTTGCAGTGGTATGAGACTGGGTATTCTTGCATTAAATAGAAGGTTAAAACAGTCAGGAAATGCTATGTGTATTTCAGTATTAGTTATATGTGAATTCAAGAGGCTTGCTTATCTTTGTATTTGGTATGGGCCTTACATATACCTAAATTAATACTTCAGGTGATAGAATTATAATGTCTATTTTAAATCACCGTAGATGTCTGTGAAGATGTAAAGGAAAGGAAAATTTGGATCTAATTTTTTAGTTTTTATCTGATTTGTATAATTGCTAAGAAATACTTAGTGTCTGCATTTAATAGTGCTCACATTTGTATAATACAGGTAATAGTATTTTCTAGCTTAGAAGAAAAACAAGTTCTTGAAATTGAAGGATAATATTCCTAATGTGGATGAGGCTATGGTGTCTCTGGAAAGAATGAGTAAACATCTTAAACTTTCTTTCTTACACTAAAAATCTCCTGACTATTTTGTACACCTTTGCAGCAGTATGCTCTGATGCTGGACTGCTGTGGGAAAAGGTAGATTCAGATGGACTCTATTCAAGTTCATTTAGTAATCTGTACAAAAGTTGACGAGGTTAGGGGGCGGGAATCAATCTTTTTGGGGTAGTCATTTGCTGCAGAGATGTCTGCAATGTTGAAGCTGTGATTCCACATTTTCATCTCTAACTGCTTAGCCCATATCAGCAAAGGCAATATATCCATTTAATGAGCTGTTGAGAATCTAGATAATGTATTCTATTCAGTTAATTATTTTGATAACTATAATGTATTCTATTCAGTTGGGTTATTCTGTACCCAAAAATTAGTCCTGGTTTTAATTATTTCTCAGTTTGCTAGTTAGCCATCCCAAAGCTATCCTGTGGAAGGTAGGGTTAAGGTGCATCAGCGTGCAAGAAGAGTGGAGCATTTTAGATTGGTACTTAAAATTTTTGTATCAGTCACATTTCATGTGAAACCATGACTGGAAAATTCCTTATTTTAACGGTTCTTCCCCTCCCAACAACAGAAGACTGCAGCTCATTTACTTGTTAACAAATTGACTTGTGTTGTGGTTTGTGCTATAGGTTTCTCAGATTATGTCATAGTGTTCTTTGAAAAAGTAAAATAAAAGAATAGGAAGGAAGGGGACAAAAATCTGCTGTACCTCTGTCTTGTTTCTTTCCTTTTCTCTGGGGGATACTAGCAATGTATTTTCCATTGCCATTTAACTATGTGCCTTGTATGAGTTTGTACAATGTCTTTACCACTTGCAACAAACCTAAATGAAAATCTTGGATGCAAACAGTGATGTCCATGATCAAATGTTGTTGCTTGAATGCACCTCTGACACTGATTTGATAACAATGCAGGAAGAATCAGTAGGGAAAATTATTTTATGGGTGAAGGCTTGTTGTCCTCTAACTCCTGCATGTTTTACACTTTTCCTTCTGTACGAAAACACTCTATATGACTGCGTCTTCCATTTGGCCAGTGAAGGTCAGATATATCTCCTCTTCAGCCAGTTGAGTGAGGGTACTGTGGTGTTCCTACCTCTAGGAGGCTTAGGTACAATGGTGCCCTACCAGTTCTTCAGCCTCTTACACATTGCTGTGGATAGATCATAGCACCTGTGTTTAGACGTGACTTAAGATTTTCTATCTTCTAAATATAGGGTGGGTAATTTGAATGAAGTTTGCCCCGTTCTTTTCCTAAATTTCTTGCCTACAAATGAACTTTTGTTCATATTCATTTCCCTGGGAAATGCGAAAATAAGAAGCTTAAAGAGGCTACTTTATGAGTTTGCTGGTAGGTTTTCTAGTGACAGCTTTTTGGGTTGTGAGGTTTGGGTGTTGCTTTTTTTTTTGGCGAGAGTATTCAGCACATTTTTCTGGTTATGTTGGTTCTTTCTTGATTTTTCAGTAAGAATCAGTTACTTCATGTTGTCCTTTCAGTAGTTTTCAGAGTGCTAAAATATTGAACATGTTGAATCATGATGAGTCAACTGTCTGGCTTGACAGACACCAATGCTCTGGCTTTAAAATATGTTAATTTTACTGATGAACTCTACAGTTACCTAGATCTCTATTATTCTGCCTCAAAGATTTTCAGGCCCATGCAGAATCACATTCTGCAATCTGGGGCCCAGAATGTAAAGCTGAATTGTTAATTAAAAGAAAACTTTTTTGCCTTCAAAACATGTCACTTAATTGAATTAAGCAGTAGGTATGGGGGAAGAAGGAGTAACTTTAAGTTTTGCTGAAGCTTTGCTTCTCTGAACAGGAAATTCTTAAGAGGGAAGCAATTTGAATAAACCTTTTAGAAGAAATATTCACAATGCTTAAAATGCAAAAGACTCTGGGGAAAACGGGAGTATTTCTATCTAAATATGCCAGACTGGGATTTCTCTTGTGAAATTCCCCTCAAAATATAGATTTTTTTTTTTGACCTGCTTTGTATGGAGACAGCTCATAGGCCTATTACATGTAAGCAAGAATCAATCATAGTATGAAATAGAGACTAGAGGCATTCCCTTTGTACCTCATACCATCAAAGTGCCTTTTATTCAAATGCCCTACATGAAAATCAGTTCTCAGAATCCTCCTGGAAACAAAATCAATATAATATTTATTTAAACAAATATGGAAGAAGACGAAGGAAATTTTTATACCTTCTAATGGAATTCTGTGCACAGATTAGTGGGCTAGCACTGACTCTATGTCAGTATGACATATGCTGAAATGTAGAATAAAGTCAGATCACTAGCTTGGCCTAGAACTATTTGTTGGCACAGGACCTCTGATAAGCTAATGAAGATATACTGCTTCCAAATGCAACCAGTTTTATGTCAGCTAGCTCAACTTTTTTGGGAGGGTATTTCAGTTCCAGGATTACCTTCCCAAAATCTGGACCTCTTCTAAATGACTTGTCTAAATGCCAAAATGACAGAAGCAGAATTGAAAATGTCTACTCCTGGCCGTTAAAATAGCTATTGCATAGCCCATTTTTCCTTCTTTTATTGTGCCATGAAAAAGGTTATAATTATATGATTTTCTAGAATTGCAAAAAGGGGGAGAAAAAGACCATCTAACACCCAATTAGAGACATAAAATATTTGGCTCCTAATTCTAGAGCAGTCTATAGGTAACAATTTTCAAAGTCTTGATTACCAAATTTTAGGACTTATGCTCTGTTTCCCTGTACCTGTTATTTACTATATGAATTGGAAACTGGCAAAAATCTTTTCCATAATACAGAGAAGAGTCTGGATGAATTGGAAAGTACAACTTAATTGTGAACATAATTGCACTTCTTCTGGATAATTGCAATCGTAATTCAAGCAAGACAGATTCTAACAGTTGGGTCAGATTTTTAATTTTCTGATCTAAATTATTAATGAGAATATTTCCATAATCTTTCTCCATAAAAATTGACTTCATAACAGGGAGGTCAGCTGGTCTTGTCTTGTAGCCTTTATGATTACCAGTGATAATCACAAACTGTTTTCCCATAAATTTGTGCTGCTTTTATGCTTCCTGACATATATACCAAATGTAGGTGGAGAATTACTTAAAAGCTTTATGAAGCAAAAATTAATTTTGTAGGTTCTTGTTGAAAGAAAATTAAATTAGACTATGCATGTAGGATTAAGAAACATGAAGGGTTAAATAACAGATGTACACAGGAATAGTATTTAGCTTTTTTTTTTTTTTTCTTTTTGAGCAATTTAATACTTAGGGAATCTTGAAAGCCATATTGAGTAAATTATAGAAAGCCCAATGCAGGCTACTTTTCACAGTGTGGCTGCAGTCAGACAAAATGGTATGATGCATAAAGAAGACAAGCAGATCAGTACAAGAATGCATAATGCTATTGTATAAATCAGTAGCGTTTCCACATCTGATAGGCAATCGTGTTGAATACAATATATCTTGAGACTGATACAGTGGTAATATAAGGGGACTTAAGGCAAGTGGTGAGGGTGGTTAGGACTATAAAGATTTTTATAAGAGGAGATTGAAAGCTTGAGATTATTTATGCACAAGATAAATTGGAAACTTCTATAACCTGTCTCCTAAAGCAAGATTTAAGAGCATATCCTGTACCATGAAACAGAATAAATTCAAAACAGATAAACAAGATTTTTGGGTTTTTTCCTGAAACACAAAGGAAAGACAGAATTCAAGGACACAAAGACTGACATTTAAAATGATTCAGACAGACATTTGACACCTTTCTCAATGAGAATTTTAAACAATAATCATATGCTTTTTTTTAGAAAAGACAAATAATTTTTAAAAGAAGTGCCTGAGGCAAACATATACTTTTAATGTAATAGTTTGTTACATCTTCTTGTGATGTATCTTGGCTGGGCAGCATTAGAAATATTGAGTAAGAGTCCATATACAGGAAATGCTGTTTAGAGTGGTCTCAATATATAGAAGGGAAAGGTAGTAAGAGACAAATCACAAGGGATCATAAAGCATAGTATGTCTTTGAGCACTACAATAAACAGGCTATTCAGTCTTGCTACAGTGCAGTTACCTGTGGTAGTAAATCTACCAGACACTGCTATGTTATAAGGAAGAAAAGGGGATGAAGTAAATTCAGTCTGGCAAAGCCACAAGTAAGAGAAGCTGGTAATAGCCTGCACATGCCTAGAAGGCATTAGGGTCTAAAATGGAGGCAAAGTGATTGGTGTGATTCACAAGTGTCTGACGGAGAACAATAAAATGAAATGAAGGGAGAGTCTATCAGGAAAATGTCTGATTGGTGAGATGTTTATAAGCCATGGACACCCTCCCATGGGAATGTGAGGGACAGCCCATAAACTGGGATTATGAAAAATGCATTGACTAACACAAGAGAAAATTTTATCAGTCCCATAAGAGCGGAGAACTGAAGGGAATGGTTCTATGAGAATCCATGTCTCAACCATGTATGATGCCCTTTTTAATATTCTGAAGACTTCCTATTGAAATCCCTGTGGAAAAGTTGCCACTCATTTCAGTCAAGGTGGATCAAAACCTTAATACTAGTACAGGCTATGTTTATCATTTGTCTAGAAGCAAAGGTGGCAATGCTTCCTGGATCACAGGAAAATAGGTATTCAGTACTCCTTTAGCTGTGTGCTTGGAGCTGTAGAGATAATGCATAAGCTGAATATCTGTTTTCCCTTATAGGAAGAGTTAATTAGTTACACTGAGGGTGGAGATTATACTATTCCAGGAAAACATTGCAGGTTTATGTAGTTTTGTTTTTTATACCCAAAAGACTATTATGTTCTATATCTGGAAACGTAGCGTGTGAAAGTTCGATTTTCCTTGTTTATCATGAGGGGTTTTTTTCTTCTCATTCAGATGTCTCACTTATGGGGGCCTCAAGTGTGCATGGAGCCCGTCTCATTCTCGCACAGATTGTTGCCCTTCTGATGAAGAGGTTTTACCACTTTAGGCGAGACTGGAGAGGAAGTCTGTCAAATGTGCTGCTGCCTGTCTTCTTTGTTGCACTGGCAATGGCCTTGTTTAGAGTGAAGCCACTGGCTATTGATTATCCTTCTCTCAAGTTGACACCAAGACTTTATGACAATGCAGAATCCTTCTTTAGGTAGGTAAAGGGCTCATTTATCATCATCAATATCCAGGGTTCTGGGACCTTTACCCTTGACTTCTCATTTTTAAAGACTACTTTCATTCTAGGAAGAATAATATGTTACTTTTTACAATAGCTGTTTATTTTTCAGATGTTTAGATTTTTGTAGATTATTATGAAGGAGAGATAAAATTAGAAATGCATTATGCAAAGGATTTTTTGAATGAAGGGGCAAAGACTTTGGAGCCGTTTCAGCTGGCTAATCTGTTTCAATACCAGTCATGGCCACTTATATGTAAATGCACAAGTGTATTTAAACAAGCCTTTACATGCTTCATTTTAACTAATTGCTTAGGTCTGAAACTATTTTCTCAAAATAATTCTAAAGTTTAAAAGTGTCACACAGTATTAACAAAGCCTGGTGCCCTACTTACTCAGCCTCTAGTTTCTATATGCTGAGTTTTAAACCAACTACATTTATTTATTTATTTCTAATATATGGTATCTATAGCTCAGCTCTCAACTACTCTGTGTTGAATGTGTTTCACATACAGATCACTTTCTCTCCGGGACAAATATCTAGATATATTCATAAACATAACATGAAGCCGTTTGAATTTATAAATGAAACATAAAACCACTTAAACCATGCTAACTCTTAGGAATGCATGTTTATAAAGAGAAAGATGGCCATGGGGAGACATCGAGATTTGTTTAGTCATAATTCTATTGAATTTTCTTTACATGTTCATATGCAGTTTTTGAAATGAGAAAGTTTTGCTGGTTTTGTGTGTTTCCTATGCATGCATTTATAGTTCTTTAATTTTTTGGTAAACGTGTCGGATCTTGAGCCTGAAAGTTAATAGAATTAGACATATTAACACATTTGTGGGTTTTTTCTTTTTTTTGATTCCTTTGCCCTTCCTCTTCCCCCATGGCCCACTTTGAACAGCACTGAAGATGATAACCTAGGAAACCTTTCTCGGATTCTACTGAGATACTTCTCTGATTGGGACCACACATGCATGCATTCAAAAGAAGGGTAACTGTGAATAACGTAACTACTTCCTTAATTTCAAACTGTAAATCTTGTAAATTCAATATTTATTCTCTGTGCAATGTAAACTATCTCAAGCTTTTCTTACAGCATGAGGTTAGTGACAATTAAGTTCTGATGAAGTAGCTGGCATCCAGGTGAAGTACATAAGTAGGCTTCATTGTTAAAGATCTGATCCAAATCCCCTAAAAGTCAGTGACAGCTTTCGGATTAATTTCAGGAGGATTTTGACCAAGTCTGGTGTCCATATGAATGAAAAGTGAGACAATAATTTCAATATTTGTTAGGAAGCATCCCAGATTCCTAAATTTAGGAATGCAGAGTTATGACCATGCTTTAATTCTTGCTGCAAACATAAGGCATGCAGCTCATTTGCTGCTTTATTCATACAAATATTTGTAGTGAATCTACTTTGATAAAAATAAGTAAAATTGATACAGATTTAGAGACAGCTGCCACTGTGATAAAATGCTAAAAAGGTGTTCAAGATGCCAGATATGCTTGTTAATCTGTGGATTTCTTCTGTTAAGTAATGTACTCATTTCATTTAGTGGTTGTTCCTGTTTACATAGGTTTAATGGTTTTTCCTATTATATTTATTCCTATTAGAAGAAATTATTCATGTTGGCAGATGCAATCTATGTCACCCCAGGATTCATGCGGATGTGTCGCTGAACAAGAAGTATGTCACTTTATATTTACTTATGTATGCAAAAATTATGCGTGTATATATTACCTCTAATACACTCTTCTTTTTGAAGAAGAGTTTCATCTAATAGAATTAGATGATTCTATTAATCTAATTTCTATTTCATCTAATGTTTGGGCTACGTGTTCTGAAGTCTTCAGGGAAAGCACGATTTTGATGTGTGTGTGTGTTGTATGCACTAGAAATGGTTATAGATTGATCTGAAATAACAGGAATCAGAGATGGCTGAGCTATTCTCAGCAGATGCAACTTTGCTTTAAATATATTATAGGACTTTGCTTACAAAAAACCTCAGATAAAACAAGTTTAAAACATAACACTTCCATAATACCTAAAAGACTGCCTGCTTTCAAAAGGGAAGGGCAAGTGATCTTATCCAATAGAAGATACCAGGGAATCTACATGTGAATGAGATTTAATTGTTAGAGTTTGGTTTTGATTTGGATTGTGTATTTGAAAATAAAATAACCTATGAGGAAAGAAAGAATTTTGAAAAAGATAATGAATTTCTGAGTTTCTTGACTAGTGAGTTTTCCTGCTGACTTGCTCTGAGATTGAGTAATAAACAGGAATGTATAACTGTATCTGAGGTGACAAATATATTTCCCTGGATGGGAACATTCTATCAAATAAATTCCCTCCTTCATAAAGATATAAATATTTAGAGTAAGAGTTACATCCGAAATATAGCGATAGAGTTTTGGGAAAAGTGACAGGAGGAAATTAATTTTTTACATTGCTGGACAAGGAAGAAATTTGCCTGTAATACTAGTGAGACATATACTTAAATACAAGAAACTTAAATAAAATGGGATTGGGAACTCACACAAGGAGAGGCACATTAACCATGGAAGCTCAAAGGAAAGAAGTAACTTAACAGTGGAGGCAGAACCTGTATCTGTAAGCTATGGAAAACCAGAATATCTGAGAGTCAATTTTAATTTGTGTAAGGTTGAGATGTCAAATAAAAATTAACATTTTTCAGCTGATATACGTAATGTACTTTATAAGGCTTCCGAGATATCTGATATTATATCTTTTCTTTAGTTGTGAGAATATCCCACTGAATCATTAGCAAAAAATCTTCATTTAGTCTTCTCTGCAGTCCATCAGTGATTTTTTTTTTTTAGAAGCATATTGCATTAATTAGAATTTTGTTTTCATCTCATATTCATCTGGTGCCTTTTTTGTGTTTCTTTTCAGGCACAAGTGAATATCAGTCTTGCCTTTTTCATTGTTGTAAACTTTTCTAAACGTATATACAAGTTTTGATGTTTTCAAAAAAACCCTGACAGGGTTGCAAGAGAAATCAAATGTGGTTCTAATACGTAGGTGATGCAATTATTTGAGATGCCTTATAAACATAAAACCATATATAATTTATTGAAAAATAATCAAAGCTGAGAAAGGCAAATACAGTTGAATCTACATGAAAATTCAAAAATATGGCTATATGTAGTGCCACTGATTTTTAAGAGTGCTTTATTTATTTTTCGTATACTGTTTTTCAGATGTGTCCAAGTTTCAATACCTCTGCTCCCTACATGAAGAATAAGAAAGGACATATTTTGTATAATCTTTCAGGGTTCCTTGTGGAAGAATATTTAGTGAGGCCTTCCAACAAAGCAAGGTGACCTTTAAATATCTAACCTTTGTTTATGCTTTGTGTATAAAAACCACAATCTTTCCTGATCCTAAACATGGACTTATGTCACTGAGAATATAAGGGGTAGTTGCCTTTGTCTGATGGATGTTATCAAGGCATAGAATCAGGCTAAGGTCACATGGAACCCCCTCCATGATAACTTCTCAGAGCTTCCTCCAGCAGTTGCGTGATAATTGCCTCTAGGCATACCCTGGCTCTTCTTGCCACACAGTGAGTTATTTCAGCATCTCAGAGAAACAAAAAGTATATGCATATGCAAATCAGATGAACAATATAGTTTCCATTCCTCAGAGACTCAATCAAATAGAGGTGAATATGCCCCAATTAATCCTTTCTTTAAATTAAAAGGGCTGGTATCCCCCTGGCAAGACTTCATTTTCTGTGATACCAGCTGGATTTACGTGCCTTCACAGCTCAACCACTGCCTTTGACATAAGTGCAAATGGTAGACCAGGTATGATTTTATCAAGAAGGAGAAGAAAGTGTTAGCCATTTATGCATTTTTAAAAAAAGTGTATCTTATGTGATAAGAATAGAAATAAACATCTTAAGATGAAAGATTTGAGCTAGAATATAAACGGAATAGGAAGAATTCAAGATGTTTCAAGATGTGTCTGAAAGTCAGTAGCACCTCTCTTGCTTACAAACCCTCCTGTTGCTCGGGGATTTCAGCTTTCAAAAAGTAAAAATTCTTATCTGAGGGCACCCCTCTGCATGAAAAGAACAATAATGTTCGCCTGATTCAAGAGTATATTCAGCTCCTCCTTTTTAACAGAAAAGGGGTTTCTGAGGCATTTTTACTTTCAGTTGAAAAATAAAGAGTTACTGTAGATATTACCACTTCGTCATTGCAAGAAAAGACTGCTAAGCTTGAGGCAGGTAACTTATTATTACTTTATTTTCTATTACCAGATACGGTGGTTGGTCTTTTGGAGGGAGGAAAGCATTTGAACTGCAAGATAAAATATTGAATAACACCAAATCTAAACCTCTGGTTAAGGTAAGGGTAGCATGTATGTGTGCACATTTGTGTACATGTATTGCTTATTTATTCAGGCTCCAGGCTTCACGGCACTTAGTAAATAATAAATTATTATATAAAATCCTTGCATTTAGAAATTGAGAGAAAAACTGTCTTGTCTATTATATTTGTCATGGTTTTGGAGGGACTAGCCACTGAGATGAATGACAATAGTCCATTTCTTTGTTCATTATTCTTGAAGTATTCTCCTGTGTTCTGAGAAGCAGTTTTATGACAGTCAAATGATACAGCTTTTGGGTTTTTTCCTGTGAACTTATTTCAGAGCTCGCCTCTAAAACTTTTTGTTAGGTAGTCAACGCAGATATCCCTTTTTTTTGTTTGTTTGTTTTCTTTTTTTGGAATTGAGAAAAGTTCATTGAACATCTCAAAAATGAGTTATTATTGATAATTATTTCGTTTTTGTTAAGAATACTTTTCTTTGCCACACTACTTTATTTCTCCCCCCCGCACCCAAAAAAAGTGAAGATTTAGCATCTAGGAGTAGTTACTTCTGCATATCAAAGATGCTGTTTTGTGGTTTTTATCCTCTTTTCAAATATGAGTAACTTTCCATTTTTATCCCAGAGAAACAGAAGTGTGCCTTGCTGAAATTAGTCAGGGTATGAAAACCAAATCTCTTCTTGACAGTAGATCGTACTTTATAGCAACGGTACACAGAGCCAGTGGTTTCTGTCTGGAGCTACCTCTAAAGTCAGGAAAAGAAAGGTTATTATAAGAACAATTGAAATAAAGAGCTTTTCCTTGAAGCTGTTTGGTATGCACTGGAAAGATACAGTATCTCCATACTGTAAAAACTTGGGATGGGACCTAGAGGCTAACAGGCAACCATCAGTGCAACGGGTTTTATTTTCTTGGGAATGCTTTGAAAGGTTCTTCTGAGATCCATTCAAATGTGGACCACTAATGAGTAGAGGAACAACAGTTTTGGAGTATTGAAGATTATCAGTGAGTGGTCTCTATTTTTGTATTCGAGACAAAACAGATTTGTTAAGTAGAAGCTGTGGAATTTCCAGATTGAAATATGAAAGCAAGATGCTTCTGTTTTTAAGTCGTTTTAGTTGCTAGATTTTAGTTGCTCTTATAAAAGAAGAAGAGAAGGAACAGTGTAAATAACTCTATCCCAAAATCCATTCGGGGACAAAATGTTAAAACTACATGCAGATATTCTCCAATCCAATAAAATTTCATTATTAGTTTTGCAAAATCAATGTCTGTTTGCAATGCCTTTTGCGTGTGGTTTTGTTAAAAATCTCTTCATCTTATATACACACCTTACCCTACATATTTTCATTTTGGTCATTTGTGATGTCCCTTCTATCCCCAGATTTCCTATAGCTTTGAACTACAATTCCACCAATCCTTCATTAGGAACTTGAAGTGCTAGAGGATTTCAATAAGATGTGTTTTTCTGACTGCTCTTTTAGTCCCATGTATCTTTAATCATTTTAGACTCTTGTTTTGACAGGCCTGCACTGTGGATTTTGTCAGGGTCCTTTTTTTTTAAAATGCCTTTGGCATAGAGGTCCACCTGCCATGAGCACAGGGATAAATTATAGTTACACTGTTAGTGAATAAACTTCATATTTCAGACCCAAAGAAAATAGTGGAGTAGATTTATAAAGGGCACTGTGTTATCTAAAATACCTCCTGGAAGTGGATTTCAACTGATGCAATGTCAAATTATTGCATTAACCTTTCAGTAATTAATGACCAGACTTTTACTTTGACCTTTCAGGCTTGTTCATGAGACAGTGAATTTACCATTTACATAGCCTTGTGTGAAAGAAAATGAGAAATTTGCATTTGAAGAGACTTACTGTACAATTCATTTAATTTTTGAAAAATTCTGAATCTTTAGACAGTATTCTCCAATCTCAAAAGTTGGGATTTGAGCCTTTACTCTACAGTAATAGTGTAAATGTCCAGAGGAAGTTATATCTCTCCAGTCTTATAGCGCTTCTCTCTGCCTCCTCCTCATGAATCTGGTCCAGCAGTGCTTAGCTTTTTCTTTACAGGCCTTGGGTTAGTGAAATTGTGTCTAGCATTATTCTGGAATATTAATGCCACGTAAAAATGGGACGGAACAACGGAGAACATGTCTTTACAGAACTTATATATAATGTGGTGAGGGACTGTGTTTTTCCTTGGGAAGGAATTTTGTCACCAATGGACAGAAGACAAAATAACGAAAATAAGAATTAAGCATTTAAATCTATATGTTTATTCCATTGCTCATCTCTTTTCTGCCTTCTGTAAATAATTACCTGTGTGTCAGACAGGAAATACAAAATGTATTTCAGCTGGAACTAATATTTTTTCTTTTTTTATATTTTAGCTTTGCAATCAATTTAGAATAAGCCACAGGAGTTCAGAATATAGAGATTAAATGTATCTTCTGATGAAGTGAACAATCATAAATGTCTCTTTTGCCAGATTATAAATAATTAAATATCCAGCTTCAGTTTGTTTTGATTCAGTTACATGATGTAGCTTGAAGGAAGAATTCTAATTAATGTATGGGAAATTGAAATGTATTGTTACACACAATGCTGTATTGTGGGTTTTTTGTTTCCATTTGAATATTGGTCACGTTATATTTCTAAGGTGTTTTGTGAACACTTGAGACCTTACCCCTAGTTTAGTTAAATGAGGATGTGTCATCAGAATTTTGCTTTATTGTTTTCTTAATTGCTTTTTTTCAATACAATGAACACAATTAGAGTGGAATTTCATTATGCATTTATAACTTTTTATTGGGCACAAATCTTTTCAAAAAGATAGAATAAGAAATGTGTGGGGGGCGTGTATGAAAAAGACTGGCTACCCTTGTTCACTTGTTTATGTTTCTTTGCTCTGGTTGCCATTTGCACAGGAGATCCAGCAACGCGAAGATTTGCAGTTTTCCTCAGGACACCTAGGTTCAATTTCACTTCATTTCTTTAAAGAACTCTCTTTTTAATTAAAGAATGGGAGATCTAGTTTGTGTAGTAATTTGTGAGAACTGAACTGCAGGAGAACAAAGGAATTACATATGAGTTTGCAAAGCAGGGAAGAGTTTGGAATTTGCTCTTTTTTCTTTTCTTTGAACATGGGGACATAAGATGTTATTGAGATTTCGAGCAGTTGTGAAGACCACATAAAGAAGGGTAGAAAATATGGAAGTTAGTGCAAGCAAGAGCAGCGGTAGACCAAAGCTGCTCATTTTTAAAATAATGACTAACAGACCTTATGGCAAAGAATATTCAAGGTACAGGAGAAATGACAGTGGAGCTCAGAATGGTGTTTGAAAGCATGATATGGGAGAGATGGGAGGAAATGGAATGGACAATTAGAGTGCTGGAAACGTTGCCTCACAACAGAGTACAATGAGGAGGTCCAAACAAGTAGGTAGTCAGGAAAATAAATCACAAGAAAATAATTATTAAGAGAGGGAAACTGAAGATCTGACAATCTGTACTGGGAAATATAGAGAAGAACATGGCAGGAAATTAGTCAATGTCCAAGTAAGGATTGTAGCTGGATACTACAAGAAATTAAAAACAGAATTATCTTCAAGTAAATAGAAAAAAAAAAAATATTGACCTTTACACTGGTATCAAGAAAAGGCACATACATGTGGAAGAGCACTAGAGGAGAACAGTGTCAGAGTGATGAAAAAAGAATCTTTAGGGAAGTTTCCAAGATGTAACTGTATAGATGGTAATTTTAGAAAGGATCTAAGAAAACTGAAATCCTAAAAGATAGGTGTTAAGGCAAGAAAGACCTATAGTAAAAACTGCAATTTTCAGGATGATTCAGAATGATTCAGACAAAAAGTGAGAATTGCCCAGCATCAACCGGAGATGTACAAAATGCAGATTTGCAAATAGCCGATATCAAATAGGCAAAGGTTCAGAAATTTTATAATATAATATTATCTACATATAATACAATATTTATTTATATATTATATAATATATATAATTATATTATAATATTGTTTTATATATAATATATAATATTTTATAATAGAACTGTATAAACAAAGACAGGAGATGAAAGGTTGCTGTGGAGTGAGGAATGCATAGGAATCAAAGATGATTTGAAACATGTCACTAAATTGAAAACAAACATACATAATTATTTGACCTAGTTTTCAGTAAGGATAATGCAGGTTCAAAGATGCTATGATTAACAGAAATAAAGCATAGAAACTAAATCAATTTCCAAAGACAAAGCAAAACGCAAACCACATTTTATTTGGTTTTGGGACACATTAGACTCTCAGCAATGATTCTAGTAAATGGAAGTGTGAATTTTGAGTGTATTTACCAAATCACAGTGATTCCGCATGATTTGAGGATAAAGTATATGTTACAGCAGAATTGCTTGCCTGTGCTCCTCAGAGACAGGCTTGCCTCATCTGCCTTAAAGTTTGTCTGTATTAATTTCCTCCATGCTTAACAAACCACTGATAATTGCTTGTGGAAGGCAGAGATACAGCTTTGTCCTTGGTGGAATAGGTTCACACTCACCTTGTAAACAGTGCCTCCTTGATTGTTTCTTTCCCCACTTTCTAGGATATTCCAGACATTTTAAGCTGCGTGTCAGTTACAGGTATTATTTAAATAAGCCTTTTTGAATTTCAGTAATGTTTGCCACTTGTAACACTAGTTTTACTCATCTTTTTGTATTTTCAATTAAATTAGAGAATGTTATTTTTTTCATGGTTTTTCATCTATTTGTTCAACCAAATATGTGCAAAGGAAGTGACGCAGTGTTACATTAAATCAGAGAATCTCTATTTAGTAATTGGCATAGTGTACAGCTGCAGCAGTAGAAGATAAACTGCTGCACTCTGTTTAAAGACCAGTACAAATTAACTGATTCTATTCTGCCTAGTTCACCTTCTTCTATAAGCAAGTGTCATAACAGAAGGATTAGATATCTTCATGCTGTTCTTCAAGGTATGGGAGCTTTCAGATCAGTGTTCAGATTCAACTCATTTGTGAGTCACAATTTCTGTTCTCTCTTCCAGGTGTGGTACAACCAAAAAGCTTTCCATTCTCTACCATCCTACTTAAATGAACTCAATAACTTCATTCTGTGGCTGAATTTGCCTCCTAATGTGGATTGGAGACAGTATGGTAATAGTCTTTCTTTAAGTCTTTTTTTTCGTATTTTTTGAAAAGTAGTTTTCAAATAAACTAATATAATTGTAAGTATAAAAATTTTCATAGTATGAATTAGGGTTGCAGAATCACACATTTCTTGGGGAGATTTGAAAGTGGAACTTTTAATTAAACAGAAGGTTTGTTTGTGTGAAGAATGTAGTGCACAATAACATAAAATTAGAGTTTACAGCTCACTATGCCATATGAAACAAGTTGCCCAAAAAGGCGTTAGATGCTCCTGTCCCTGGAAACATTCAATGTCAGGCTGGAAGGGGCTTCGAGAACCTGACCTACTTGAAGATGTCCCTGCTTATTGCAGGGTTGGACTATGTGACCTTTAAAGGTCCCTTCCAACCCAAACCATTCTATGAGTTTCTTACAAAGGACGTTCCTGTGGAATAAGTGTAAATTGGTTTGCTACAATTGGGATGTTAGTCCCTGTGAAACCACTGCTACGGCTTGCTTAAATGGAATGATTAATCCACAACAGAGTATGAATTTATAACTTCTCTGTCACTTTACTCTGTCTCCTTATATAAATATCATGGGTATCTTGTAAATTCACAGTGCAACATGATGTTCCATGGCATCCTGTTACTCAAGGAACAGGAGAGTCTGGCATATCTTACTTTTGTATACAACAAAAGAGAGATTAGTCAATATGTCAGATATGACCTCTGAATTCTCTGATTCAAATATTCCTGAACCATGTAAGAACTAGTTAAAATAAAAATTTTATAAACTGACTTTTAAAAAAAATGGCTGCAGCCAAAGAATCAGAGAACTTTTAGGATGTTGAAATCTAGTTTGAAATGTGGGCTTGATAGCTCAGGCTAACTTTTGTTCGTTCCAGTTTCTTTCATTCTTATGGTTCTGTTAGAGAGGAATCAGTTTGGTTTAGAGAAATTTAAGAATAGCTTCTGACCAATTTTTTAGTTTTTGAAAATGTAGGATAGTTGTCTGTAGTGGTAAATGTGTTTATAATGAAGAAGGAAGAAAGAAGACGAAAATTAATGAAAAGGGGGAAGGAATCCTGAGTATCTGAAAGTAGAAATTAATTAAGAATATTTTCCAGAATGTCAATGAAAAAAGAATAAATGCTTGCTTTCAAGATGGCTGGGGTTTAAAATAAAACCCAGCTAAATGAATTATGAGAATAAATCAAAGGAATGTATTTCTGCAGAAATTTTCAATGAAATGAAATCAGGTATTTTAATGAGAATTTTTAATAGAAATCAATTTTTAATCAAGTTTCCCTGCACTTCATCTATAGTACTATTGCTAGCTTGTTTTCTGTAGCATCAGATATCCCGTTCTGGAACTTAAATGTTTAAGTACCTTTACTTTTACATCTGTCATGGAGAATTGGGGACATACCATCCAGATTACAGTTGGAGAAAATTATAGTTCTTCCAAGGATTGTGGAAATGTTATATTTTATGCTGTTGCATGACACAGAAACACAAGAAGCAAAACAGTGCATAATAAATATTTCAAGTCTTGGATTGTCATCTATACAAATATGTGCTCATTATATAGTCTTCTGGCAGAATATGCTGGCTATGTCTCTGCAGAAGTAGAGTTTATGAACTAGAAAGCAGTTTATTTATGTACATATCTATTGGAGAGGTGAAATAAAGATGGGTTGATCATGCTCTTAAGACATAATGCAGAGGGACCTGTCCGCGAAATCCAAGAAAGAGAAGTCGTTATCTACGTATTGATCTGTATGTGTGTGTGCACATATATGTATATGCGTATGTGTGTATACTTGTGTAGAGACAAATACAGGTCTTATTTTATTTAAAAAAAAAAACAATAGTTTTCCACCGCTATTTGGGGCACTTAAGCTCAGCTCACTTTGACTTTTAACTACCTTTTATTTAAGGATATTTCTCTGACAGAGAAGAATTATTTATATGTTTTCTTATTAAAATGGTTATATGCAAAATAATGCTGTAAATTAGCAGTCAGAAGACTATATACTATGTTTCAACACTGAAATCTATTCTTTTTGATTTTTTTTTTCCCCCTCTTGCAAATTCTGCTTATATGGAAGGCCAGTTCTAGAATATTATTGGAAATTGCTTCCAGGAAGCTTGTTAGGATGTTGCAGAAATGTAGCTTTGTAATTCTGACTTGCATTAGTGCCATTTTTTTTTCACATGATAACATTTTCCTGTCAAGAAAACCAGTGTTTCTGTATTACCTTTAAGTGGCATAAAAATAATTTGACCCTTGAAAAAGGAGAGTGAGGACACAGTCTTTCCTTCCTTCACAAAAAGACAAATCTTGCTTTACTGCAAGAGGCTTAGTTCAATAGGGTGGAGCCTTTCCATGGATGTAAACAGCGTAGCCACTACTACCATATTGAAACAACCTTGAAAGAGGTCAACAGCTTATTTCAATGGTCGTATAAATACTGAGGAACCCTTTCACTTAGCAGTTATACCCTGTGGGTATTTCTTGAGCAAGAAGGCAGTTGTAGTTCTCCCAAGTTCTCTGGAGAAGGGAAGATTCATTACAGGCAGCGTGCCTAGTTCTACCTGCTTTGCTCACAGGGACAGACCTGGTAACTTTCATAGGAGATCAGTAGTACTGGTCCAAGTTTGTGTCAGATTGTCAGATTTTACTCTTAAGGAGCTGAGAAGGAGGTTAAATGTTTTTGTTTAATGTTTTTTCTTCAGTCAGGAGGATACAGGGAATATAAACTTAGGATTTTGTATGAGAGTTTGAAGGAAGCTGTTTTATATCCCAAAGGATTTGTATCTAGTAAAAACTGTGGAAAAAAAAAATAATTATTTTTCTTGTGTCAGTCCAAGTTACTGACTATTGATCATCTTGAGCATGAATTTGGTGATCAAAAATACTTCCTTTTTTATTATTGTATAATCTATTTTTCAAATCCTTTCTCTGGAAGTGGTGAGATTTCTCTCCCCCCTCCCTCCCTTCCCCCCATCTCCATGTGATTATCAGTAAACTTCTCCATGTGATGCTTGGAAGTTTACAAGGTTTGCTTCTTGTAATTTTCATGTGAAGAGTGGTACGGTTGTTGGTTGAAGGTGTGTGTGCCAGCTGGAGGTGCATGTAAATAGATGTAGCAACAGAAGTTAGCCAGACTGATATAGGCCAGTTTATCATTGTTAATGGATCAGATGTCTGTTTTGGAACAGCAATTCAGGAATATTTCTTCTGTGAAAATAGTTCATCTTCTGTACCATGCTGATAGCCATCTCTAGCTTCATAATCTTGTAAATCTATTTTTCTCTTGTGGAAAAATCTAAATCATCTGTCTCACTGGAAAGGAAACCAAAATACATTTTGTTTTCTAGTGGGTTATAAATTCAGTGACAGATAACGAAAATGAAGATGTTAAACAATTTTTAAAAGGTGAGAAAGTCTATTCAACAGAGAAGATAAGATGTACCGGGTTTTTGTCAAAACTTTTCAGCTCTGGCTGGTCTTCTAGCTTATGTGAATGATGATTGTATATTTTTAAATCTCTTTCTGAAATGCTGAATTCTACAATTAGATAAAGTAATTGTGAGCAAATGAAAAAGGGATTAATGAAGAGGAATAAAAAACTTAAAGGCAACATTTTTTGCTTAAGCTTAAGATAGCTTTAGTTGATCAGAATTTCTATGTTATTTCGCACACCAAACTGTACACAGTTGAGTAGGAATCTGTTTATTGTGATGGAATTATAGGGGAATTACTATTACCTATCTCTTAAGGTAAAGTTGTAAAAAGAAAAAAGGAGTGGTAGTCATCTATAATGATGTCTGTAAAGTACAGTGGCCAAAAAAATTCTTACATCATTATTCAAAGAATAGAAATGTATGAATATAGAAGGACCTTGTGCAATGCAGCTGCCCCATCTCATGATGTCTATTGAAGTCATTGATTTTTTTTAAAAACCTTTCATGCTGGGGCTCATTGTACGTGTTCATATAGCATTCTCGTTTATTTCAGATTCAGCTCTTCAAAAGAGCTAAAGGGATCAAGAGACCCATTTTCAGCTGAGTTTTGGTGGAAAATGACTGTATAGTTTCCTGATTGCTTTGCAAATAACTTTAAACCTGTTTTCAACAGAACCTGTGAAATGGCATTTAGTTAGGAACCTTCTTAACTATGTCTGGTTAGTGGGGGGAAAGTAAAATATAAATCATTCATGAGGGTGCTGCCTGTGAAATTCTCCATAAAACATAAGTTGTAATTTTCAGTAATGTCTCATTTTATACAAACAGAAATCTCATCATAAATTTCAAATGCCCACAAAGAAGAGCCTGTAAAAAGCATTTTTATATATATACATATATATGCACTATCTCAATTTTTGTTATGCATACTGTTTTATTCTATTCTAATATATTTTATTCTAATCCAAAATAAAATGTCTGGAATAAAGAAACCTAGATTGGTCTTCTATTCAGGTCTGTAACAATTATGTTATCTAGCATTAGTAGCACAGATTCAAATTTATTTATGTACTCAACACTCAGCATGCTACATGATAGAAAGAAGAGATAGTTTACAAAGGAGTGCCGAAAGACAGGCTCAGACAAACCCAAAATACAGTGCAGAACCATGAAATATACCTAAGGGCAGCTCTAATAAGCCTATGGTGATGGCATACAAGCTTGAAGACCCTTGAGACGTTTTTCCTCCAGATCTCTCCACCCTATACTGAGGAAGTACTGCTGTTTTCATGTCACTGTCCTCATCTTTACTCCAAAACTACAGATTTTGTAATGTGTGATTACATGGAAGGTTGCACTCAGGCAGGATGGACTGGGCTACCAGTGCCTCATGTTTTTATGACCTACAGGGAGGAAACATTCCAAGTCTCTAAGACTATGCCAAATTACATCTTGCTTTATTTTCTGACAGATGGTGAGGTGGTTTGGGTTTGAAATAGAAGATATAGAGCACTTTTTCTTGAAGGGACAGTTTGCAGACTGTTAATAAGTTGTTGGTATGGGGAATGGTGTCTTGTGTGGCTCCTGAATGGCAACAGTACAGAATTTCTCCTACTACAGCCAAGATGCTGGTCATTTCAAACATCTGTAATGTGGATGCGTTTTCCTGTGAACTGCCCTGTCCAGAATGGAAAAGGATAGTATTTTAGTCTAGAGAACGTCACAATGCTTATAACATTTTATAAAGAATTTATTTCATCATGTTAGGGATGCCTTTTAAACATATTAGAATCTAAAACTACTTTAATGAAGAGCAATGTAAGGAAAGGAGGAAGTTTGTTCAGCCTGGAAAGGAAAATACTAAGGGGAGATCATAGAGAAGGTGAAGAGGGTACAATTAATTGTTTATTGCCTCTTTTACTATTAGGCATGTAGCATGGAGCTCCTAGTGACATTTCCAATGTAAATACTCTCTCCACCTCCCCCCAAAGTGGGTTATTCATGCAATTTATAATTAAACTGTGAAGCTCTGGCTACTTCTCTTTTTCGCTTTCTAATGTGGCTTGCAGGACTGGTAAAAATGCCCGCATTTCTCAGTTGTGTAAAGATAAGTCATTGAGCAATACAAGAGATGGCAACTGAGCCTTATACTTTAAAAAAAAAAAATAAAGAAAAAAGAACAAAAGAATATAAAAATTAGTTAACTGTAGGCAAAACAACTGAGAAAAAAAGAAAAGTTTTTTAGCTGAAAACCAGCCAAGAAAATATATTCTAAATAACTTATTACTTGTGCTCTCTTGGAATTGACATCTGGTTTGATTCCTTTTCAGAACTATACACGCACACATATATCAATTAACATGTATACAGTTATGTTTCATTCTTTGACATGCACTCCTTTTCACCCCACTCTAATCAGGGAAATAGTGCTTCTCATTTCTCAAGCTCTTCTTAATCTTCTTCAAGATTAAAAGTTCTAAGAAAGGCTTGATATCATACTGTTCACTTACTCTCTCAATATGGCATTAAAACTCCAATATAGTATAAGGATCTCCAGGATTATAGTTTTTCCAGTTCTTGAATTGCTTATGCAGGACTTTGAAAAGGTTGGAATTGGTGGCTGTCACAAATTTTCACCTGTGCCTATAAAGAAGCCTAAATTGTCACCATAAAAATGTGACCAGCTCACTGCCAAGAACATAGACAATGGATGTTTTAGGACAATTGGGAAAATTCTGGTTGTCATTAAGTCAGAAAAATATAATGGCAATCTGTAGATGTGGAAGAAATAATTTTATATTGAGACATTTATGAAAAGGAGCCAGCACAGTTATAGCTGAATCATATTGTATTTGTTGATATTGCCCACCTTGTTTTTCCCTTGAGAATACTGATTTTGTAAAATTTGCCCTGAAGGCTGTTCACCCAACGTTTGCAAATACAATCCTTAAAAAAATTCTTGCATAAACACCACATGCATCTGTTTAATAGAAGCTTTTTCATCCAGAACTTCTTGGTTTATCTATCATTTACAGTTTTAATTTAAGTCCTCAAAGATTATGTTTAGTTTTCAACTTAATGAGCATCATTATAGCAGCTTTACATAGTAAAAGGGCATATAAAGGCAAGAAAGCATCAATAATTATGTTTTACATCATGCTAACAGCTTTGTTGGGACAGAGATGTATGTAAAGAAAGATGGGCTAGGTGTTTAGGAGAAATTTAGGAAGAGATTATAAAAGTACACAGAAGGGGTTTTTATTAAAAAACTATGTATTCTAGCAAATAGCATATATCAAATGCATTGGTTTATTTTGCTATTGGAAGACAGTTTATAATTTATCTCTCCTAAGGTTCGAGGTGAATTACAAGCCAGATTTTTAGCTTTATATAAATTTATCATATATTTTTGGACAATGGAGGTAGAGAAGAAATCATTATACTAGAAAATGTAGCAAATGCAGAAGGCCCTCATGCTCTAGACTAACTGAAAAAAATTAATGAATGAGGCAAGTACTATGTTTAATAAATTGATTGAATTTTGAACTCTAACACAGAACTGAATTTAGCTTAACATGGTCATACTTTGGTTAATTGTAATTCAGCAACTGTGAGAAATTTCATCTCAGCTGTGTGTGTAAATTTTCAAAAATGCAATCCTTTGTTTCCTCTACACGGTTTGAATGGAAATTGACTGTAGAAAAAGGTTACTACTTTTAAGAAGAGCAATTACTTTTGGGGACTCTTGCATTGAAGGAAATTAATTCAGTGCAATTTTCTTTTTATCAGTATTGTATGATACAAGATTGTGCAAGGAGCATTATGCTATTTAATGTCCTGTGTTTTTTATTTCCCCCAGCAATTATCTTTTTCACAGTCTCCATTTGTTCTGTACTAGAAAGTTATAGCAGTGTATTTCTGTGTATGGAACCCAAGTCAACTGCTATAGACTTGTTTAATAGCAATGCAGTAATCTGAAAGTTTTACTAGTTTCCTCTAGGGATCTGTGCACTCAGTAGGGACAGACCATGGTGATTTCAGGAGAGAGATTATTTCCAGACACATTAAGTATTCCTGAGCAGAAGTTATTCCTTGTAAAATATTTGATGTTATTTTTGTCTTTGTTATGTTTTGCCTGTTTTATTTATTCCATGTAGGTCTTTTTTAAACCCAGTTTCAGCAGTGCAGGTGATTGTATAAAATTCATTGACTAGGTTCTCAAAACATACAAGTGGGCAAACCTGTGTTTATGAGCATAAATTCATAGTCAATATCAGATAGTTGATAGCAGTAGAACAATGAGATATGGTTCAGATCAGCCTAGATTAATTCATGGAATACAGTGGAGAACCTTCCTGAATTCCTGGTAAACTGCCCTAGTACTTGACAATTTATGGGCAATAATTCTCTACCAGTCCATATGACAGGTTGACCTGTGTCACAATTCTGGGAAAAGGGATGTGAGTCAGTAGGACCTATAGGTCTCCAAGTCTCCGTATTTTCCGATCACGGGCAGTATTTTAAGATTTGCAGTGTCTAAAAATGCTAACCCTTGAGCTGGAGCAATTTTACTGTAGGATTTATGTCATCTGAAACTTGGGAGAAGACAGCATGGTTAGAGCATTCAAATTCTTGATCACGAAGGCAAGACCTTGACAATTGTGGGAAAATCCTCTATAACTAAAACTTGGCTCATGGCCATAAAATGGGATGTCTGGGAGACATATTTCTGCTCTTTTCCAATTTAGCTGAGCTGCAATGAGTACAAGAAGCACATTTAATGTTGTTAACTTCTTGGTTTAGCACTTCTGAAATCATCAGGATTCCCATTTTCAAAAAGCTTTCCTCCATTGTAATTAGATTAAGGCTGAAAATCAGATATTTGGTTTTTTTCCTAACCAGATCTGAAAATAAGTTCAGATTGGTTTCAGTTTGTCTGTATGGTAAAAATCTGGTTTAATCTTATTTTTGGTTACTAATTTCTAATTCAATAGGAATCCTATATATATATGAAGTAAATAGATTCTTCTGATCTGCACACCTTAATTCAACCATTGTAAAAGCATAGAGAAAGATTTTTGGGAAAGAAGCTTTTTCTCTCATGCTACTTTTCCTTTACATAAATGGAATTTCAGATAATACTTGGATCCAGTGGGAAAAAATAGTTTTCTTTGATATACTGTTTTTTTTTTTTTTCCTTCAGAACAAATAGCAGCTATTGTTTAAAAAATTAATGGTGTAAAAGAAAAACAAAGGAAAACTTTAAACAGTCCCTCTAGGCAAATGACATGAAAGACTTCTGCAAATAGCACACGTATCTACTAGTAATGAATCAAGACCCTATCGTCTTGTATCTTTTTTTGATTTGCTAACTACCATTGGGCTTCAGTGTACAGCTTTTAACTGTATTTGAAAGATCTTTACCTTGTACTAGTTTTGTGTGCGAGTTAATTGTCATTCTCTGTTCAGCATTTTACCCCACAGTGACATTGTGAATTTTAGATTACTGTGGTTTGAAGATGAGGAATGAAAAATTAAAGGGGCAAAAATATAGATATTCTTGGTCAGCTTGCACCTGTTACTGAAGCAAAGACAATTTTTATCTTTATACAGCTGCACTCCAATAAAATATGACAAAATGTCTTCAATTAAGTGGCACCCTGGAGAGTCCATCCAAGGCTGCAAGCAATTTATTTCTTTACCAAAGATATTGGGAAGATTATAATCGCCATTAGGATGGGTTTTTTATTTTTATTTTTTAATTGGTAACAGCATAGATTTATTTTAGACATCTATTCAAATAATGCTGGTTTGATCTCACTGCAAGAATTACCAGTTGGTGTTACCTTACAGCTGGCCCACCTGTCAGGTCATCAAAAGCAGCTGGACAGGCACTTTTGCACTGACAAATTTTTATTCTCCCTCCGTCCCCAATTTTTCTTCTTTTACTTGAAAAGAAAAAGCAAAAGAGCTACAGTTTTTGTCCATAAACTACCTTCCAGTTCGAAGTTCAGTTTGTTAGATCGTTACAGGCTGGTTGTACCAAGAACCAAATTCTTTTTAATTTAAAGCTCTACAGATTCAAAGTGTGCCTATTTTTTGTGAATTTAGCTAAACATTTTTTCTCTGTAAAACATCAGCAGTCTAAAAATGTTTTTAGCAATGATAAAATACCAAGTGCATAAATTTCAATAACAAGCTACCTTACTCCTGAAGATTAGGTATGTGAACAAATAATACTTTAGGTTTTGTATTTGGTCTCTTCTGTGATGGGGATCCTACAGCAATATACAACATTGTTGAACCCATTTCTGCAGTTCAGAATGCAGAAAAGCATCTATTACTGTGTTTATTCATTAGATTTTGGTGGAATCAGACTCTGGGAATCACTCAGTAGGAGACAGTATTTGGTTTGTCAGCTTGGTGTTTGACCTCTTTCTGTTCCTTATTAAGTATTTAGCCTTTTCATTCATTTGTGTAATATAGGGTCAGCAGTGTGCTCTAGAACTTGAAGTCCTGATGTAGCATTTAGTCTTTCATAATTTATTTTTCATTTCACAGGGATCACACTCTACAGCCAACCATATGGAGGAACCTTGCTGGATGAGGACAAAATGTGAGCAAACTCTTAAAATATATAATAGGTGTAATGAGCAGACAATTGAAACTATGAATTCAATAAACATGTATGTTGTATGCAGTAGATGTTATGACTTGATAGATGCAATTCAGTTCCACTGACTGAAGCATTTTGTCTAGTCTGGTGTTTATATGTCTAGTCTACTGTTTATGTCAGATATAGTTGCATTATTTTGTAGAGAAAAATACTGATTTTTATGCTGACTACACTTTACAGAGTGTTTGTGAGCAAGTCATGATGTTTTCAAACAGGTTAACTGCCTTAAATTATTATCAAGTTTTTCAATTTTAATCTTCTCTAGAGGGGGAAATATTTGTAAAAGCTTCATTTTAGTATTCAGACTTTAAACACGCACTGGGTTCTGTAACTCACGTATAGTTTTGTAACTTAACACATTATCTTGCTCCTGTTTTCTAATTAGATGTTGACAGTGTACAAACATGGTATTTGCAGCAGGATGAAGGTCCTAATGTCTAGGGTTGTTTTGGTAGGAGGTTGGTCTTGAAAATGTTGGGGTATGGTGAGCTATTTTTCCCCTCTGTGTTTTCATTTTGCCATTTTGCTTTGTACCCTAGAATGGAGAATGTTCGTCAGTGTGGGGTAGCGCTGTGTATCATGCTGGGTTTCTCTATCCTCACCGCATCCATTGGAAGCGCTGTAGTGAGAGACAGAGTGTCTGGCACAAAACGCTTGCAGCACATCACAGGCCTGGGTTACACAACTTACTGGCTTGCTAACTTCTGCTGTGATATGGTATGTATCATGTGGGGAAGCATGTGTTCAAGTGTAAATTTCTAAGTAGCTTGTCATAAAAGAGGAAAAGGAAATACGGTTACAAAACCCATGAATAAGGTTTGAATTGTGCAGAGCAACAGCTCTTAGATGTCATGTTAACAAGCATTGGAACACCGTTTCTACTTTAATACTGTCAGATAAAATTCTTTAAGGCAGGGATTGTGCTCAATTGTAAGGTAAAGCATATGCTAGCTTTAGGTACCTACACTATTTTACAAATAAAAGGGATCTGGCTAATTGGCCTAGACAGAGAGAATCATCCACATGGCAGTTCATAGCAGGAGTTTCTGTGCTTTGAGTTGCCAGTGGCAAAATCTTTCAGATTACTGGAGAAGCCTGAAGAAACTAGTCAGTTCCTTTAAAGACATAATAATATGTTGCCTGTTGGTAGGTAATATGAGAGGTACTCCGAATTGGTACCTTTTATTTCTGGCAAGATAGACAGTAGAAGATATTATTTATGAATTCACATACACAGAATGACCTAGATCAGAAATGGGTGAAGTCTCTGTCCTTAACATTTATTTTTCTCATATGAAGTAATTTCTGACATTGTTAGTATTATAAATAGTATTGTCTGCATGCAGAGCATTAACAAACCTGAATATCTTACCTTCTTTTGATAATATCACAGAAATTATTATTTTTCCCTAAATCTTACCCTTTTAATCAAATGTAAAGACAGGTATGCCACTGAGACTTGACTTTGGCAGGTTGGATTTAGACCAACACAGGTAAATGAAAAAGGAATTTTTGATTACCTTGTTCAAGTCTGAGAAGTTGATTTCTGTTCAGGCCAATAAGCAAAGGTCGTGAAGTAGAATTAACTTTCTCAAGTCACTGCTAGTCCGCAGTCACTGATTTATCATTGGCTGTGTAATGGAACTCATTTAGATTTCATTTAAGCATGAATTCCACAAATTATATTCAAATATATTTTGCAATTGTGACTCTTAAAAAACTCAAAAATTGCGCCATTACTTATTTGTGTATATATCTATGTGTGTGTATATATATGTAAGGTATACATATATGTCCCTTACTGAAAGGCTTTTTCATAATTCACTTGCAATAAAGCTTGCTATAACATTAGTTGAGTGTTTGGTGGGAATTTGAGATTAGGTCATCTACTTCTGGGAAAGGGATAGAATTACTGTTTTTAAAGAACTAGGGTGCTGTACTGTGCTTCTCAAATAAGGTGTTTTGGATTGGAAGATTGATCTCAGAGGAAACAGTGAACAATTGGAGTCATCTGGATTATTCCAAAGTGAAAAGATTCCTGGCCTCGGATAAGGGACATAAAATTTCTGCACCTTGCTTGAGACATTGGGCCATGGAAGGAAGAGCTGGGATCTAGTATAGGCAACACAAACATGAACTAGCGTGGTCAGGAACAGAGATTTTTGGAATACTCTATGTTCTCATTCAGACTATTCCAAATCTAAAACATTAGAGCTTCACCCATCCATGCTTGAAATCAGGATTTTCACACTTGAGCAAGCTTGAAGTAAGAACACATTTTTCCAAATGTTATTTACTTGGCCAGTCAATCTTTGTATTCCTTTTTCTGCTGTGTCAGATAAGAGGGCTTGGTTAAAAGCTCAGTCCTTTATCATTCAGTTTCTCCTTGTGCAGCAAAGTCAAGTCCTCATTATTTTCTGCCAATCTCTTCCTTTCAAAATGTTGTCACAAATTCAACACAGTACTGCATGATCAATCATGATCTGGGAAAGAACAGACACTGCTTTAAATGCTAATTGTGCTGCAAGATCATTTAGGGACACTGAACACATGACTATATGAACTGTCAAATTTGAAATCCCTCTACATATTTTAAGTATTACAGACTGTGTCCTGTATTATTGGTAGCATAATCTTTACTAGACCTGCAGAATTATTTGATTTATGAAATTGCTGCCATGAGAATCAGGGTGTTCTTACTGTATTTATACATGTGAGTGATATTCTTTACTATGTTTAAGAAATGGAAAATGTATAAGTGCTAAGAAAATTTCACGACAAATATAGAAGTTTTGTTCAGATTAAGCTTCTGTTACCAGAGGAGCAAAAGTGCCCAACTTTTATAACACACCATGCTTTCAAGTAAGACTTCTAATAGATTTTAATGTTTAAAGTTATTTATTTATTTCTAGGAAAAAAAGTCCTAAGTCTGTTGGAACATACTAGGACTCAGATGCTTTGTGACTTCCCTACCATATTTTGTTAAACAGCTCCGGGGTAACTGAAAACTAAATCTGTGGAGTGGTATTGTATGATATTTGTCTATGGCACTGAGTAAGGTACAGTGCGAACAATATGAGATTTCACTCCATTGTTCTTATCTTAAATGTCCGTCTTCCCATTGGCAAAGAAGTGATGTCCTCTGGCTTAACTTTCAACAGGCTTGCATTGTACTTCAGTATGAAATTCCAATTTTAACAGTAAGGATATTGTTCTTCTACACTGAATATTTAGCTAGACCTTGATTTTTTGCCTCTATTGCAGTTGCATCTCAGAATCTCAGTTACATTAGGAGAAGGTTAAATATTATATAAGTAGAAATGGAGGCAGTCACTGCCATAACAAGCTCAGCTTCAATGCACAGATCAGGCAGACACTGAGAGGAACTGAGCACAGATTTTCACATCTTGCTGTTGCTAGTTGCAAGCAGAACCCATCTCTCTTGAATACTTGGAGATGAATCCCTCGTACCAGTCACATCCCCCCTTAAGTATTTGGTTACCATTATGTCAAGGCAGAGAAACTGATTTCCCTGCTGCCTAATGGCTGTAACTCTTCTAAATATTATGTCTGTTCCCATTAAAAGTTGTCATTTGCTTCATCAGCACACATGGTCCTTCATTAAAGTCTCTTTTAAAATTGTATCCTTACTATTCTCCTATGACTGAAGCACCAATCAGTGAAACTGCTATTTCTGAATCTAAGACTCTGCATCCATAGTATAATTTGACGTTTTGGAGCAATAGTCCCATACGGACTCATTATCTGGAAGAGTTAGCTTGTTAAATGGGTGTATTGGAAAGGTCAATAGAAATGGAATTAAAGGGAATATTCTGTAGTCAGATTTTATTTTGTTGGCATGTTTCATGTGTATGGTGTAAGAGGGGCAGTTGCACAGCAAGTGAGGACCGTGAAATCTCAGAGCTCTTCTGCTTAATTCTTCCTAATTTATAGTGTAATTATAATGCAAATATGGAAAAGTTAATTTTTAGAGCCCTTCTATGCTAATTAAGCAAGACCAATAAGAGATGCTCACCTGCTAAGTGCCTTTTTTCTTCTGTTTCTAGCTGTTTTACATGGTTCCAGTCACCCTGTGTGTTGGTGTTATTAGTGCCTTCCAGCTATCAGCCTTCACTTTCCGAAAAAACTTGGCAGCCACTGTTCTCCTGCTGATACTCTTTGGGTATGTGATTGGAAATGCTACTATGGAATTATAGCTTCTAAGAAACAAACAGAAATCTTTAGACTTGGTTTGCACCTGCTGCTGGATGCATGATTTTCTCTCTTTGGAAATGATTATGATTCAGCAAAAGATAGCGAGAAAACAGGCTGGAACATGAGTTGGAAACTTCCATGCGGAATGTGGAGGGAGATTTGCTCACACATTTAAAAAAAAAAAAAGGAAAAAAAAAAAAAAAGGACTGGAAAAGTCTCAGAAAATATTCAGCCTATTCATCAAAGGGTTGTGTAACAACCATTTGCTGATAGAAGTTGATTGATTGTTATCTTCCAGAAAAGGAGGGAATAATAGCATAGTGAAATCAGAATTTCAGTGCTTAGCTGTACAGAATATCGTCAAGAAGGTAAGAAGCGGCTGTCTTTTATTACAATTCTAACCATTTTCTGTAATTCTGTAATTTTGCACAGCTCCAGGAATTTATATTTCCAATGAGAAGTCTGTCCAATATTGAGTATTAGGATGGTTACAGATTTGTCTCCAAATAGTACTATGAGAGAGGGGGAAGTCATCCCATATCACCCTCTTGCTTAGTTTCACTTGAAAAAACAGTTATAAAAAGTTAAAATAACTGGTCAGAGGATTGATTTCTCTGTAAAAATAGAGCTGTTGAGCCCTGGGCTCAATCAAACTAATGATCTGTCTATTCTGTCCTTTAACTCTTCCTATATGCAGTCCCAGGTGATATGAGAAATGCTGAAGATGAATAGTTATAGGATAAGGTGTCACAAATGGTGTGATGCACTTCACTCATAAGAGAGAAGTAGCAATATATTTAGTGATATAAAACAGCAATTTAACAAAATTTGATAGTAAATGAAACCTTGAGAGGCATCCCTACCCCAGGGGAGATCCTGGCGTGCGGCCCGCTGCCCTGCAGGAGAGCTCAAAGGGCTCTTGAGTTGTTCACTATTTATAGGGGTAAGATGATTGACTCATAGTCACATTGACGTATCAACCACAGTATCAGTACTGTGGTTAGGTGGGCACGCTGATCAAGTCAGCCTGTTGTTGCCTGTCTGCCTTGAATCGACTTTGAGCCATCGTGACCAGATGCACCTATTATGACCACCACGGGTGGTTATTGCTTGGGCAGGGTTACAGGAGGTAAAGGTCAGGCTGGGCAGGGGAGGGGCATATGTGCTCACATAAGCACTCTGAGCAGAAGTTTCTTCCTTATCTCAAGCAACTAATTGTTGCTATCTTTGTAAGGGGAAATGTGTATCTTATGGGACAGATGTTTAGATAACTGCTCCATGAGAGAATCAAAGGATGTTCTGCAAGATCAGGACGTGTTCCATTCTAGGAAGAGTATCAGATAAACTCTTTAAAAAAAACTCACTGTATTTAATCTTGAAACTGTTTTCAAGATCTCATGTCTCCAGCAACTCCTTTTTTGGCAGACTGTTTCAGTATCTCCTTATTTGGATGTATTCTTAGAAACCCCAGCCTAAGTTTATTTACTTCATAATTCTCCCTCATAAAATACCTTTTACAAGCCCAAACAAGCCAGGTCCTCTCATGTAAAAAGGCCTTGCCGTTCCCTGGGTAATTCTATTAATCATTTTTCCTTATTACTTCAGTTTGAGCTCATCTTTCCTGGGTATGAGTAGTCAGACTAGTATGCAATATTCTAGAGGTCATGATGCCAGGATCCTGTAAATAACTCAAATGAAACATCCAAAATTCATACTTTTCTTCTCTCTCTATCACTCTTGTCTTCCTCTTTCTTCCTTCTGCGCTACCAATTGATTCCCTCAAGTTTAAGGCAGAAAATCTTATCAGTCTTCATGCAAAGACTTTATACTACTAAATCTCATTTCTGTTTAGTTTTTTTTTAATTACCTTTACAACTATTGAATCCTTTTTATAATCCAGTTGCCATGACCCTAGTGTAAGAAAAGCCATCTTATAGAGATCTTAGTCAAGAAGCAAATGACCTATACAGTATAGTACATACTTGTACATCTGAAGTCATGAATGTTTTCTGTGGTGTGCTGTAGGCTTTGGTCCTGCTCACAGTGTAATCCCAGGTGTAAAGAGTTATGCTGGAATTGTTTTAACCAAAATGTTGAGCTAAAGTTTGGGCATTTCAGAAGAAGCAAGCATTGACTGAAAAGCTGGACTGTCTGCTAAACATTTTTTTTAACTGCAGATGCATCTTAATCATCTGAGCATAATCCCTCCAGTACATTCATTTTGGCTGACATACCGAATACTATAGTGATTTTTAACAAGAGGGTCTATGTATTCAATATGTATTAAAGATACAATAACTGTTAGTAAGTTTAACATGTCTCAAGGGCACAGAGTTGCCACTCTTCCTATTCTACCCTTTACTCAGCCTGACTACACAGTAAATGTGATGAAGCCTATTGCAGTCATTTTGTCCTTCCCCAGTACTGTGCATGTAATTCTCATTTATCTGCATTCCATAATGCATTTTTTCCTCTTAAAATGTTATTTTTCTCTTCAGACTACACTTCTGCAGCATTTCTGATCTAGAATAAAGATAAAAATAGCTCAGTTATATGAAAAAGTTAGGCTATGTGCCAGAAGGGGGTGTGGTTGAAAGAATAATCAACAATTTCCTAGTGTGCTACTTTAAAACTGATTTCTTTTAAAAATATAACGGTCTCTTAACTAAATTGCGGGTTTTTTTCTCTTTTAGCTGATAGCAGAAGTGTTTTATAGTGCAACTGCTTAAGCACTTTTGTCCAAAATGCTCTGTCTTTGATACTTAAAGTAAAAAATTGCAGCTGAAGCTAAAGGAAAAGAAGGAGGACAGAAATGTAGGCGTGACTGGCAGTTACTTTAAAGCCTGTGTTTGAACATCATACAACTTTGCTATTCCAGAAGTCTTACTCATTTCTTAGCAGCTATAAGCAAAAAAATCAGATTTTGCTTTCATTTACAGCAGAGTAACAGCACTCTAAATCATGTCTCTTTCCTGTATTGTTTCCAAGGATGGATGTCTTGTATTTACAGTATTGTAATTTAGAGCAAAATGTAGAACGGTGATTTTGGGATGTGTCTGAGAGGAAGAAAAGGTTGTGTGGTTAAGACTGGCAACAGGACCCTGAAAAGTACAGTGTAATCTTGACTACTTAAAATCTTCATTTGAGACCCAAACATTAAGTCATTTAATCTTTATCTTCCTCTAAAGTGAGGATAACATCATTATTACTTCACAGCAGGATTTGAATGTTTGGTTTTTTAAGGTAAAGGAGGTGATTTTGGCATTCTTAGATGAAAAAAGTTCAACTGTAAAGTACACAATACTGAATTTAAAAGGGAATTTTATGGTTTATAATTGAAACTACCATTTAATGCAATGAAGAAGTGAATTCACAGATTTTTTGGCTAGTTGCTCTGGCATTGAGCTCACTATTAAAACAATTATATATATTAATACTATATCAGAAGTATTTACATATACATCTGTGTATATATACTATACATATACTTACCCTCATGCAGTGGTGTATGCTGATACCTATGATCCTGCCGCCTATATATTGTTTGTTTGATAGATATATCTTGTGCTATGTTGAAAGGAAAATACATTTCCTTTACATGACATTCATGCTCATCAAATTGCATGGGCATTTTTTTAGTCTGGCTAGACATAGCTTATTCTTTATAAAAAAAAATGGCTGCTCCATTTTGTATAGGAGGCATCTGACTTGCCAGAATGGATATTGCCTTCCCTTCTCCTTTAAAGATTTGCATTGAAAATGGTGTGGCTACAGACATGCTGCATTATCATCATTGTGATAAGAAGTATGCACTCATTTTTGATGCCTACTACTCTACTAGTTGTTAACCTGGTTTAGGTAATAACAATGCTAACACTGTCTCTGGCAAATTTTGGTTCTTAGATATCACTGGCACAAATTTTAATTTCAGCTCTAGAATTAATGCTTTCTTTTCCCTTTCTTTTCTTTTCCCTTTCTTTTCTTTTCCCTTTCTTTTCTTTTCCCTTTCTTTTCTTTTCCCTTTCTTTCTTTTCTTTTCCCTTTCTTTTTTTCCCTTTCTTTTCCTCTCCTCATTCTATCCTTCCTTTTTTGTTCTCATTTCTTTCTATAAAAACCTCTAAGAAAAGCTGATTGCTCAATATCTGTGATTTAAGCTTCAGATACTTGGTTTTAATTGTATCTCTTTGTTAGAGGCTTGTTGAGATGTGTGGTTTTGCCATCATTCAGAGATCAGGGTTGTGAAATTCCTGGAACAGTGAAAGTAAATATATGCAGTTGATATATGCAAAAATGGATCATATCTGCCCATCACATGGCAGTAGCTATGTGCATGTCTACAGAATCATAAGGTAATTTGACAAAGAAAATATATCCTAAATTTCTCCTTTGTTGTCAGTTGGTGAAAAGAGTTGTTTGCACATCTTAGAAATAAGGAGTAACTATTGGGTTGTTTTCTAGTATGATAGCTGCGCTTTTTTTTTTTTTTGGTGTTGCCACAACATAACTTATTTGTGATAATTTTGTTTCTTTAAACTTTCAGATATGCAACTTTGCCATGGATGTATCTTGTATCCAGATTCTTCTCAAGCTCAGATATAGCTTTTATTTCTTACATCTCCTTAAATTTTGTATTTGGCCTGTGTACCATGCTGGTGACTCTCTTGCCTCGTTTGTTAGCTATAATTTCTAAAGCGCAGGTCAGTATAAAACTTTTGCTTTACATTACTCATAAGGGAGATGCATGCATACATGTCCATCTGTGTATATGTTTGTGTACACATATATGTATGTTTACACATACACATGGATAAGATTTTTTTCCAGAAGAAAAACTTGTGATTTAAACATTCGTGATTTTTCTGTCCTAGTGTATACTGTATTGATTGTTACCATCTTGAATTTTAACTTGTTCATAACAAAAAAAAAAATTAAAAAAATCATGCTGTAATAATGGAAAAACAGTGCTAATTGAAACCTTGACATTTTCCAGACCATTAAGTTGTAATTGGTACATAATGGGAGCTGTTCTAGTCCATTGAATAGATTATATGCATTGTAAAATGTGTTTGAATAATATTGACATAAGAGATAAGCTGCGTATTCCTAGAATCTGTAATGCACTGTATGAATAGTAATATGCATTCTCACTCCATGTATGTAATTTTTATTAGTCATAATGGTCATTAAGCAGTTTGATGGAGAGGAGATTCAGAATGTGTATGAATATCTGAATATCTCTGCATGCACCAGGTCCAAAGCTTGATGTTTGAAGTCAAATCTATATTATATGTCACTCAAATTTGGAGGGAGATTGGGTTGTTGTTGACTTGGGTTGAAGTTCATGATTTAGAATTAATTGCATTGAAATATTAATTTTTTAAGAAAACAGAATGATCATTACCACATCTGTTTTGTTACTATCTGTGAACCTCAACTAAAATTAGAACCCCATGGCCCTAAACACTCTAACAGGCAGTAAGAGATGAACCCTGCCCCAAAATAGTTCACAATATACTTTTCCGAAATCAGTTTACCTTGACTGAAAGCTGAATGCTGTATCCAGCTATGTAAGTGTGCTTAATGTGCTGTTGGAGAAAACTAATATTTTCCTTTCTTATTTTTTTTTCCCCTTCCCTCCCCCTGCTTCTGATTCTTAATACAGAGTTTTCAAAACATCTACAATATCCTCAAATGGGCATTAATTGTATTTCCACAATTCTGCTTAGGCCAGGGTTTAATAGAACTTTCATACAATCAGATCAAGTTTGACCTGACCAGCAGCTTTGGAATAGATTCGTATGTGAGCCCCTTTGAGATGAATTTCCTGGGATGGATTTTTGTGGAAATGGCTCTGCAGGGAACACTACTACTTCTTTTACGGCTTTTTCTTCATTGGGATCTCCTTCAGAAAGCAAGGTGTGTTACCATTTGTATTCTGCCATAGTGGACACTGAACTAATTTTTAAAGAAAGAAAATGGTGGATTCCTTTGAACACCTGAAGATAAATGCTTCTGATAACATGGTATACCTGAATTAGTGGACACTGCAGAAAAAATACAAGTAGTTGCTGTTTCCCTTGGACTCTGCTGAGATTTGATCACCAAGCTTTAAGGGACTGCAATCAGGGAAGTAAAACAGAGTTATCCAAAGTACAGCAATGTCCAATTTGTCATGTGTCATTTGTTATCAACTTCCGTTTTAGGGGTCAGTGTTCAATTAACAGCATGGTTAGCCCTTCAGAAGATGTTGATGTAGAAATGGAGCGACAGCGAATCTTTGGTGGAAGAACTGGTAATGATGTCCTCCTCCTGTACAACCTCAGGAAGTGTTATGGAGGTTTCAGTAAGAAGAACACAGCTGTGGAAAGCATAAGCTTGGGAATACCACGGGGAGAGGTACTGAGGTCTTCTTTTTTTTTTTCCTTTTAGAAAATATCATTTTATTCTGAGCAATTAATTGTTCAGATGTAATCAGGATCTCTACAATCAAAGATCTGTAGGTAACAGAACAATTTCAATTATAGCAATTTCTGAAAATCAGTAGCTGGATAAAACCAGAAGCTGTGGCGCTGTTTAAAAAGCAACTGTTTACTTATTTTTTTGGGTTTCAAATTAATCAGAGTCTTAATGTTTTCTTCTTGCTTATCTTTCCCAGGTTACTGTTTATAGGCAAACATAAAAAACAAGTAGATAACGTAGCAGTTCAACGTCTGAGGAGAAAGTAAGGAATACCTAGCTCAATTGTAAACTGTAGACTGAATCCTGAATTTGTCACCAAGGCAAACTCATAGTTCCCATGTTGAAATCATCCCAGTGTATTTTTATATAGCATATAACATGCTAATATACTATTTTAATAAACTGAAATTTAGCAATGAACATGGTAATCCTAAAGATTTCAGAACAGCATTTATTTGTTTGAGGTTTTTCTTCATTATTTTGATGCTTTTGGGAATTGCAGACATTAATTTCAGAAATACTGATAAGGAAAAGACTTTTCTTGGTTGCTGATAGCAAATTGGAAGATATGAGAAACTAGTGCATGGCAGCACAGGTCCAGTGATGTTCTATAGATCAGTTGTTGAGTAACTGGGGTAATTAGGAAGATGTAATTGCTGATTAAAGCCTATTTATCAATAAGAATGTTTCATGAAACAAGTATTTTTAAGGTTATAAAATGTTATATGTAGACTTAATATGAATCCTGTCCTAGCTTAAACATATTTTCATTGCAGCCAGGGGCCTGAAATAACTGTTCAGAGGCAGTGTGCGTCTTGGCTGTTCAGTGTTCATTTACTTATACAGAGTGAAGCAACTCATGAGAAATGGAGAGATATTGACTCTATAGACTCGTAGTCAGGGCTCTCAACTAGAGCTTGAGATCCTCTGGTTTAAATCTAGCATTTATTAATAATATCGATAAATAATTCATTTAGTTATTGGGCAGGGTTTTAAGTGGAGGGCTATTATAAATAAGTCATTTTTAGGAATTAGGGGTGATCAAATATTATATATATATGGATTTTTTAAAACTTTTTTTCTATGGGAAAGGGAAAGCATATCCATATGCAGTATCTTACAGACATATAATCAGAAATACAAAAAGGGGAGAAGCTGTTGAAGCACTAATATTACTTATTTCTTTCAGCATAGCAGATTGATTGCTTTTTCTCATTTTTTTTTTTTTTTTAAATCTCTGTTAGTGTTTTGGACTTCTGGGAACAAATGGAGCTGGGAAAAGCACAACATTTAAGATGCTGACTGGAGATATCATCCCATCTGCAGGACGTGCTGTTATCAGGACTCCTACAGGGTAAATAACACAGGGTTTGATCAGAATAGCGCTAATTGATAATGCCAATGACCAAAGACTCAGCACATCTTCAGTCCTTTATACTATACTCTAAGGACCTTTTTAGTTCCCTTTTAAATGTATATTGCTTTATTGCTGTTAAGTCTCTGCAGGAAAGTTTTAACATTATGTAATTCTATCTGACAGCTCTGTTAATTGAGAATAAACTTGAATGGTAGCAAAAGAGTAGGTTCTAGGAAGCCTTAACACAGTCTTTTAAAATTGTAACAAAAATCTTAACGTACAGTATGTCCAGATACGTGAACATATATCCCCCTACCAGTGCTGCACTGAAAAGTTTCCACTCTTAGGCTGATGAGCAGTGCTTCAAGTAGATAATTTAAAAATGTTTACTGACACTTATGGCCTTCTAAGTCATTAATTAATTTTTTGATCAATATGCTATGTAATTAGGCTAGGAGGTACTGTTGGTGTTATTGAGGCTAACTTTGATGGAGTGATAAGTAAATAATGGACTTCTTGGGTTAGAGGTAAACAAGATTTACCCTTTTTCCCAGCAAAATTGGAGGGGGAAGTACTTATTTTTCAGTCAGGCCAAAGTAAAATGTATATGTGTATACGTCCTGCACTTGGGTCACACCAACCCCATGCAGCGCTACAGGCTTGGGGAAGAGTGGCTGGAGAGCTGCCTGGCAGAAAAGGACCTGGGGGTGTTGGTCGACTGTCAGCTGAGTATGAGCCAGCAGTGTGCCCAGGTGGCCAAGAAGGCCAACAGCATCCTGGCCTGTATCAGGAACAGTGTGGTGAGCAGGACTAGGGAAGTGATCGTCTAGATGGTTTGAAATGTCCCTTCCAACCTAGAAAACTCTATGATTCTATATAAATATATGATGGGCTAGTTAAAAATTGTAAAACTTCTCTTTTCCTAAATTATGTCCATTTCAAAATATGTGTTTTGAAGAAGGATAGATGAAGGGTTTAATTCAGAAAATTTTTAAAGGAAACATTTTGGAATTTCCAAAATGACAAGTTACATTTCTTCATTTTAGAAATTAATTGCTTTCATATGTCAGTATTTTCTCACTTCTTTACAAAGACAATGATCGGCAGATTTAACTTCAAATGTAAGGAGTTCCAGTCATTTCAAAATTTTCTGGAACTTCTTCATGAGTGAGGCTATGCAGTGGTTACAGAGACTTTTAGATGATTGTTTTCATTTATAATTTCCCAAAACAAAACACAAAAATGTTCAGTTAGTAAGCAACAACAATGACAATAACAGAAGAGATTTAAAATTAGGTAAAAATTAATTTGGAGTTCTTTGGAACTGGTGGATATCATAGCAGTCAGAAGTTTCGCATGACTCTGAAGAGTATTTGAGATTTACAGAAATAAAATAGTCTGTAATAATTTTTGACAAGATATTGCCCTCAAGGCAATATTTATGCTCTCAGGTTTTGTTTTGATTTTGAGGGATCTTTTTCTATAGATTTTAATAGGACTTGCCATTGGTCCCACCCATTGATTCATGGATTGCATATTGCTTTCCCTTTACAATGTGGTACCAGATCTATATTTGGGAAATGATTTGATCTGATGTGATAATACCAAAAATTTAATATCCACTTGAAAACAAATACAAAGTTATAAGAATATATGTCATCATCACATGGCATAAGTGGCATGTAAGTGGCACTTACACTATGTTTATTGCTTACATGGCTTATTTTATCAGAACTCCTAAAGATAACTCTTTGAAAAATCACAAAACAATTTAACAATGCCTGTATTCCTTTTACTAGATATGTTGTTAGGTACCTATGACTAAACAGATAAAAATTCTTCTAAGATCTAATTTAGTATGCTACTGGCATTTAACAGTAGGTTAAATGCTCTTTGCTACTTTTGTTTCCCCCACTGTGTTTTATAAATCCAACATGAAAGCATACTTTAAGATGCAAGTTTATTTGCCACGTACTAAAATATAGGTAGGGAAAATTGATAGATTGAAGATGCTCGAGGGAAAGCCTTAGAAATTTGCATTTAAGTGTCCAAAATACCCTTCCCAACATTATTTATCACCCTGTATCATGGTGGTGTCAATCTGGGTTATGGATTTTTATGTGCTTGAAGTGGCTGAAGTGAGTGTAAAACACATATTCCGAAGTTTTTGAAACTTATCACTAACTTGAGAAGGCAACCTCAAGCAAGAGCTGCAGTTACACAGTAGCTAAACTTGGGGAAACACACAACTTCAAAGCTGGGAGAAGAGGATTATGTCATTCGTGACTTTGTTCCTTGCATCATATTTTGGCAACTGCTGTTAAGCCGATCATGTGCCCTGTGTTGCTCTACTACTGAAAATCACTAGGGGGCAAATTCGCCGACTCTTCCATAGGTAAGATTATAACCACAGTAAGTCTGGAGAACCCTTCCTCAACCGTTGAAGAATCACTAAAGTTACTCATCCCAGGGATTTTTACGTGGATTGATTTGTATTTACACCTGAGATAAATGAAGGAAGGGGGATATCATGGTAAGAAGTCTTCTCCTTTTCATATTCCGGTAGTGTGCTCAAAAGCCTGGTACTCCTTGCAGAGAGGAAGAGAGGAGAGTCAGCTGAAGAAAGCAGTTGATTGTCACAGCTGCAAACCATTTGCTGCACAGCAGATCTAGATTTCTATGTTTAAAATCTATGGTGTGAAGCAGCTTCCATAGAGACATTACCTCTGATAGTGATTTCTGATGAATAATTTGGGCAGCATCTTAGATGTAGATCCCATCTCTGTTGGGTTTGACTGGAAAGAACACAACTTTTGTCCTCTGTGACCCTGAAAGGACAGGTTACTATAATCTGATGGATCCTTCATGATGCATATTTCATGATCAAATGATGAAATGAGTATGTAAAAATATTATTATAAATATTGGACAATGTAACTGATGTAACTCCATGTAGAAAATTCTTAATTCATAACAGTTCTTGTTTCCTTGAGTAACTACGCTTGAAAGTTCCTGGTTTTAAAAAACAGAACAAAAAACCCCAAACAAAACCACATACACGTTTTCCTGATTGCTACTGTCATTGTTTCACTGAATTTAAAATGAAGTCAGAAGTGTCTCTTTGAGGCAGGTGCACTGAAAAAGATCTTGAGTTTTACAAGAGAGCTGTTGTACCTGTGGACAACACAGAGGACTAGAAATGAAAGATGAGCTTTTTCAAAAGTGCATGTTGAATTGCAAAGCAGAATTTTGGGAAGTTCAACCTAAAAGATCTTGGAGGTGTATGAGGTTATATAGAAAGTGTCTCACACATTGATTGTAAATAGTATTCAGGGAACTCCTGCAGAGTCTCCAAGAAAATAAGAAAAACACACTTCTGATCTGCCTTTTTCACAGAGCAGAAGAGCAGATTCAAAGTATCTTCAAGTACTTCTAAAAGATTCATTGGCCTCTAGGTTATTTGTTTGTTGAATGTTTAATACCACAAAAAAGGAGTTTATTCCTAAGAACCTGAGAGAGAACTCTATCTGTTTTCATAAAAGCTTAGTAAAATGCATGAGGTAGATGTTATGTAACAGTTTCAATATCACTGAGATTCATAAAATGGGGTGCTATTAAGCAGGAATGTTTATTAAATACTAGAGCCAACTTCATCTCTTCTGCAAATCAGGGTTTCCTGGCATTCTTCTTGATGGGGGCATTCTTTTGGGAAAGGGAAGGCTTCTGACCTGTTTTTATTAAGCTTTTCTCTTTTTGATACACCACGAATTAAACAGATATTTTAAATGCACTATGTGCCTCCTAAACTTTGTATCTTACCATTTACATGGAAATTGCAAATTTATGGTATACAAGCTGAGCAGTATACCAAAGTCCTGTTTTTTTTATTTTTTATTTTCTTTCATATCCTTCTGCAGAAAATGTTTTTAGGCAACTTCTAACCTTTGCAATCCTGTTCTGGTTGTAACTGTGATGTGATAAAGATAGTCCAGGAAAAGAAACGATAGGAATTTATCACTAACAACAGCAAGTCTTGTGAAGATAATACCAAAATTCCATTCACATGGGTTTTGCCTTTTTTATTATTTTGTGTACTTCATTAACATTGCTATTATCAGTGACATATCTGTCCAAATGAAATATAAAAATAATTATCATATAGACAGTGCACCTCCATATTAGGGAAATTAGCAGCCCCAATATTAAAGAGTACTACAGGAAGAAGCAGCATTGAAACAAACAGTTACTTGGGAAGATGTGGAAATAAAATACTGATACTGAAGTAACAGCAGTCCCTCTCATAAAGGCCAGAAACATTAAAAACAAAGGGGAAAATGACTAGAAAGGAGAGCATTTTAATAAAATTTGCTTACCTGTATTTATAAGGTATGATGCTATAAGACATTAGGAGACTCTGGCTTTTAAACAACATCCATAAAAAGGTGTTATCAAACTAAAATGTGTGTAATAGTTAACTGCATGGTCTGCTTGACATTTACAGAATCACAGAATCTTCTAGGTTGGAAGGGACCTTAAAGATCATCTTGTCCAACCGTCAACCTAACTGACAAAAATAGACACCACTGTAACACAGCTGTTCCTCTTTAAGAGTACAAATGGACTCAAATTAGTTTATGCTTAGTTCTACTGCCATAACTAGATTTCCACCAGTGCATCAGCTGGCTAAATGAAAGCTAGTGTATAAAACTATAAACATTTTTGTACTTACTTTTTCTGTCAAATAACTCGAAGAAGTAAGGTCTGCATTAAATATGTACTAAGAAAAGCTGACACTTAACAAGGTCAGGGATAACAAAGTGAGTCCTCATAGTCTTTGAATGTATTCTGGGCTGATGGACAGATGAGCGGACTGCAGTGAATGTTATCTACCTTGACTTCAGCAAGACTTTTGACACAGTCTCCCACAGCATCCTCATAGGTAAGCTTAGGAAATGTGGGTTAGATGAATTGACAGTGAGGTGGATTGAAAACCAGCTGAAAGACAGAGCTCAGAGGGTCATGATTAGTGGAACAGAATCTAGTTGGAAGTCCATAACAAGTGGTGTTCCCCAGGGAGTCAGTACGGAGTCCAGTCCTCTTCAATAAATTAATCGATGACCTGGATGAAGGGATAGACTGTACCCTCAGCAAGTTTGCTGATGACATAAAACTGGGAAGGGTGGCTGACACACCAGAAGGCTATGCCACCATACAGCGAGACCTGGACAGGCTGGAAAGTTGGGCAGAGAGGAACCTGATGAAATTCAACAAGGGCGTGTGTAGGGTCCTGCACCTGGGGAGGACTAACACCCTGCCCTGGGACAGGTTGGGGGATGACCTGTTAAGAGAGCAGCTCTGAGGAAAAAGACCTGGGAGTCCTGTCGGACAACAGGATGACCATGAGCCAGCAATGTGCATTGTGGCCAAGAAGGCCAATGGCATCCTGGGGTGCATCAAGAAGAGCATGGCCAGCTGGTCAAGAGAGGTCATCCTCCCCCTCTACTCTGCCCTGGTGAGGCCGTGTCTGGAATACTGTGTCCAGTTCTGGGATCCCTTGTTCAAGAAGGACAGGGAGCTGCTGGAGAGGGGACAGCAAAGGGCTACAAAAATAATTAGGGGCCTAGAACATTTCTCTTATGAGGAAAGGATGAGGGACTTGGGTCTTTTTAGTCTGGAGAAGAGAAGGCTGAGGGGGAATCTGATCGATGTCTATAAATACTTGAAGGGTGGGTGGTCAGGAGGAAGGGGCCAGTCTTTTTTCAGCGGTGCCCAATAACAGGACAAGAGGTAACAGGCAGAAACTTGAACACAGGAAATTCCATCTATGCATTAGGAGGAACTTCTTTACTTTGAGGGTGGTAGGGCTCTGGAACAGGCTGCCCAGAGAGGTGGTGGAGTCACCGTCTCTGGAGACATTCAAAGCCCACCTGGACATGTTCCTGTGCAACCAGATCTAGGTGGACCTTCTCTGGCAGGGGGGTTGGACTAGATGATCTCCAAAGGTCCCTTCCAACCCCTATGATTCTGTGATCAACAGAGATTGTACATCTGGTCCACTTTTTTTTTTTTTTTAGCGTACGTTTGCCATTCTTTTTCTTCCCCTTTCCATATTTGTGTCTAAATCTTCCTCAGTGACTCTGTGTCATGAAGAGTCCCTCAGCTTAGGAAGGCTAAACACAACTTGGAAGAGAAAGTGTCAAAATCCTTTTAAATGTCATGTCAAGGTCAGTGTGAAATAACGCATAGGGTGCTAGTGGTTTATTTGCCTTTTTATCACTCCCTATTTTGCAGTCTTTGCCATTGTAGTTTGCTGAATAGAGTTGGCTTTAAATTCATCCTAAGAGTCTCACTTGTAGCGGGGTGCATAAAGGAAGAAATAGATAAGCAGGGTGTTGTCTTGTTCATAAGTTGCCCCACTGAGTCCTGAAGCATTTGGCAGTCTTCCTCATGTAATTAAATTATCTCCCATGAATTTCATCTTCCTGCTGCACAGGGAGATTCTCCATGACAGCAACTCCCCATTCCATTTGAATTTAGTGTCAGTCTTCTCAGCTGTTGGTTTATGAAGTCATAGGACCAAAGAACTGCTTTCCAAAGAGAGGAAAGTGAAATATTTCTTTATATCTAGAACTTGGACTCCTTTGATAGTTACGATATTCAGCTTGATAAATAATTAAAAATGTAATTCAAATAGCTTTACTTGAAAGGCAGAATAAATTTACATCAATATAATGGCAGAGATAGCTGTTGTTATACTGTATATCAGTATAATTAGTTTAATTATAACTAAGCTACAGTTACATTAATTATATTTTAACCTTGATTTTTTATATTGTTAATTGAGCATTAGCATGCACTGAATTTAATGTGCAGTTAAGAGTACAATGGAATGTCTAACTACTTTTGCAATTTGTAAATTTATATATCATTTTGACTCATTAATTGAATTTATGTCTCTACAGAAGCCATTGTAAGTACCATATATATCACTGCTTTTATTTTAACTGTATTCCAAAACTGTGGAAAAAGCATACAAAAGACAAGCGAAGTGCACAATGGAGTCAATAGTGAAACAAATTTTCCAAAAACAGCTGATATGAAGGGTACTAGATTGTCTCTGGAGCTTGAAATTGAGGTGTACCTTAGAATGTCAACCCACAGCTACCTATAAGCTATGTTGCTGTTAAACACTGTAACAAATTACAACCAAATTAAGTCTTTGCAATAACCAGCCTAGCCTTCTGGAAACTACAAGTCCAGTTCGGGTGGGAGAAGGCAACAGATTTTGTCCAAGATCATTCTCACTTGTTCCAGTGTTTTTGTTTCTTTTCAGTGTCCAGCAAGGGCTTTCTGACTGGTATGCCTCCAGCCACCCCAATGTAGCCTGCAGGGCTGGAATCAAATTTGAGGGTTTTTTTTCAATGCATGAAAGAAATAGATTGATGTGAAAGGCCTTAATTGTGATCAGTGGAGGAACAACTTTGAATGAAAACTTTTATTCACTCAGAGTTTAGTTTATTATCCTCAGTATCTTGCAAGTCTGGCAAGTTTCTTTCATCTGTAAAATGAGCACTTCAAACTTACGGAATCCTCCTTGAGTCCTGGATTTTTTTCAGGGTGATTTGCACCAAAGTGTCATAAATCTACCTGCATAAATGGAGACCAAAGCTCTTGGAAAGGGATGGAATACAATATCTTCCATGCTTTGTGTGCTAGACTGTACTGGTTTTCTTGAGGATGCCATACATTCTATTGACCTTTTCCAAAAGTGTACTAGAAATGTAATTTTGCAACTTTATACTTTTGTTTAACATATAAAGTTTTCTCGACATGTTTTATTGTTTTTTTTCTTTTGCAGCTGTTCCACTCTAAAGGAAAAAATAAATAATAAGCGAATGTTTGACTGAGCATAACAATATAGTCTAAAATTAAAGTCTTCACTAGGAAGGAGAAAGCTCATGTTCCATGTTAGTTCTATGTTTTAACTTGATCAGGATATATATAATCAAAATTACTAACAGAATTTAAAAATAATTACTCAGTGTTATTATAATGATACAGAAAGTCCTGTGTTAGTTTAAAAGTCTGGGTTCCTGCCTATAGTTTTTAGATATTACACTAGAACTGATTGTGTCTACTATACTATGGACAAAAAGGCTGACAGGGTGAGTGAGGGGTTGGAATCTGTACTTAAATGTGCTTTCTCTCTTTATGTATAAAACGAGATGATTTTTTCTTCCTGTATATCCTGTTGATAATATGAATGGCCTAATGAGCAATGCTATTATGTTCGTAATAACAGAAAACGAATGTCTAGTTTTCCCTAGCTTGAGAAAAAAAATATCAGCATTTTACTGCATGCTACTCTATATTTCAGAAAATACTAAAAAATATCTTTCCAATTTGATTCTGATAACATAATTTATGAAGATGTTTGTTAAGGAAGAAGAGAATTATAATTAGTTTAATTAATGACATCAGATTATTATTTTTTTTTTTTTTTAAAGGGAAAAATCATTTACAGTATGTCATTTAGTGAAAAGGTTTTCTGGTATCATGCCATCACTACATGAAACATTAATTTCATTTAGACCCATGAAAATGAAATCTGAGAGATTAACTGAATTTCAAGGAAAATAAATCTCCAGAGATGAGGGCAGTTTTCTGTTGTAGTATACGTATTATAATTAAAAATTATGTTGGTTTTTTCTTTCATTTATTCTTTCACTATTCTGAAAAAGCTTAGGACCTGGCTAAACAAAACTGAAGGGATGATCTCCCCTTTTTTGATTTGGAAATCCACTCAGTGATATTGCTGAGGAAAGAATAGGCATTGTACTATACATACCAAAAAAGTCTCAATAAAGGACCAGAATCCTCATATGACTTTTTCTTTTTTCCTTCTTATCAGATTGTTTTCTGCTTTGACAGATACAGAGCAGGAAAAAAATTAGGTCCATGAGCTCTTTAGTGAATCCATTAGAATCTCTTTATTAATGGGAACTCTTTAAGTCTTCAAGGTCAGAACTAATGGATAAAGTTGCAAGATAAGGACCAAACTGAGTAAGAATATTAGATGATCCATTCTCACTGTACTCTTCTTTTATGAAAACTACAGGTCAGAGGGTGGCTTATTGTTCATCTAAGGCTGTGTGCTTTACAGGAAGCAGAACACTAAAATTGCATCTGTACAATTACCACTGGGGACACTGATGTGTTTTTATTTCCTCATGCAAACTGAGTAACTATTGCCTAATATAGTTGTAGCTAAAGAACATTAGATGTTTGTTATTTTTTTGCAGCTGTGCATACTTATTTTTTGTTCATCATGGTATGGACCCATTCCAGACTTGATGTATCTATCTGGCTACAGGGCTCATGCTGGGTAAATGTTCCTAAAATTACCCCTGAGTGAGATTTGTTCTCTTGGGACTGAACTTGGCATATTACCAAAAGTCCAGTCTCTTGTTTCTCCAAAGACAGCAGCTGCACCAAAAGGAAACCTTGTTAGTGTGCCTGAATCTTCTTAGTAAAACAAACCTCAGACATGTCTCTCTGTTCAGCAGCATCTAGATAGCATTTCACTGTCGATAGTATTTCACTATGTTATAGTTGATTAAATAAGAAATCCACTACTTCTGACATGTTATGTAAAAATATTGATGTTAATCAATCCACATCCTATGGTAAAGATGACCTTAAAAATAATTTAATTTGATCAGGTATGGCTGGAAACTGAGCTGGTAAAAATTTGATATAAGCTTCATTTTAAAATAACCTATAAGTTGGTATAAATTAATGAGGAATGAAAATTCTGATATTCTCTTTCCCCTGTCACCCCTTTTCATTTTTTTGCTAAGTCTTTGTCTAGAGAGATGTCTACAGGCAGTTAACTTCCTTGTCACCTTTCAAGCCTACAAAGACACTAAAATTTTATATCTTTGCTATTAAGAGCAAAGGACCATTCTAATTAGTCCCCAGTAAGGTTTGTCATAATCATGATAATTTATCTTTTGATAGCATTAAAATATATTTTGATGCTGTGGTTCATTATGTAAAATGGAGAATTTGTGTTTTCTTTTTCTCCCCAGACTCCCAAATCTTGTTAACAGGAGATACATATTTATATTTTCACTAGTGCTGGTATTTGTAGATCCTGCATTTAGTATGTTTACTTTTTTGTCTAAATGATCAATCATATATTTAGGTCTCTTAACCAGAAATGTAGAAAACCACTAGGGGGAAAACCATTCTGTTACTCAGAACCTTTTAAAAATTTTTTTCTTTCAAAGCTCAGATTTTTTTTATTATTATTAAGTATCTTAATTTTGACAGGTCTTTTCTGTACGTGTAAATTAGCATCATTGAATGTTGAATTAGATGTTGGAATAAATAGGATAGATTTAGTGTCATTATGGGTAATGAGACACCCTTGCAATCAAGCTTGCTTCTTAGCAATGAATGTAATTTCAAGTAATGCTGTACAGCTATAAAATGATGGCCAAAGTCTCTTAAATCAGGATAATTTTATATGTTCTTCCTGGATTGTCTTTTAACCTGCTCAGCTTTAATATTCTGTGTTTTGTTTTACTCTTGCTTAGAGAACGCATGCATTGTGTATGTGTGTGCACAGACATACAAAGAAAACACAGCAACACTTCCCTCTCTCTCTCAAGTATTGCCCCTTTAGTATTGAATGTGATACATGCAGTATGGTTTTGAAATATGTCTTCTTAGAGCAGGGTCTACCAAAGAGATGAGTGAGGTAAACCTGGTAAGAATTGATTCTCGTAGATCTGTCCTCCTCCTGCGTTGATCTGTTCACCTCGTCACACACCTCGTTAGGACAGTGACGCCTGGGTGGTAGTGCTAAACTGAAAGGGACAAAAAGCATGCATTGCGTGTGGGTGGTGCTATGGTAAGGGATCATAGCAAAGAGATTCAAACTCATTTACCTATGGAGTTGAGGGTGTGTTTGTCTTGAAGACTGTATACCAAGGGTGAAACCCAGGGCTGTGGGTTGTTCGAAAAACATTCAAGTCTTTTGCTTTTTCTTTAAACAGGTCTGAAATGGATATACTATCTGCTAGCTCTGAAGGCATTCTCATCGGCTATTGTCCACAGCAAGATGCCCTGGATGAACTTTTAACGGGTTGGGAGCATCTTCATTATTACTGCACACTGCGAGGAATTCCAAAACAGGATATCCGCAAGGTAACTATCCAGGATAGATTTGCAGGGGGAGCTGAAGCCAGGCTGGGCTGTGGAGTTTATAAAACAATTGTTTTGTTTTCTTTTTTACATGAGAGAATATCTAATGTTTCATCTTAACAGTTTTTGCAATACGATTTGTCATTACTACTACTTTATTTAAACTATATGGATTTTTTCCTATCTGTTACTCCAGTTCAAAACACAATAATATCACTGAGGAGAGTAAAATAACACTAGTTCAAATGAAATCTCAGGCACAAAAACTCTGAAGGAAACTAAATCTATGAATGGTTCAAGACCGTCATTATCACTCAGAACTGGGAGGGAGCACCACAAATTCTGAGTCATGCACCTATGAAAAACTCTTTTCTTCAGAGATGGGATTAAACTCTGAAGGAATTAAAAACTGTTGAATGGTTATATAAATAAACTAAATGTCTGTGTGCTGAGATTACAGCTGTCAGGACTCTGCTAGTCAATGTATTAAACTTAACAAGACAATGGCTGCATTCCATGTGCCTGCTGGGAACAGTCCCTAAAATGCTGCCATACCAGGCTTATGGCTGTCCAAGGAGAAGAGGCCAAACCCATGTCAGAAAATGCTTGAAGAGCTTACTAGCACAAATAATGACAATATATGAGAATATCACTGAGAGCTTTTGAATTTACAGATGAAGATGTAGCTGTGCTGATGAGCAAACAGTGCTCTACTTCGGTAATGAGGCAAGCAGTCAGCCAATACCAGAAATGAATTACCAAATTAATGGTTTGTGGGGTTTTTTTTGTTTTTCCTATCTCTGCAGAAAGAAGTGTTGTCTGATCTGACCTGGACTTGAGCAGCTCAGTCTCTAGTGCTTAATTGTTTTTCTATCAACCTGACAAATCTGGAGTGTGATATGAAATCAGTGTCCTTCCTGCTGTATAGATTGGTCCTATGTAGTTGCCATGGCTCTAAGATGTTCCTGTAACCTCCAGAATGGTGCCTGTTTTCTTCTTTTTCCTTTTTCCAGAAGCAAAACTGCATGTAACTGAAATATTTTTTTTTTCTACCTACCCAGCATTTTCCTGGCTATTGCCTCAGGGTCCACTAAGTGGTTTACGGTTAGTTCCTCATCTGTATGTGAGAGGGCCACCTTCTGGTTCTTTGCACCTTTTTTTGCCCAGCAGCTAGGTATTATCCCAGAAAAGGGTATGAATCCTACAGTGGGACATTGAGTATTCAGAAATAACTGCCATCGTGCCCCAATAATAGCATCCGGACAGTCAATATTTCTAATTTTTCCTCTCTTAAGCTAATCATTTGGGTGTTTCTAGATGAGAGACTGAGGGGAAATAAAAGATTATTACAAGTCTTTGCCCCTTCTTTTGGGCAGTATCCTGCCTGGCTGGACTTTTAACTGACTATTTTAACAGTACATTTCTTGCAGGATGCTCAGAAATCATCATACAGTCTTTTATTTAGTTGTTTGCTCTTCATAATTCATCAGTGGTAGTTTTTGCTTCTGAGTATCAGCAGAGTACTGAAAACTTGAGTATGTTTCCCTTGATCTAAAGGAAATATATTAAGTGATAATTTTTATTGCACTAAACTCCTCAACTATAATTACCTGTTTTCTCAATAAAATGAAAACTCCTCTCTAAGAGTTGGACTAAAAGCTTTGTAGTCATTCAAAAGGATGCTGTTAAATACCCATACATCTTACATATGTTATTGAAAGCTTTTGGTCCTAAGTGTAATGTAAAACAGGAATCAAAGATTGATTGTTTAATCATTCAGCAGTGCTCTTTAAGTCCTCTAAAGATGGCTTTTAAGCTTTTCTGTCTTATCATTTTCATAAGAAAAGACAATATATAATTGTAATGCATATGTCCAAATGGTACACTATAAATGAAGCAGTTTTTAAGACACCCTAAGAAGAATGGAAATTTCAGAAGCACTTGAATGACAGCAGTACATAGTTTTAATTAAATTTCATGGGACTCACTTAACTTGTATACTTTGGGTCATATACATAGAGTATTACTCTCAGCAAGCTCACCCCAGATTACAGAGTAAGCATCCTCCCCATTTGTGAATAGGCTGAAGCACGTAAACCCAGGCGGGCGGTGATCCTTGGAGAGAGAAATGGACTAGGAATTATCATGATCCATAATGATAAGGACTCTTCCCCATAGTTAAAATAATTTCCGCAGCCTTATTGAAAAAGTTACTTTTATAACTGACTTGAATTTGCCAAGAGGGGTGCATCTGAGTGAGAGCTGTGTAGGGCTTTTAGTGCTCTGCTAACTTTCTGTCTCCTGGAGTCACAGATTCTTAGCTACTGTTTTATTTTAGTACTCACAGGTGTGAGGAAAAGCTGTTCAGGTGGCACTGAAGGTGACACCTTCTTATTGGTAACACCTCATCTGCAGACAACTGGAGACAGTACGATTGAGAAGTGTGAACTGATCCATGCATTGCAATGGGCTGTTAATGCTTTGATCTTACACTCTGCACAAGTCCTGTCAACACCAGGTAGAAGAGTAGTGTGTGTGTGTGTGCACATGAATCCTGCTGTCACTGCTTGATTTGTGACTCCTTCAGGTCATTTGGCTCCAGCAGCAACTGTTTTGGAGGATGAGGAGCAGGATCAGGACCCATGCAGAAGCTTGAGAATGGAGAGATCTGCGGTGTGCTTAGGGACCTGGATTTCATAAGTAAACTGTCCCATGTGGCACTGAGCTTTTCTTGGGTGCCCGGGAAGTTTTCCAGATTGCGATGATCAGGACGACACCAACAGATTTCTGTGCTGTGCCTGCAGGGTGTCTCTCCGCATGTGCATGCGTAAGTGAACACTACTGCACATGCTGTCTCCTGTCTGTACTTGGGGAAGAGCCACAAGGGTAACCTGGCGTCGTACACTTTCTCTGTAGAGAATCTGAGAATACTGCTCTCTCTCAAATATCTGGCATTCATAAAACCCATTTCAAATGCAGAAGTATTTAGGAATGGTTGGTGTACCTAAGAGATTCCACTTTATGTTCAGATACAGCTATTCTCTGGGCAGTTCACACAACTACTGCAATGGCGGTTCTCAAGTTCATTTGGGGGGCAGCTCCTCAGATGGTGAGGCAATTCACGTATGGATCCTGCTTCAAGTGAATCAAAATCAATTCTGCGTTATTTGGAGATGAGTTATGTTACTGTGGTGCACTGGGAGAAGATAAATGTTAATCTTCTGATTATCCTGGACCTTAGGTGATCTAGGTGTAGGTTTAGACTATACTTTATAGGTAGCCTTTTGTGCCTTAGCTTCACATTTGTGATATAGAGACTGTTCTTCCTTTCAGTTGTCCTAATTTTTTGTCTGCATAGATTGCAGAGCAGACTTTGTTGCCATATGCTTGCGATCAAGGCGCCAAAGGGCTCCGGCAAATAATATTTAGCTACTCTGGTTTACCTTCATCAAAAACTGAAATGCAGCTATCCCAGAGGAAAACAAATGTTTTTGTCAGTGGGCTCTTCCAACTCCGTGGCTTTCCTGTCAAGCGTTGAACAGCTGCTGTGTTTCAACTCAGAAATGGCTGGTGCCTGGAGAAAAGTGTGCATTTTAGTTGCCTATAAAGAAAATAAGGCCTGGGAATGCTTTGGAATAGCAGCTGTATGGAAACGTAAGCTGTTATTTTCTTATTCCCTCCTGCCCATGATACAGCACTCCAAGCGGGCCTCTGAATGTTTACCAGTGAGCGTTTATACTAACACACACACACATGTTCTAGAGAACACACGGTTTTCATGTGGAAAGCAACATGCATTCACTTTGTTTTTTAATAAATTGGCAAGCAGGCAGGTGACTTGCAGGATGTGTTGCTGCTAAAGTAATCTATTGAAGCACTAACTTCAGGGATCAAATCCTTTGCTAGACAGATTTATCAGCAGCAGGAGTTAAGTGCCTGACATAAAGTTGAGTGCACTTAATGTTCCAAAACAGTAATTAACTGAATGGGAAAGGAGGAGAAAAATGGGTCATTTGCTATCAACGTTAAGCTTCATGCCATGTGAAGTTTTACTTTACTTCCTAAATCTGCTCTGAAAGTTTCTCTTTCTGCAAAACTGGAAAAGTTAGATAGAGTAGAGGTTTTGGGCTATTTAGACAGATACTAATTTCACATAGTGTTTTAAATTCTTATTTTTATTTCTTTAATATATCAAGTTTCAATATCTCAATTTGTTCCAAAAGACAGCATACAGCTTATTAAAAAGTACAGTAATGCAACATTTAATGACATCTCTCATTTGCATTAAAACTTGTGTTACAAAACTCAAAACAAGCTTCATCAGACCTTCAGAAGCAACTTCTTGGAATGTCAGTACAATTTCTTTTTATACTAACTCTCCAGGAAGATTTTTACACTGAGTGGAATCTTATTGGCTTCCTTACATGTTAAATTCTATAGGTGCTGGAAACGGGAATTTGTAAATTAATTTATTCTTTGCATGCTTGCTTTGTTTTGGACCCCAAGCAGAATTAATGTGTACAGTTTTATAAGATTCTGGGATAAATAACTATTTCTCCTAGAAATTTTATCATGAGTACATGCTTTCCTAATGTAAAAAATCTAATAATTCTGAGTTTACTCTGAAGCAGAATGAATACTGTTTGGTGTGGAACTACTGAATTATTGTTATTTAGGATGTTTAAACCACACTGCATTCACTTTCTCAACTTGACACTTTGAACAACTACTTTGGAAGTGTGTAGTTATTTTTCAGATGACTCTAGAATTTGTCCCATTCTTATTATCATTTTCACTAGGTATGATACACATTTTCAGTATTAGTCAGGTTTGCTTTATGAGGGTTTGTTCAAAATAAAATAGCAAGAAGTTATAGATTGTATTTATTTTGTCAGAAATGATGTAGAATTAATACACTGATGCATACACCCTTTCAAGTCAGGATAGACACGCTATTACATTTCTAGTCTTCTAATAGATTAAGTCTTCACCAACTCCAGGTTTTTCTGGAAGATATACTAACTGAAAAATCTCGGTACCACTTCATTTTTTACTTGAATATTAATGGTAATTTTCAAAGAGAGTGGAAAATTAGTAGTTACATAATTAGCAATTACTCCTTTTCAGGGAGGTAGACCTGCCTCTTGGTTTTCTGGTGGATAGAAGACACCACACCTATTTTAACCATTACTCCCACAAATATTAAAGTGTGCAGAAATTCAAGTTACCTTACTACCTCTTCTGGAATGAAAGTAGTCTTTAGGAAATGCACAAAGTATTGGAGGATTTGGTTTAGATTTTGCAGGTTGGAGGGCTCATTCCTGTGCCTATTCCAAAATTAGGGAAACTAGTCCAAATTAATTTGGGGAAAAAGAACTTTTGCCAAAGGTGTTAGAATTGATAAGGGAAAAGTACGTCATTTTAAGGAATATTAGAAAATAGGGAAATTGTTAGCTGATAGATGTAAAGTCTGTTATAATCTGGATTTGGGGAGAGGCGGAAAGGAAGGAAAGAGTTTACATACGTTACTGCAACCATGACTAGATGTAAAACACCTCAAGTGCACTCACAATGCATATAACTCTGTGTCTTTTAATTTGGTCTCAATGTTACCAACTTGCTAAATAAATTGATGTGTCTCCTCACTCTTCACTGCTAAAAGTAATTGAAACCAGAAATAGAACACCATGATGAATATACCAAGGAGGGAGAGAAGGTGCTTTGTATATATCTCACATTTACTAAAGGAAGGAAGCCATTAGAATTGTAAATCTCTTGCATAATTGTGTGTATCGGAAGATTTGTCACATGTTCAATTCTGAATTTCATTTAAAGTAGTTTAAGAGGGATTTTAATTTTTACTTTATAGTATACTGTGTTACAAACCACAAGATACTGCTGGTTATGCAGATGAAGTTATAATGGAGAGGTATATGTTTCTCCACAATATACCTAATACATAATATTTCTAATTAAATTCAAATGACATTTTTGTTCCTGTTTAGGTCAAATTGATAAAGCTGAGACTTTTGTTACTGGAAATCTTATGATATACATTAAAGAAAATGCAAAGAGGTTTGGGGTCATTTCTTGAAAGATGAATGAGCTCTGTATTCTTATATTCACTGAAGCATGCGCTGCAGTGCTTCTTTGAAGTGTAAGGGTTGAGGAGGATAGCAGAAATAAGAGACTTTTTAGATGCAGCTGGCAAATCATTAGGAATAAGAAACCTGGCTAATCCTTCTGCCTTTATGTTCCTGATGTGGTTCAGCTCCAAATCTGCTCTGATTTGATACATTTTGCACCAAAGAAGCGTATCTAGATATTAATCCAGATTGTGATGTGCACTGCAATGATCTACAAGGTTTGTCTTGGAAGCTCTGCACATTCAAGGCAGCAGCAGCTACATTTAAAATTCTCTGGCACCAGTATTTGAGGGACCTTAAGACTGTCTCTGACAGGTAAAGAAGAAAGGCCAGAGAGGACAGCATGAGTGTTGCCTCCAGCTATGCTCATGTGCCTGCCCAGCTTACTCAGATCACACATACTTATTTGAGCAATTTCAACTAAAACAGCTAGGGTCAATTTACCCCTCTCGATTATTAGGAAGTTATATTAATTTAACCATAAGTTACCTTTTGTCTTAAAGAAACTCTAAATCCTTGACCTGTGACTTGCTTTTCTGCCATTGCCATCTTTTTGTGGCTGATGTAGAATTTTGTCTCCTGAATTTTCTGTTATTACAATGTTTGATTAAATAAATAACGGAGAACAAGGTAAAATGAGGAATATTTTAGATCACTGACCCAACAGCACAAAATGATTGCAAATGACTGTTACAGACAATGACAAAGCCAAATTTTCTATATAAGAAAATCCTTATCCTTTGTGGAGAACTAAGGAGTCCTGGAGCAGCTTTTTGCATGTGTCTGGGATTCAGAAGTAATAATATGCAGCAAATGGGGGTAAATAAGGGAATAACATCTACATTTGCTTAATATGCATGAACAGAGTGTTCTTTCAATCTAAGCACAAACACTACTGAATTCGGCTCATCTTTGCTGGCCTTGAAATTTCTAAACCACAGGTTGCAGAGGATCTTGTTAACCAGTTACACCTCAATGCCCATGCTGACAAACTGGTGAGAACATACAGTGCTGGCACAAAGAGGAAGCTCTCTACTGCTGTGGCTTTAGTTGGTAAACCCCAAATACTTTTGCTGGTGAGTAAATGTAATACTGTGCTTATGATAAATGGGTTACATTGAATTTTGTTGTCTTGTATGTTGGTCTAAGGAAAATCAAGCAGTTTCCTGATCAGGTGGGGAGTAATTGATCCACAGATTATATCTGTCCTCTTTGTTCTGCTGTACAAGCAGTTCTTATTTTATTCTTCAGTGATCACAAAAGTAGAAAACAAAGTTGTTTTTTCTTTCTTTTTTTTTTCTTCCCCTCTTGGAGTAGTTGGGTGAGCAAAAAAAAAGGCCCCTAAACACACAAAAATGCAATTGTAGCATTGGGCATGTAGCCCAATTAGATATGTAACATTTTAAAAAAATATTTCTTTACGTAGAAGAAGAAAAAAATAATGTAAAATAAATTAATGTTTTTATGTATTCTCAACTTTCTATATAACATGAGAAAAATATATATGAACAATTTTACTGGCTTGCTTAAGAAGGAAGATTCTTATTTTTATTTGTAATTTATAGCTGATGTTATTAATTATTGACTCATCTTTTTCAGCATATTCATATTACTTGCTACATCATACTTCATGTATCTGGCTAGTTCTTATATTTTGGTTGGATTCACAAATGACACAATCAGAGTAATAAATGATATTAATTTGCATTATTTATCACATGTTGTTTTGGTGCTTACATCCTACTGCTTGTTTTTGCCAGAAACTGGCCTTTCCAGTGTAAACTGCCTTTTGTATTGAAGAGCAGGGAATTACAGATCTTTGGTAACTGCATCATTATGACACTAAATTCTTTCTTATCATTGCCCATTGTTTCACTGGAGAAGACTGAACATCCCTTTCTTAAGCATTGGCTAGGAACAGCTAAACCAGTTCAGTAGTGAAATAAACCTTTTGGAACCGTCAGAGGGAGGGAAGAGTTGCTTCCAAGACCTGGGGGGAAACCAGTGCTTCCAGTAATAGATTGCAGGCTAAGCAGAACCAGATAAAACTGATGTTCTCAAAGGGCTTATGTTTCAGAAGATCAGACACATTTTGCTGCTTCTAACTTCCTCTTATTGCCTCAATTCTGAGCTGAATTATTTTATTTACATTTTATGCTTAAACTGACCCTGGTTCAGTTAGTAAATGGGAGGAGATAATCTTAAATCAGTGCTTTTTCCTGATCTTAGAAAAGGCTCCAACTGTTTTTTAATGTCTTTATGACAGCATGCTACTGCAAGTATCCATTTCAACCTACTTCTTGCTGCAGGGCACAGACTATTGCATATGTAATGACAAGAGGAAAGAATAATATCTAAACATGTCAAATGCTTTAAAACATTTCACTGGCTTTAGAAAGCAAGCAGATTTTAAAGGAGATATTCAGTATTTTAAAAGGCTTATTTTTTTTTTTTTTGTCTGAAAGCACAGACACACTAAATCCACTTCTAGATTGCCTCCAGAATCATGGCTATTAATTAAGTAATAGTGTGGGTTGCTTTATTTTTATTGCTTTTTATGTTTTCTTTGTTAGCTATCCACAGATAATAGGAGGCTGAACTGAATTCTTTTTCACCTCTGCCACTGGCAGCTAAGCATCAAACTGGATGTTTTGCCTGCTTTGTTTCTCAAGAACTTTGCTTCCAGGTTTCAGCTGAGATTTGTTACATTATACCCTACTAGGTGCTGACACCTTCATGAAATTCCATAGTATAAAAAGCAAGTGGACGAGTTTCTTTCTTGTTAGTTTTGTTGTGACATACTGGCTTTCAACAATCAGATATCATTCCTTCTGCTTCTATGAGTAGATGAAGCCAAAATTTGATTTAGTGAGGACAGAAGGATTAGATAGGAAGGGGAAATGTAGTTTTTGTGCCTGCAGTTCTTTCTTCATGAAAGCAGTCTGAGTAGGAAATTGGTTTGCCAGACAGTTTGCATTGGGTAGCACTGACTGGGTTGTTATTTAATCCTGTGGATTCTCTCTACCATGGGTGAGAGTTCCTATCAAAGGGATGCTGGGAGTAACTGCTGGAGATGTCAAATCCAAGCATACTATCCACTGTGGGATGGGCAGTGCAGGCAGCCGGCAGTTAGAGTTCTCCACTTGTTTGTGCTCGTGGCAGATGTGCATGTAGGGAAAAAACAGACACCAAACCCTCCCAGAAAGTGAGGAAAAACACCTGTAAGTCTCCCCTATTTAAAAATATATGTGTATATATATTATTAAACATATACATGGGTATTTATAAATAATATTATATTTATTACATTGCTATATAAACATATTATTTATACATATATACATTTTTAAAACAAAAAGTACCTTCTATAAATTTAGAAATGAAACTATTTGTGTTGAAGCAAAAAACTGATCAGGTGTCTTTTAAGCCACCTCTTGAAAATGCAGCTTTTTTAGAGAAAAATATATTACTTTATTGTGGGCTTTGTTAGTTCTTCATGCTGGACTGGAGCTGTGGCCTGCTTTTCCCATACTGCTTTATCATCAATTTCATTTCTCCTGTAGGATGAGCCCAGCTCTGGGATGGATCCTTGCTCTAAACGCTACCTTTGGAAAGCCATCCTAAAGGAAGTTCAGGATGGCTGTGCAGCTGTGCTGACATCCCACAGGTAAGACCCTTATCCCAACAGCCAGTGTATTCCTGTTCTCTCTCCTCACCTGCTCTCAGCTGAGAGCAGAATGTATTCTGAAGGCATGCTTACCCTGCTGTGAAATATAGAATATATCTTCATATTTTATGGCAATTCCTTCCTGCTTGTGAAAACTAAACTTGCATAAATCCTAAATATGTTCTATATTTGCTTTTCAAGAATTAGAATGTGGCTCAGAGGGACTGCAGGCACAGGTAAAATGATGCAATGAATTGCTTCTTTTCTCTGCTCTTTCTATTCAGTGTTGCAGTGTCTCTCTTTTTAACTGGGTTATCCTTTTGCAGCTGCCCACTTTGTCAAACCTTACAAAGGGAGGTGGGAGTGAAAAACCTTCCTCTGATTTTGTTAAGGATTCTGTTTTGCATCAGTGTATGAAAAAAACTATGCCATGACATCCTAAAGACAGATGTCTCAGCTATTCTTTGTGCACTACTGGAAATGGTAGGAGTGGCCATGTCCTCTTAGAAGAGTCTATCTACATTAAATATCTTGTCAATTCTCTGATATGGTCATTAGTGTATAAGTTTAAAGGAGGAAGCATCAATACTGTTTTGTAACAGCTATAGTAAAATGGAATAAATTAAATATTCCTTTAGGGAATATACTATAGTAGGTATAATTATATATAAAATGTCTTTAAGTGGGAGAGAGATCATGAAAATATGTCCAGAGAGGACAGAACTCTAATCAAAACAGCAATGTAACATTTTTGCAAAATGAGATTTGAAGCATAGATGAATCAATAAAAGAATGCAGCAAACCTTCCCTCAATATTTTCTAGATACTGTTACATTTTTTCCAGATGTTCTCAAAATGTATTTGTTGTCCCTGTACATGTGTGTTTTACAGTACTGAGGGAAAAATGCTCTCAAAAGTTTCTAGTATCCTATTCATGGAAGCTGAATCTTGAAAATCAGATATATTTCACCCCCAGGTGCTTACCAGACCACTCATTTAGGGAAAGCAAGTTATGGATGGTAAGCTAAAGTCAGGAAACAGTGTGCTTTGACTTTTCAGTCCAGATTAGAACGCTTAGTTGTCAAATACCAGCTAAACAGAAGAGAGCTGTGATCTCATTATTAATATGCTATAAATGAAAAACTAAAACAAAACAAAAAACACAAACAAACAAAAAAACCCCAACCAAACCAACCAACCAAAAATTCATCAAATTGTTACTAATTACTCAGTTAGCTCTACAAATGAATGACTGGAAGCAGCTATAAGTACAGTGATAGTGTACACATTTCATTTCTAATTAATAAGACATTGTTGTGCCAGGGTGGAGGAAGGAGAAATGATTTTACATTATTTATACTATTTGCTGAAGGCCATTGGAGGTTATTTGAAATTCTTTCAAAGGCTACTTGTGTAAGTACAGAGTTTTTCTTATGAGCGAATCTTCATGCATATCAGCAAATAAGTGCCTAAGGTATAGAGATGATTTCCAGTGTAAAAATTTGTTTTGAGGTTTGTTTACTTAATTTTCAGAGATTGTTTATCTTTGTCAACTCTGTAAACAATGTTTAACTTTTGTTTTGAGGGAGGGAGGAGTGAGATTAACTGTCCATACGGGCCTAAATTTACCTTATTTTGGCACAACTGGGGAGTGTTATGCCAAGGGAGCATTAGGAGTTACTCAGACTCAGCTAACTTCCACATTTGTGGAAAGACATGTTAGCAAGCCTTCCCCTCATCTCTCTCAAATATAGCAGTTTGGCAGTTTTCACCATATCCCTGTCCTATTTTAAGGACATTTTTCCTAGGAGAGAAGTTAATTGCCATGCTTGTTCAGTAAAAGCACTTTAATTTGGACTGGCACAGGGCTGAGGCACACAAGACAACTCTTGTTTATCTGTCTTAGAAGTGTTGGGGAGCACTCACAGTGAATTGCAGAAACATCAAATAACTTTGGCTCTTTGAGATGACAGATACATCCCAACTGATGTCCTGTGTCTAAAGTGCTGCTTTGGAAGAACTGCTCACACAATTCTGTATAATATGTAGAATGACAGCCCATCTACCCTAAGCTTTAGAAGTCGAAGTTATTACTTATCATTTGAAGCAGTTGCATCTAACAGGATCCTGCTTTTCTATTCAGCTGCATTTCTGTGTCCTAAATTCTGTTTGGATTGTAGTGTTTTGTTGCTGCTTCTATACTGCAATCAGACTAAGGGTAATTACTTTTTAAGGATATGTACTATGCAGGAGGCAAGTTGAACAAACTTCGTTCTTCTCTCTCTTTCCTTTAGAATGACCACAAAGAGGTTTTACAAGGAGTAACAGAGTTCATGGCTCATACATTCAGTGGCATTTCTGAGACTACCTATCAAAAATTCCCCTGTGGTTATAAAACTTTTGTGTTGTGGCCAGAATTGTCCAATGAGTTCTGGGCTGAAAACATAAATTCCATTTTAGGGCTCTCTTCTAGCTGTCATGTGGTAATAACTTTTGGTATGTACTGACTAGGGTTACAATTTGGACTGTTGCCTTCAAAGTCAAAGGTTTTGTGTACCCATTTTTGCAGCTGTCCAGATTCCTTCCACTTTAATTAAAGTTAGGTATAAATAATGTTTTCTGTTTTCACTATTATTCTTTTAATCCTTCCCTCCCCGGCCCCCCGCTTTATTTTTCAGTATGGAAGAATGTGAAGCTCTCTGCACACGACTTGCTATTATGGTCAATGGAAGCTTCAAGTGTCTTGGTTCTCCCCAGCACATTAAAAACAGGTATTATATGTCAACATCAAACCTTTTGCAGCTACATGCAATCTAAGAGCTGGCTAGACACTTTAATAGTGCCAAGGCATAAATACTTATGACTGCTAAGCACATCTTTCTTTTCCAGCCATCGAAGTTAAAAAAAGAGCTAATTAGGATATCTTAGCAAGCTAAATTGACATATGGCATTGCTAAAATGCTTTGTAGTCTGCACTGGTAATTGAAAGAGACAGATCTGTATCTAAAATGAAGCACTTTTGCACTCAACCTGAGAAATACATTGTGAGAATTCAACATGTTAAGATGAAATACACTTTGGTTCCTTGTGAGGATTTCTAATAACAGGAAGAAGAACTTTTAACAGGTCAGCACCCATAAAGACAACGTATTTTGAACCATCTGTACTTTCTACTGAATTCACTGGCAATTGCAGATATTTACGCTGAATTCTGCATCCTTTTCCTGGTGTGCATGAGCCACTCTTCTGTTTCAGCTCTGCTCGTGGGTTAATTTAATATCTGTTAATGAAGATGTTTATTTAGACGATAGGCTCAAACCACCACAAAGGAAACAGGATCAGAAACTAAAAAGAAAGTTGCTGCAACTTATAGCTAAAACATTTCCATTCAGCAATAAGCAAAATTTTCATCGTAGCCAGTCAGTCAGCTGTGTAAAATGATACAGCTCATTTACAAGCAGCAAAGCTACACTGCTTTGTACTAGCTCTGCGTTTGGCACTCTTAAGTGCGGATACATTTGACAATGTAAACAAGCTCTACAGAAATATTTTGGAATTGCTGTCTGCCATGGTTATTGGGCAGGAGTTATCTGTGTCTCTGATAACTTCTTGTCCCTTGAGGGCTTTCTGTCCTTCCCTTTGGGTAGAACTGTAGGCCTCGTAGAAATGTTTCAGAGCTACATTAGCATGATAGGCCTGATTCACATTTACTTTAATAAGCTCTTTCCCTTCAAGGTTTTTTCATCAAGAGAAAATTTCAGCTAGAGACCTTACAAACTGGATGGTGGGGGAAAAAAAAAAAGAGTTCTGCTTGTTCTGTTTGTTCATAGCTCGCTTTTCATGTTTGTGTACCTTTCAGAAAATAGTTACCTCAATTTCTGGAGGCATGAGAAGTCAATTGCTCTTCAGCAGTTTCTGCTTCTTTTGTATCTACCTCTCTGCCTTTACCATCCTGGTTTTTATTCCCAAATTTCACAGCACAGAGTGGCTGTTTGTCCCACCAGCTGGAGTCCTTTAGCAGGAGTGCAGGCACCCTATATTTCTTTGGTAGTAAGAGAGACCGATGTCTGCAGAGGACAATCCAGACCTTGTGAAGGCAAAACTGCTTTTAAAAGGTGTGTGTGTATCCTCTAATAAGGAAAAATGGTCTTCCTTAAGCACTTCAGTTGAGTGCATAAAGTTAGCTGGGATAAATGTGTGTCTCGCCTTTTTATGTTCAGATCCTCTGGAGTCAGTTCATGTCTCTGTCTTCTAAGCTTGACCTTGAGACAGCAAAATCAGGCATTCTGCAAAGGTTAGCTTCACTTTTTTCCCAGTGACTTTGTCATTGCTTTGCCACTCTGATGTTTCCTTTAGCAGCATCTTTTCATCCACCTTCTTAGGAAGCAAGACATCATAAGCATATTCATAAGTATGCACCATATTCATATAAATAGGAGAGTTATTTCTCAATTTCTCTACTATCTCGGTAGATATAGCTCTTTCAGATCACAGTACTCAAATCAATGCAGAAGAATAGACTATATGATGTGCTGGAAGTATCTTCAAATTAATTCTGAGGGTATCAAGACATTCACAGATCAGCCATTCAAGAATCAAGGATATATGAGCGCCTCTTATAAATTCTTCAAAGCAAGGTCATGATAAGAATTCTTGGCAGTCATATTTGTAGCATGATTTGTTTAAAATAATTCTAACTTTTAAAAAAGCACACCTTCTTTATGTTAAGAATATTTCCTATTGTCATCAGGTTTATGTTCCTTGTTTTGCCATGACAATTCTTTAATGTATGTCAGTAGCATTCATGTGGGATAGCTGAGGCTTTCCATAGAAACTGTGTAGCTGAAGCTGTAATACGATTTTTTTTGTTTAAAGCAGGACTAAAATCCCCTTAATTCCTAGCTCTCCAAATTTTCCACACTTAGTGTTCGGGAACGTATTAAAATTTTCTAAAACTTTAGAACCTTTTATTAGGAAAAAATAGTCACTAGCTTTATCAAAGGATTTAATTAAGATCATGCAGTTGTCTGAATTTGCTCTGACTGCCTAATTCGTTTTCTTGGCTTCTGGGAGCAAAGCCACTGTAGAGAGCACATATATATATTAAAGCCTCATATACACACAGCTGTTAAAGCTTTCTTTTTTTTTTTTTCTTTTTTTTTTTTTTTACTTTAATTAAAAACAGAGTAGAGAAATTTCCATGCTTCCTTTGGAAAACTTTTGATAAGTGCTGGGGAGGAGCCAAAGACTGTCCCTGTACTCCTATTATTTTTCTGCTTACTCTAGCTTTCAAGCTTCCCTGCAGACAGAACTCCTGACTGTGGTTTTCTTTGCTTGCCAGTACAGTGGTCCATCATAAACCCCAGGCTGTCACACACCTAATAAGTAAAGTAATTGTTAGGAGACAAAGAAACCTAGTACCTCTGTGTAACTCATGTTCCGAACTGGTTTGAAGACAATTCCCAGATACACTACCATGTACCTTATGGAGGACTTCTACATCTGCATGGGATGGAAAAGAAGAAGAGAAGCAGGATTCTTTTACTTATTACTCCAAAGAAAACCACTGAAATAATTAAGGATTAAATTATTTTAATCTTATCATTTTCTCACTTTCCACTCCACCCTGTGAACATCCCGAAAAACTTCCAGGACCTGAAAGAGTATTGAGTTACTCTTTCCTTCCCATTTTCCTTCCCTCCCTATGATTTAATAGCCCTATAATTCTCACTGCCATACAGAGCCAGATGTTGCTCCTTCTAAAGTGATAGACCATGAGGATTTCTAAATCTATTAGGAAACGCCTACTTGCAGAAGAACACTTTCTTTAGCAGCCGCTTCCACTGCTATAGTCACTAGTCTGTTCTATTTTTTGTGTCTTCCTGCAATTAGCAGGCACCTGTCGAGTCTGCTGGTACCATCTTACAGTAAAATCCCATCGCCTTAGATTTCGTTTAACAAAACTGTTCCGTGAAGCAATGTAAGTGAAGGAAAGCATAAGCAGAACTGAGTTTGCTGCATCTGTTCTAATCTAAATCACTCGTACCATAAAAATTGTTTTTTGATGGTGTTTTTGTGTGCGATGTGTGTGAATGAATTATGCTAGTAATAAATATATTTATATTCACAGGCAAGAATGGTACTAAAATAAATTACTGGGGCCCATAGCTGTACATTATCATGCTTTTTCTGTAAGATTTTACAGTGCTTTCTTTTTTTAATTTGCTCTTATTTATAAGCAGCTTTTCATATCCTTTAGTCTGTCTTCAATTTGTTTCTACAAATGAAATTGAACAAATATTTTAAAATCAAGTGCAAGTGACCTGATCTAGTTTTGAAGATTGGAAGAAGGAAAGAAATCTAAACTGTATAAACACTTAAACCAAATAAACTTTCATACAGCTTTTATTTATGATAGAATGACTCCCATACTGTAAAAAATAACAGAAGGAGCACATTTCGATATTACATGCCATTACACTAGCATGTCTTAAGAATTTTTTTCCACTTTTAAATATAGGTATGTCCACTGAAATTACATGTTTTTTTCTTCCCTTTCTGGGGACTCTGTCTGTTTTGATGGAAACCCTCAAAATTGTTTTATTTACATTTCTTTTAGTACCATTCTAGGCTGTAAAGTCTAGATTATGATCACCTTTTTGATGGATGTGTGTTGAAGGGTTAATGGGTCTTCCTTGGGGCCCTGTTAAATTTGCTTCTTTGCTGTGGTAGGAAGCTTCAAGGATTTGGCTTCCTCTCTCACTACACTTTCAGCCCTTGGCAGATGTGAAAGACTATAATCTTGGACTGAACACAGCTTTGTCAGATGGCGGTACACAATTCTGCTATGAAGGGTACGGGTGAACTCCAGGAAGATGATAATGTGAAACATAAAAGCTTCATAAGGATATAAAAAGTGACACATGCTCTTCCAATGTGTGAGACTTGATTCGTATTTCCAGCTTTTGTGAAAGCGTGTTATAAAATGCTCATCTAAAAGTGTCCTCTCGCTACAAATGTAGGTGTTTGGGTTTCTGATCCCAACTGTTGACCCCTGACTTTATTTATCTACATTTAAACAGATTTAAAGTAACCTCACGTGTTTCTCAGTAGAAAGGTAAGATTTGGACTTCTTTAGAAAGGCATTTTGTTGTAGGTGGCAAATTTCTGAATGGTGTCTAGAAGGGTGTTAGCTGTAAAGAACAAACTGAAGTGCAATTTCCAGGAAGTTAGTATCTTAGATTCTATAGATGTAGTTTGTATGAGATAGATGTGTTAGCAGTTGTACCCATTAAAACCTAATTTCAGACAACTCCTGCCAACTGAGTCAATTACTCTAAATTGTGAATGGATTACATTTTAATGCTCTCTCCAGTATTCTCCATTATACTTAATGTTTTTTTAAAAATTCACAGAAGCATTTCCATGTTAGATACAGCTGGCCAGTCCTCTGGGAACAACAATTGGAATACTATCCTTCATTCTAGGGCCATCTGGACTGACTTCTCATAGCTGAAAAACTCATACCAATTTTTCAAGTGCTGGACACACATCAAGTCTTTGCTCAAATTTTATCAGCAAGCCATCTGATTAAATTACACAACAATTAATCCATTTGTTATAGCAGAGTTAGAATGGAAAATGTGTTGGCAAACTATTTACACTTTACCTTTTTTTTTTAAAGGTTGATTGAGAATATTTTATTGCTTTTCTCAAACTCACACATGTAGATTTCTTAAATGGAAAAGAGAGGATTAAGTTTAAAGATCTCATCAATACTTCAGCCTTAAGTGGAAACAGTGTTAATGTACTAACAGATATACTAGCAGTAAGTTTCTTACATGCCATAAAACATAGAAGTGAATATAATTTTTATTCCTGTTGACTAGAAAACAAATTCCTTTTGTACATGGAAAATGTATTAAGGCAGTGTATGTGTATTCATGCAAAATACCTATTAGTTTATCTTCCCAGAGGAAAGCTTGAAGAAAAGAGTTCTTACAACTTTAAAAACACACAGATTGAGAGTTCAGAAATGAGCAATATCTTCACAGTCTCATAAAACTTTGTGCAACATTAATTCAGCCCTACTGTGCATGTGCATTCCAATGCAATTTTTGGTCATTTTATAGTATGTTTTCCGCAGGATACTGCATTATATCAGTGTACTAGTTCATTCAACAAGCAGGACCTAATTAAGATTTCATATGCTTCTCTGTCCCTAGTATGAGTGCTGTTTTTACTACACATTTTTCAGACCAATCTCTAAACACAGTATTATCAGGATTTCTTGGAGCAGTGTTTCATAAATATCAACATCTTTGTTCCACAATACTTCCATGCTCAGTATATAATTGGGGGCTGGCCAGGAGGCGGGAATCTGCAATCACCGCTTGGGTTGGGCTGAGCAACCAGTTCACCAGGTGGTGAGAATGGCTTATGTCTTTCATATTCTTTTACTGTTACTATTGTTATTATTCTTTTTATTTTCAGTTATTGTTCTATTAATCTCTGTCTTTATCTCAACCAATGAGGGATTTTTTCCCTTTCCCCCCCTTTTCTCCTTCTTCTTCCTACCCTTCTGGGGGAGAAAGAGGGAGTGAGTGGACGGCCGCATGGTCCTAGTTGTTGACTGAGGTTAAACCACAACAGCCTGGAAAAATCCTAATCAATTAAAAAATGACGGAACAAAATCTATGAACAGTATATGGAAGATAGGTTTTATAATTTATTTGTTATGTCTATTTGGTTTTTTGCATCTAATAAAGTTTATCTGTTCAGCAACACTGAGATTGTTAGGAATAGTTGGAGAAAGAATTCACATTTTGCAAGCGATAGTATATTTGCATTTGATTTTAGCATTTTTTAAAAAACAAAGCAAACATTTCAAGTTTAATAACCTTTTTTCCTTCCTAAATCTTGTTTTTACCTGTGACTTAATAGATGGAATAATTAAATTTATTGTGTGATTTAAAATTATCTTAAACTGTAATGTATTTTAAAAATGATTATATTTCATCTTTTGTTTCTTTTTCCAATTTTTTTCAAAATGTTTTGTTTTCAATCTTGTTCAAGTTTTGTTCTCTTTGTAAATTGTACTTTTTCCTAGGGCTGTAGGGGGAATGACCTGAATCTGTATCCCATGCTTCAGCAATCATATTGGAATAACTAATCTGCAATCTTGTCTAGATACCTTGTCTAGATGAGGCCTATTCACTTAGGGAAAGTAGAACCGTATTTGTCTGCAAATGAATGTAAACCAAAGCAGGGGAGCAAACAGCACAGTAGCAAATTATTCCCTTTCTTTGATTTATGGCACATATTCTAAAAGATGCAGTTCCTTGCAGATGTTAAGTGCCAGTGTTCTCTTCATTATTTTTATTTTGTTATCCAATAATGTCATTTTGAAGTAATCTTTTGATCAGTCAGACTAGCATATATATAAAATATGCACATTATATTTCTACCAGTAAACTTTCCGGGAGCTGTAATTTTTTGATGTATATATATAGCACAACGTTCTCCAGGAAGTGTAATCTTTGATTAGTGGAAAAAAAGAATATGAATGATTAGATGCTTTTCTTATTCATCAAGGTTTAGGAAATAGGGCCATGTTCTTGATTTCCTGAGGTTAAATTCACCGATTTTGATTTTGGGGGAGAGAAGGATGGAAAATGGGCTTTGGGAAGAGTGTGATTCAATGAACTGGTCATTCTGAACCCTGCTATAAGTTAAAACAGTGGCTTCTAGGTTTGGTTTTGTTAATTATTGGACAAGAAAACTCCTAAGTGTTTTAAATGAAAATGCAGGATTTTTTTTTTTTAAGCAAATAGAAGTCTGCTGATAACGGACTTTCTCTCTCACCCACCGCAGAAAACAGGATTTCCTGTGTCGAGCTTAAAAAAACACTCAGTAGGTCTAGGGACCCCTTGTGACCAGCCAAGTGTGGGCTCAGCTGCGTGGCCACAAGGCATTGTGTTTCAGCAACTTCTCTTCTTGTCCCCATTCAAATCTCTGAACCAGGACCTCTGAGAAATGGACAGAAGGGAACATTGAGAAGTTAGTATTACTCGATCTGCCTCAAGTGACAACTCCTCTACTTGATATTTATGAGAATTTTTATTCTTTGGGCAACTAAATCCACTTTCATTCCCACTGCAAGGCTAGAAAGAGCACTAGGGGAGCAGCTAGGGGACTTCCTTACTGCTGTAGATCAGGCCACACTTTATTCCAGTGTGTGACTGCAGCTTGTGTGGACACATATCTAAAGTAATTTTATATTATCTGTCTTTGCACTGCTGGCAGCGTGGCTTTGGAACTGTGTCACGGGTTGCAAAATCCTTCTGAGAACTGAGGCACCATTTGGGCGATCAGCCCAGGCTGAACTCCTCTTTGTGATACTTAGACTGAAACAACCGTGAGGTCAGATCAGAGACCAGCCTAATGCAATAGCCTCTCTCTGACAGTGTCCAGGACGGAAAAGTACAGGAACGAAAAAAAACACATTAAGTTACTTTTCCACATTACTCAAACACTCGTCAGCAATTTGTAGATTACATGTTTAAGCCAAAGGTGGTCTTAGTGAATTCCTTCCCCTCCTCCCACCCCCACCCCATTAATTTTTCTAATCTCTTACTCAACTCATGTCAAGTTCTGGCATCCCGCACATCCTGTGTCAAGGACTTGTACAGTTTCCCTATGTGCTGTAAGGAAAATTACTTCCACTTACTGATATTGCATTGACTTCTCTATAATTTAATTTGATGCCCCCTGTTCTTGCATGAGAAACATAGGAAAGTGAAGAATCATTCCTTAGTTACATTCCTTAGGCCAGTCATGATTCTGAGCTCTGTAAAAACACCTTTCTACCACCTTAATATCTTCTTCCAATGCTGAAAAGTTTTCCCCTATTTAGGAATTCCTGACATGGAGATTGTTCCATTCCATGTTGCCATTTTATGTTCCTTTTGTTTCCTTGTTATATGAGCTGCTCAGCTAACTTGAGGACCTGTGTAATTAAAGGTGTGGAGTTCTTGGATGCATCTTGAAGTCCTTGCTAAGCTCATGCTTCTGCATCTGATGGTGTTGTTAATACTCAAGTTAATTAGTTTACAGTCAGTCTGGGAATTTATATTTTTGTTTCAGTCTCATAGTGGCATTTTAGGAGGTAAAGCACTCAATAAGTAATACTCTTCACCTCTTGTAATGAGGTCAAAATCAAGCATGAACTACTAGTTTGACTGAGGGAAAAGTGGATGGATACAGAGGAAAAATATTTTTTTTGTCAGAATATGTGTTTTTGTGTGTGTGTATACACAAATAAAAATGCAGGTGTTGTTAAAGTAATGTGGTAGAAATTAGCAGTGGAAAATATCTTTGTTGAATAGCTTTGAAGAGATGGTACTTTTGTACCGGTTCTTTTGTAGCAGATGGCTGCTGAACAGGTGTGCTGGCTCAACTTATGCCGTTTTAATGATAATGTTTTCCTCCTTAGGACTTGAACTATCAGGTGCTAAAGGTTTGATCCTAACAGTGCTAATCAAACCAGATTGTGCTTTTCACTGTAATTCCACTTTGGGTTTCTGAATTAATTATATTGTCTGAATCAGAGAGGAAAACAGTGGAAAAAAAATGGTCGACTCAATTTCCATTGCCTCAGTTCGCTGCTGAAAGCAGCTTGCTGATTATAGCAAGGGGAAATGTTTATTGCTTATCAGCTTAGCCTATATGGGGAGCTCTTGTACAGAAATTAATTATAAAAGCAAGGTATAGAAGCATCATAATTTGACTAGCCAAAAGAAAGGAATCTTGTGAAGAGTTTATTTGTACCATGCTGGTGTTTATGCCATTCACTATATAGAATTAAACCAAAGTTGCATAGACTTCTCTGTCTTTGTTAATCAGAATTTTGATTCGTTTTCTTTGGAAACTTCAGTGCATACAATTTCATTTTATGAGACTGCTGAACATTGCTAGAAGCCAGCATTTTTTAAACTGTAATTCAATGGTGGCAGTGTACAGATGCCAGAAAGCTGATCAGAATCAATGATCTCTCGTAAAATGTTGCCTCAGGTTGGCTGTCAAGTAAATTGAACACCCTTGTTAACTATATCCATCTTTGTAACATCTTTTTTTATTGTCACATGTATTTTTTTCAGGGGTGATGCTATGCATTTAAAACAGTTAATTAGAGATCTATTACATATAAAAATAGAGTTATATATATCTATTATATGTTAGTAAATCATTGCAAAGGAAATCAGCCAGCTACTGCTTTGGATTCCACCTTATTCTGGATCTCTTTGGTGTAACAGCCCTGTTCATCTGTCAGGTCTTATTGCTCAGTGAATATTTGATACCCTGCAGCTTGGACCCAATAGTATTCATATTACGTCCTTCAGGAACTGACAAACAGGACACTACATCAGGAAGGCTTCTTCTTACTCCATTTCAAGCAGTTCAGTGGTCACATTTGACTGAAAAAAAATGATACCTAAAAACTCCAACCAAAGACTAAAAAACTCTACAATAATTTATTTTTAACGTGACGCTTCCTACAGTGCAACTTCTTGCGCAGGAATGGCTGCTGTCATACTTAAAATGTTGCAACTATGATTTCATTCTACACAAAGAAATAGAATTCTTCTCTGAGACGATCCTTGGAAATTGTATTTTGAATTCATGTGAAATTCTTAATGGAATTAAATCTGCAGTCTAGAATTTTTCATTGTGGAAATTCGCACTGCTCTGTAAACAGTCAAGACTTTATTGCTTTATGTCAACAGAGGTTCTGGTCCATCACAAAATAGAAAAAGCCCTTACATTGCTATATACATATCATAGACAAGGAACATGCAGTGCTTCATGTGAAGTATTTTGCTGGGAGTTGCTCAGACAGGGGTTGAACTGTCTCATATGTCTTAGAGTAGTCCTTTCTATTTTTTGTTGCACTTTGATATTCGGTAGACATTTTTTTCTATATTGGAAGAGGCATCATCATAGAGTGTGCTGTGATAAATACTTCTCCTTTGATCACATGCAAATGTGCTTCACACCTGTCAGATCCCATTAGCCCAGCTGCTGCCCTGAATCGCAACTTGTGCACAGAAAAGACTTGGGAGAGGAGGGTAACGGCATGAGGGTGTCATACAGGAAATAGTCACTAGAAACTGAAGCACTGTAGTAAAAGATTTGGCGACGGTAGTTGTGGAGCTGGAGAATGAAGTCATGCTGGAGTGAAGGATGTGCGAGTGGTGGTCAGAGTGAAGATGGAAGAAGTGGAAGGTTTCTGGAGGGAGGTGGGCAATACAGTCCAACCTCCCTGTCCCTCTCCCAGCTCAGCCTTTCTGTTGCTCACTGGCAACAGGGAACAGCAGCAGCAGAGGAAATCTCTTCTGACTTAGCTACTGCAGCCCTTTTTTCCCACCAAGAAGGTGAACCCAAAGGGAGGGCACACAGCTGCAAAGGTAGGGGAGGGACGCAGCAGCAGCAGCAGCCACCCCATGTTGTCCTGTCTCTCTGCTGAGCTTTGCCCTTGCATCTCGCTCTGGGAACTGGTGCCACATAACTTCCAATGCTTAAGCCGTGTCGTAAAAATGCAGCTGCCATTTCAGTGTTTAGGGTTTATTGCAACTTCCCCAACTAAATATTAGCAGTGAGAAAATCCAATAAAAAATAATGTGTTGGTTAGATTGCCTGTACTTAAGTTTTATCACATGTATGTTGAGAAAGAGAAGTTCATTTCCTAAATTATCCTGAGAGAGATTGTGTGGCCATAGAGCTAAAGAAAATTCATTAACTTTACTGTTTCTCTAAATACCCCTATAGATGCTTTTGTGTATCTGTAAAACACAATTGTACTCACATTACTGTGCAGCTTTGTAAAAAGATTTGGAAAATAGTGCTGCTTACCCATTTTTGTCATTAGAAAAGTTAAAGGATTTTTTTCTTCTGTATTTGTGTTTGGTTTTTGCTAACCATTCAAAGCAATATAGCAATTAAATCATACTTTAGTTAGCATAAGTTCAGGTACTTTGGATAGTGAGATATCCTGTAGTAATTAAAACACAGGCATAACACTTGTTTGTTATCATTAATTTAACAACTCCCTCATTGAAATTCTATTGTTCAATAGTATAATACTAAAATCACAGTGATAATACAGTAGGCATACATGAGGTTATATGACATAATCAGTATAAAAAAATCAAATGAAACAAATAATCTTCCTGTCGTTCATGATGTAGACAAATGGTTTGATGTTTCTGTGTATCATTCTCAGGTTTGGAGATGGCTATTCTGTCAAGGTTTGGCTTAGTAAAGAAATAAGCTATCAAAGAATGATTTTAGACCGTCTACAACTGCATTTTCCTGGAACACAATTTAAGGTAGAGCTAAAACTCATCATCATAGTGTTTTTTCTATGGTAGGATTAAGTATGGGCTGGTAAAGACTATATACATGTTTGTATATGTTGATCTTTTTGGAAAAAGTGTATATGAGCATCTTTTTATTTTCCTGTTAAGCAATTCTTAAAAATCTGACTTGTGATATTGATTAAATCAACTCCGAAGTCGTTTAGACAACATATATAAACAGGCTCTTTCTCTAAGTGAAAATTTCCTTTTGCTTTTATTGTTGATGAGTGAACTCTCCTTTGTGTTCACCTGAAGTAGGAGTACAGTATAGTCACTGAGAGTATTTGCTTCAATTGCAAGGTCCATAGCTGATAAGTCTCAGTCTTTACTGAAATATTTGATACAAAGTCTTACAAAAGATCTGTAGTAATTAGATTCCAAGAAAAGCTTTCAAAGGCCTTTAATTATTTAGTTTGGGTTTTTTTAACTTGATTTGTGTTTAGGAAAAGAATAATTTGAAACTATGACTACCTTAGATATGAGCCCGTGTGTGTATATGTGTGTGTGTTCACTCGGCTTTTTCCCAGACTGCATTGTCTAGTGCACTAGTGCAGTATAGCACTAGTCTGTTGGATTAAAAACCTGTAGCATAAAGTTGTCCTGAATTTATATATATTTTTTGAGATTAAAAAAATGTCATCTTAGAACACGCACAAAATGCGTGCTCTGAGAATGAACATTTCTTTGTGCTACCATGTAGACAAAATAAATTCTTATTTAAAAGCTCATATTTTTCATGTTAAACTGCAATGAGCCTATTGAAACTAGACTGCTTATAAACAAGAGTAACCTCATCATAATGTGCATTCACTTTTCTCTGTTTCTGTCATTTTTGCTTGTTTTAAGGGACAGCATCTTAACCTGCTCGAGTACCACGTACCACGAAGCCAGGGATGCTTAGCAGAGCTCTTCAGAGTCCTAGAGAATCACAAAGCTCTTCTCCAAATCAAACACTACTCCATTAGCCAAACCACATTAGAGCAGGTATTTTTTCTTTTTCTTTCTTCTTTTTCTTTATTTCTCCCTGCCCCCTGCCCCCCCTTTTTTTTTTTGTCTGAACATGCTGTGTACTGTAATTCTTGATGGAATAGAATACTATATCATTCACTGGATTACCCAAATGTATGGAGCAAATCAGCAGTTCCAGGCGATCTCGGGTCTATGGAGTAATTTCATGAATGCTGCTGCTTTTACACTGGAGGTTAGCGCAGTAAAAGCATCACAGTAAATTACGTATTTGTGCTGTGTGCAAGCATAATCAGTCACTTAGAAACACCTAGATCTCTGTGGGATGAGAAGGTGGGACTGTGAACTGTCGTCTCCACAATCCTAAAGTTTGGATCTTACCAATGTTCTTGAAAAGGTTGAACCAGTCTCTCCAAATCACAGTAAACTTTAGACTTCTGGAACACCTTCTTTTGAGAATTTTCTTTTGCAATGAGTATCATGCTGCATATTAGAAAACAGTGGAAATGCCAAGCAGAGAGAAGAGGTTCCACTTCTAAAGGCTGTGAAATCCTATTTGGGCAGAAGGAAGAACATAATGATGGCAAGGATGGGGTTTCTGGGTGGTTGTGATGTGTTAGAGCATCTTCATATGCAACTTCCTGTTATGTATTGTCCAAACCAAGAGAGTTACATTTAGTAAAAATATTAATTTTCCATGATAGATGGATAGATAGTGTGAACTTATTTTTTCCCATGTGCAAATCATTAATGAAATATTCTGATCTGTACTGACCTATTAACTGCTTGTAAATGATCTATTCACTGAATGGCTGAATATAAGGTAATTTCAGCCTGTTGATTGTTCAGGCATTGTTCGCTCCAGCTCCCTTCCTCTACATTATTCATGGTGATTCATAACCTCAGTCACCTACCATTGTTTCCTCCCTCTGACTAACTGAGTGTCAGTTTTAAACAGGAAAATAGTTCTGAATAACAAACACCCTTATAATGCATCGCAAGTTTGTTTGCATATGAATATGATCATTTGAATCAAGACTAGCCATCTTTCTGCTCCTTGCTGTCAAATAGTTGTATCATTAAAAAGCAAACAAACCTTTCTGTAATAAAATCTGTTAAAAAAAATAATCAAGGAGGCATGCTGGTTGTTGAATTATAACTCTGTAATGTTCAGAAGTATACTTTCACCTTGAAATACCTGGACCCTCATCTGTGATGTTTGTTGATAGAAACAGCAGGCTCAACTTCCTTAGGTGTCTCATTTCAAAGCAAATTAAAACAATTATTTCCTACTAACTTGTGCAGCAATAAAATATAATTTTCATACATAATGGTAAAATGAGTTACTAACTTATTTTTATAATTCATCAGCCAGTGAGTTAGCTGGAGAGGTGAAGAGGAATTAATTCTAGAGTTTACAAAACTTATCTCTAGAGGGGTTCCCTCAATATAAACCTATGAATTTTTGTGTCACAAAAGCTTAGAAAAGCAACTGAAAAATATAATCATCTATGTCTCCAAAGTTTCAGTTCAAGTACTGTTATTTTGAAAGCCCTACTTTTTTTTCATGTCTTACAGGTATTCATTAATTTTGCTACACAACAGCAAGGACCTTCACAAGAATCTTCACAAGAATCTCCTGTTCACCACGACCACCTGCCAGTCTAAACTCAGAATAGGATACAGCTTCAGCAGCGTATAAGCGTGTGTATGTTTGTGTATGTATGCACGCATTTTACATGCAATAACATTTCAGCTGTTAACAATTTCTCTCTTAGAAACAAATAGTAGAAGCGGCAGTGAGTTTGTATTTGTGGGCCAGAAGGAATGCTACTAATTCTTAGTAAAATGAAAAACTGGTTACCTACAGACAAAAATCTGCTAAAAAGTAATGCTTTTTATTAACTGGAAATTTGTAATATAAATGGCCTAATAAATGTAGGTTTGTGTACAAAAAAAAAAAAAAAAAAAAAAAAAAAAAAAAGCTGATCTGAAAAGTCTCAGTGTGTAGTAGATTTTTTTTGTGGTAGATGTGCATTCACTTGACTTCAGTAATCTCTTGCATGCACACTTAACATCTAATTTTTACATGACAAGGCAAGAAAAACCCATTGAATGGTAGCAATAGCTAGGCTATCACCCAATGTTTGTATTTAATAGCACAAATTGAGAGCCTTTTGACTTCTGTATTAATTCATTTCTGTGTTGTGACAAGTTAAATTAGCCTTTTTATTGTATAAATGATGCACTAGATTCCATAGGGTTTTATGTTAAAGAGGGTATTGGTATCTTAGTCTGCCTCCCAGTTATCTTAAGTAAATTTAACAAGGTTTCATAAATCATGCTTGACAATGAGTCTTCCCTTATGCCTGCAGGTTGCTGCTCAAGGAATTCTCAAGTATCTTTTTAAAGATCTATTTCCTTTTCTCATCTTTTTGTTTCTTTTTTCCAAAAAGAATGTCAAAATTCTCTTTAATGGGCATGTTAAAAAATAATTCAGACATTGATCAATAAACTATTAAATAAATGTGTATGAGACCATGCCACAGCCTTCAGCCAATACATGCATTAAAGAAGTGAACATTTAATGAATAAAATCTCCTTGTGTATTGTAGTGGGAGAAAAAAGTTTCAAAAAAATTTTGGAGTAAACTGCTGCCTCTTCCAAAGCAAGTTTTTGGGGCTCCTGTGAAGAGTAGTTGATGCCACTTTTATTGGACTGTGCTGTCTGATAGTTGAAATTGTAGAACTGGTGACTTAGGAGTGAATTACTGCAATATAATTCTGGTGTGGGCTGGGGAGGGGGAAGTATACTTTGAGATGGAAGAATTTGATTTTAAATGGACAATTTTGCAGAGCTGCTGCTCTAATTCCCTGCTGTACGATGATGAAATATTAAAAAATATATATTTGTGGTTTAGGCTTTGCAAACTGACTCAGAAGACTCTTTATTGAGGGTTGATTTGTTGGTGTGGTTTTGGCCCACTATGCTTTTTTAAACTCATAATTCAGGTTACCTGTTTCTATAAAGGTGAAATCAAATCCTGGAAAAATTAAAAAGAAGAAAGTGAAGATATATAGACTTGGTCTGCATGTACATATGGTTCAGAGTGAGTGATCTTATGAAACTGCTTTATCATTAGAATGGTTTGGTTTATAGTCTGCTGCATATCAGAACTCTGCCATGTTCCCCATGATTCAAAGCACTGAAGAGCCATTAAACCCCAACAGTCACCATCCTGGTAGAAATGCCATGGCACGATGGGATGGCTGTTGAATCTTAAATTTCTGCACGAGGCCAGGAGTGGAAAGTTTCTAAGGTGCCCAGTCAGAATAAAAAGAAAGGCCAATCTTACAAAGCAGAGTGTGGCAGAAATAGTGGAGGTGAAAGAAAAAGGCAGATGCAGGAAATTTACGTAGAAATAGGAGTATGCTATCATAAAAGTGTTCTCCTTAATTTTAAGATATTGGGGTGGAAGAAACTGAATGTTCAAGGTACCAACAAGCATCGTTGAGTCATAGTCTAAACATTCAACAGGAGAACATTTCTGGAGCTGTTACTCAGATGGAAAAAATAGAAGGGAAAATATGGCAAGAACATGTGCACAGAACTTTTTTTTTCTATTGGTATGTCTAGATCTGTAAATTGCTGACGTTATGATTGATTGGCTTGCTTTGTTTTTTGTTTTGTTTTTGTAAACTAGTATCTCTCTCTCAACCATCACAAGTCCTTAAAAAAATGAACTGTACACAAGGAAATTTAGAGGATGGATTTGGGAAAGGAGATGGTGCCAGTTCTCAGGGTGTAAGGCTGCTGAGCCAGAAGTGATGAAATTTGTATGAAATTGTGAAAAGACTGCCTATTCCTGCTTCGGAAGTGTGCCAGGAAGTTCAATTAATAAAACAGTCCTGCAGCTCATTTAGACCAAGAGAAGCATAAAAGCATAGAAGACTCACTGTGGAGAGAGTGAAAAACAGTGGCCTAGCTGAATGGTTAGATAGGGGAGCTTTTTCAGGTATCTCTGTGTAACACTAATTAAATGTCATTTTTTTCTGATTAAAATGTGAAAGATGATATTAGTTTAATAGATGAATACGGTAAATAAGGTTTACTTCAGATTGATGGTTGAGTAAATTCAGTTAACAGTGTTTTTTCTTTTTTCAAATTGCTTCATACGCATCTCAGGAGACCCAATTTAATTCAGAGAAGTAGCAAACAATGTCTGTCTACCAATCCTTTATGGCCGAAGAAGGTTAAAACCCAATTGAGTTCCAGTGTACTGGGTTCTGTTTCAGACGATATTTATCTTTTCCTTGACCTGCTGCATTCCTGAAATATGTAAGTTTCAACAAAAGTATTTTGAAGATTTTTGGTTTGTTTTGTTTAAAAAAAAACAAATTCCTAAACTAGTAGGCTGGACAGAAAAGGTCATTTATACATTAATGACGAAGGAATCCTTGAATTCATAAATCACGCAGAAATATTCTTCTAACACCCCTGGATTTTGAATCAAAGACAGTGGAAGATTTTAAACAATAACTTCTCTTGTGAGATTGTTGTTAGGGAAGCTTCATGTTTTTTTCAACAGGAAATTTCTCTATGAAAGTGTGCCCTTCACCCTGAATGATAAAGTAAGATTAAGCTCAAAATTAGAAAATCAACTGAATGTCTGAACTGCTAAACAGCAAAAATGGGGAGATGATTTTCATGCTTTTAACAGACTATTCTACTATCTAAGTCAAAAGAAGGGCTTCTGCCAACCATGTAACAGTTTGTTGGAATTTTATACAATTACAGAATGACATGGGCAAACTGTAGATCTGAACCTTAACTTAAAGGATCAAAAATTCAGTGAGGGTGGAGGGGTGGTGGTAGGAATGGACAGGATGGTGGAACTTATGAATTCTTATTTTGAATTCTGCTACGTATTAAATTTTTCTATAGATTTTTGTCATGAAAAGAAAGAACTTATTTCTGTGGTTTGGGTCTGTCATGACCAAAGATGATAAATTTCCCCCAGGGTAGTGGAAAATGTGTAATGTGATTTCCAGCAGAGAAACTGGGTGCTTTTTGAGCTTGTTTGTCCTTGTGAAATTTGAATCATTCAGGTCTGGAATCTCATAAATTAGGGAGTCGAATCTGATTTGCTGGAGCTGCTCAGCTCCTAGATCAGTCTAAACCCAATTTAGGTAAGAATATTGCTTCCCTGGTCTTTTCCTAGTAAGTAGAAAAGCTGACAGTTTCTTTGATTCAGTTTAAAGTGATTTAATCTTTTTATGTCAGCACTTCCGATTTTTCTTTCTGAAGAATAGGGAGATCAAAGCGAGCACTGCAAAGATCTTGCTTTAAGTGATTGAGAGCTGACTCGGTCAGACAGCTTTCCTGAGACTTACAACAAATAAGGAGAAAATGCTTCCCGAGTTGCATCTTGGATACATTACAAATAAAAGCGATGCTGCAAGTGCAATGAAGGTGGGCAGCAGGTGCAAAGCAGAAATCGCAGCTATCTTATTCTTGCAGAGAAAGCAAGTCTGCTGCTATCAACAGGCAAGGTACTGCTGAATGTTGCAACAGATGAAGTATGTTGAATATTTCCATGCTGAATAATGATAGGGATCACTGAAAGAAATCAAAGCATTTTTCTTCTTTATTAAATTTTGGTATCCCAGTGAATCTTGTTTCATCAGTGCCCTCATGCCTATTGCTCCATAGAAATACATGTTGGGGTAAATTCTGGCTCCTTTCACAATGGCTTTGTAAAAGCCATAACTAGAGACATCTGAGCTGAAGAAGTTTATGCGTGTCGTTAGCTTAAATCAAATCAGTGAGGTTCGTATCTGCTTTCCCACAAAGTACAAATGGAAAGGAAATATAAGCTCTATAAACAAATGATTTAGTCAAGAGGTGAGATTTCCATGTGCAACTAATTTATTCCAGCTATAGGACACCATACATGCATATTTTTGCTACCAGCTAGGCTGCTGGTGCATGCCATGGACAATTTACAGAAATGCATTGGGATTCAGCTGACTATAAGGTTCCCAGCAGGAAAAGAATGGGATCCTCTAACGCGCTGTGGTGTAAGGTAAGATCAAACAGGAATCCTTCCACTCTCATATTGAGGCAATAAATGCTAGTTCATAATTAAGTGTACTGCATACAATTCAAAAGGAGTATCAGAAACATTTTTTTCCTTTAACTTGTGCTGAGATAGAGAAATTGCAAACTTTACTCTGTATAGCACTTTAACACCACTCTTAATTCCTGATTTGCATATCTCACTGTATGCTATGACCAGACACCGCAAAAGCCTCAACTATCCCCCCAGACTCAAATCTTTTGGAACTTTATTCAACTTTTAGAAAATGTGAAAGTTGGTGGAGATATTTTTTCTTTAATTTTATTCAGAGCTGATTCTTAAGACTTTAGTAATTATAGCTGAGAACTCGAGTGAAGGAGCGTGTGACATTTATTCTGAATCAAATAGAATATGCATGTAACGATCTAGCTGAGGAGTTGTAGTCATCCAGTACTTTGTAGCTAATGATAATTGTCTAATAAAAAGAACCTGAAATTGTTTTCTTAGAAGTGTGTTATTATGAATAATTCTATTAGCAATATGTGAACCCAAAATACGTTGAATCTAGATAAGAGAGTATTCTCAGTATATGAACTATATAAGAATCAAGGTCATGCACAACATTTTGAAACATTGTTTTGTTGGGTTTTTTTTTCCCCCCTTCCAAAGCTAACTAAGTGATTAGAAGTGGCACTTGTCATTGGCCAACTAGTCACTGAAAATGCTTATTGATGACCCAGATCTGAGATTGTTTATATGCTGGTCACTGAGCATGTTTTAGATGAACTGCTAGTAAATGTTAATGCACAGAATTGTATTATATTTTCAAGATTGTCTTTGCACGCTGTGCAATTAGAAATAGATTTTCTAGACATTTAGCAACTGGGTAAGAGAGGAATTTAAGTATTTCCAAATATAAAATGTTTTAAAGTAAATTTTAAAAATAGTATTTGCAGAAACATGTTACAAAGTTATGCGTCATTGTGTGTATATATTATATAGACTTCTATCTTAAATCTAGCTGTGAATAAATATGTCCATAATTGAATATTTCTCATTGTGAAAAGGATAGGTTTAGCTTGAAACCATTTGGACACTTTTGATTTTACAATTCTGACAACTATCCAAGCTATTTCTATTATTCATAGTAATTGTAAGAAAAATGTAACTATTTCCATCTTTAAATTTCCAAAACTTAAGAATTCTGACAGTTAAATTTAATTTATAATGTGATATTGTTCAGGAATTAGAAGTCGGGCTTGTCCCAATGCCGGGCTAAATCAGGGAGTGTAGTGACAGGACAAGGGGTAACGATTTTAAACTGAAAGAGTGGAGATTTAGATTAGACATTAGGAAGAAATTCTTTACTGAATGACAGTGGTGAGGCACTGGAACAGGTTGCCCAGAGAAGCTGTGGATGCCCCATCCCTCTGGAAGTGTTCAAGGTCAGGTTGGATGGGTCTTTGAGCAACCTGGTCTAGAGGGAGGCGTCCCTGTTCATAGCAGAGTGGGTTGGAACTTCTAATTCTAACCATTCAGTGATCCTCTTATTTTCCTGTTCATGTAAAATTACATCTTTTTTTTCTTGCTTTCCTCACACCCTGTCTCTTGGATCCTGATGATGTGATCATGAATTGGATTTGTTCCCATGTGTATGCTCTCTTTACAATTTGTTTAGATTTAACATGTAAAAAATTTTACATGTTACACAGCATTTTATCTCAATCTTAAATTCACATTCTAAAGAAGTTGTGGCTGTAGATAGGAAGACAGGGAGGTGACTTTTGCCTTAAGAAGAAGAAGAAATTTGATCCAGTCTTTGGGAAAGAACTGACTTTGCAGCTATTATTAAAAGCTGACTAGAGGCTACAGTTTTATTGTACAAAAAGTTGTAATGGAAAGGAATAAAGGGCAAAAGACCAGTGACATTAAATTTCTCTAAACACTAACAAGCCCTCAATTATTTATTTGCAATTACAGTTCACTGAATTAGCTACGTGAAAACAATAAAACACGGGTTCTCTCAGGCAGATTCTCAACAAGGGTGTTAGAAAAGCAAGGTTAGAAAGGGTAAAGAATGAGAGTACCATAGTTTTGAACTCATTCAGTAAATTGAATCAGCTTGAATTTTCCCTGTCCTCTGTGCACTTTCTCCCTTCTTTGACTTCTGTGCCTCACACCTTCAGGTGAGATTAGTGGGAACACCAAGCCTCTGCTATGTGGCTGAACTCAGGGACAGAGGCTGACAGCAGACAGCTAATGTTACTCTGTGCCTGAAAGGTGCATGTCTTTAGAAAGTGGAAAGAGCACTCTTCTAAACCACTTTAAGACACAGGCCATGGGAAGAATTGGAACACTTCTGGCTGTGAGCATTCATCCCTTATAAATACCTGTGACTGCACATATATAGGTGGAGCAGAGAAACTGCCACAAGTTTTTCAGGAAGGATGAGATTTTGTCTGCACTGAGGTTGCATTTGCTAGGACTTTGCTCAAGATTATTATTCTTTTAATAGGCTTTTATCAGTCAATGTTTTCAGTCTTTGGCATTTACCTCATTGCTGTCAAGCTGCAACTCACTTCATGTTTTTTTCGTACTATGTGTTACACGGGTCTTTAAATACACCTGAAATAGCTGAAATAGCCTCAGCATCTGAGGGAACTGTTTCTCTTGACAGCTGCTTTGCCTTTTCCTCACTATATTTGTTGCCAGATCTTGGATGTGAAAAGCTTCTCCTAAATAGTCTTTGTAGGGAATACTGAAAAGCTGGGAGGTTTTCTGTGGATCATTACTCTGTTTCACTTCTGCTGAATCTCTAGAGCATTTTCTCTAAATAAATTTGCTGCTCTCAGACTGCTCAAAGACATTGGCATTGTCTTTCGTCTATTCTGCTCAGCACTGGATTGTCAGTACTTGCACTTGCTCTTAGTTAGTGTCTTCCATTGGAGGGTGCATCAGTAGGTGTCAGGTGAAATAACACCTTGCTCAGAAGACCTGGAGGAAAGCACTCATGCTTCTGCACTATTTCCAAAAAATATATGTGGAGATCTGTTCATTAGAGAATGTTTCCTAGCAGCTGTGTTCACAAGAACAGCAACTGTTTACAGACATTAGATAATATTCACAGAAAGAAAATTTTGAGTCTGTTTGAGCCAGCATTCAAGATTCAAGGGTGAGAGTCAGAGTTCTTCTTGTTCTATCACTCTCATGTACCTTGCCGATGTGCCTGATCGCATCCAAGCGCTGGGATTTGAACATGCTTCTTCAATAACTTCAGAATGTTATGGAGGGCTTTTGTCAACTAATTTTCATTCATTGCTCTACAAATTAGAGCTTTAGTTGATTTCACTGGCTGGGGAAAAATGTCAGAATCACAGAATCACCTAGGTTGGAAAGGACCTTTTAAGATCATCTAGTCCAACCAATAAAAAACCAACCAACCAACCAAACAAACAAAAACCACAAAAAAACACCCCCAAAACAAAAAAAACACCCACACCCAAAACAACACCAACCCAACACTAATCCATATCCCCGAGCACCATGTCGACTCGTCTCTTGAATACCTCCAG
>JAOXNO010000013.1:86146991-86177689 GCA_028565335.1 Limnodromus scolopaceus
ACTACCAGCATTCTTTGTTTCCCCCAATTTTGTTTATTGTTTTGAGGTGATACTTTTGTTTTCATATATCTGAATGCTGAGTGGCATCATCTAGGCTAATGTTAAAGGACTGGCTGTGATGGAAACCAAAGTTCTTGTTTCTCCTCATCAGAGACCCCTTTAGGCAAATGTTAATCTGCCAAGATCATGTGCATTCCAAGGAGTCCAAGGAGGATTTGCAAATGAACTAGTTGTTTTCCATGAACAATATTTCCTGACCTAAATCTTTCTGTGCTAAGGAAAAAAAAAAAAGTAATGTTATGCACTAAGAGGCTATTAGAGATGAGAGAATTTTCTCTAGTGTTCCTCTTGCCCACTCATATTAATATTAACTGTTTCTAGAATATGATAATAAATTCTGGTGAGCATAGCATTTCATTGTAATTATTCACAGAACTGACCCTGTGCCTATAAACAGATGTCTTACCTAAGTGGATTAGCCCAATTGCATGTTCTTTTAAATAACAATCTGCGGTTGCCTTGGAAAGTCAAAGACATTTGGGGAAATATTCTCATCTCAGTGTGTTGGATATTGCTCGCCGACTCCTGCTGGGATTTGTGAACAACATTGCCAGTACAATGAGTAGTAAATGCAACTCTACTATTTTTCACGTGGCACACAAGTGTCCTGACAGTAAATAAATTTAAGTGGCCTCTTTCCTGTTTTCCTCTTTTCCTAGGAATTCTAAAGCACTGCTTTGGATAAATGAAGAGGTTACACCAGCTCCTAAGGCCCGTGGGGGAGCTGGGGACAGGCAGGTGGCTGCAGCCCTTGCCACAGGAATAGCATTGGAGGCAGAGTGTGTGTAGCAGGTGGTACCCAGTACAGGGGGCTGGACTTCTGCCCCTCCCAGCTTGCCGAGAGACACTTTATTTTGACCTTACGGCACTGGCAGCAGGAGGCAGGACAAACCCCCATACGCGGTTGCTTCTTCTAAGGGAGAAATGGGAAGAAACTCTCTGCTTGCTTTTTTCCCTCTTACATGGGAGCAGCCACATCAGGATTCCTGCGTTGGCTGTATTGGCCCTGCTCTTGCAATGCTGATGCTGAACATATAGCAACAGCGTGACAGTCAGCAGTGCCAGTTGTCACCTACAGGACGCGTGGTAGCATGAAAACCAGTGTGTAGTGAGATGTGGAGCTCTCTTTAATAGTTCTTTGTTGGATGCAAACAGTATATTTTTCTTCAATACTTGCACACTCATTGCAGCTCTGTGGCAATGGCCTTGAAATTAAATTCTCCCTTAAAGATTTAAAAAAAAAACCCACAACACTTTGTATAAGCTTGAGTTTATTTCTTGACTATATTTGTTGATATCTTTGTTACACACCAGCTTTCTTTGCTGTTGTATTTACAGTAAGCTAAAATAAGCCAATTTACATCAGTTGGTGATTGGCCTTGGTTGCCTAAGTTTTCAGTTACCTCTCTAATTTCTCAGTAGCTGTTAGTAAGGAGGTTTGGTGACTTCAGTAAGTCCACTGAAACTAAGAAATTTCTCTCATTTCCACTGATGTGAGCATGAAGACAGGCCCACAGGTTTTATTTGAAATGCACATAAGTTTGATCTTTCAGTCCTGTTCATAAATTCTTCAGTTTTTTTATAAACTAAACTCCCCTGGTAGCTATTGTCTCTAAATTATCTACATTTTTCCAATATTTCCAATATTTTTCCACTAGTTCTATGAACAGGTAATATGAGAACATGATCCCAAACCAGAAGAGTTTCACTTACTTGCAGCATACTTCCCCGACTTAGCTACATGTCCTCAGATGATAACAAGGAGACTGCTAGCAAGTCTCTGTCCTCTGAATTTAATGTAGGCCACCCCGTGACATGGAGAAGCAGTGATGTGCTGAGGTAAGGTCCAGGCACGTGCTCAGCGACTCCTGCTGCAGAGCAAACGCTGCTGCAGTGATGGGATCAGCCCTGCAAACAGAGTTCCTCCCTTCAGCTGGCAATTTTCTCTGCAGGACTCTTCCTTGGCCTGATGCATGCACTTCCACTGGACATCCTTTAGCACTTTCCTCTAAGAGCACTTTAAATATTTATTTCTAAGTATCGTTATTTGTGAAAACAGAACTTTATTTCAAAGTCAGGCCTGAGGAATACAAGGGAGGTGTCAAGAAGGCTTTTGAAGCCTGGCTCGAGGCTTGAAGTGCTCCTGAAGTATAGGTGTTTGGGAAGGTAAGGCCAGAAGCACTATTGCTATTACATAGTGAAAGTTTTCTACTGAAGCATGTTCCTCTTCAGTGTAGCCCAACAGTACAATACTGCTCTTAAAGATTAACTCAGTCACTACAGATCCCAGTGTGGGAAAATACCCTTCCTGAAGACAACACTGAAACATATTTAATTATCATACTTATACAACAGGAGAGTTCAATACATGCTTGAAATGTAACATGCTTAAAATGTTTCCCCAAATCAGAAGGACTTAAAGTTCATGTTTGGATGGATTCCGAGCTGGATTCAAGCCTCTGGAGACATTTAGTCTAATGCTTTGTCCCCTTTTGAAGTCAAACTCCCTCCAGTTATGCCACTGTTGTCAGAAGTTCACATGCTATGGCTTTTTAAAGACCATTCTGATCATCTGATCTGGCTTCCTGCAGGTAAGATCTCAGCTTTTGGACCAAGCCCTTACCTATTCGTTGAGTCAGAGCAGAGCAGATCATAGGAAAAAGAAGCCATCCATGTGTCCAGTGCTGAGGAGTGGAGGATCAGCCGTGCTGTTGGGTAGACTCTCAACCATTAATTGCCTTCTGTGTTCAAAGTACAAGCTTCACATTGACTCTGAGTGTGTCTAACTTTTCTGCTGGCTTATTTCTTTAGCACCTTTGATATACCTTTCTTTTCTTCGCTGCCTTCCATCCTTTCACAGTCTTGATGCAGCAAAAATGATAAGAAATTTCATTTACAAGATTTTTTGTTTCTTTTCTGTTTTCTAAGAGTTTCTGGGATTCCAACTGTTCTAGGAGGGCAGCCTCTATAAATACTTGTATACAGAACCTTTTTCTATAAACCAGTGCTTACCTTCCCTGCAGTTTTCCAAATGAAGTGATTGAAACCATTGGACAAGAAGCCTTAGATGAAATAGGTCTCAATATTTGTAAATTATCCAGAGTAATAATGAAAGACTGCCTACTTGAATGTACTTACAGACTTTCATACTTTTTTCAAAGCCAGAGAATACATTTTCTTTATGCATTTTCATTATAATTTTAATTAAATATTTTTTCAGAAGTGCAAGGCTTTTTTAATTATCTATTTCTCATAGAAGAAAAAAGAACCACATTTTACTTTCAGATTCACGGATTCACGATGTTCTGATTAAAAAAGAAAAATAGAAGAGTTTTCAAATATCCTGGTATGAACTCGTAGCCGTTGCTAACTCTGGAGTAATTCTACATTTACATAGTGTTGAAGATTGTAAAGGTCTGAAAATAACAGTTGTGAGAGGGAAGAATTTCTCTTTATTGAAAATCATGGAAATTGGGAAAGTTGACATGGTCACATGTCATCTATTGCTTCCCTGCTTGTGCTAAGGAGCCATAGAAGCAATGTGAGGTGGATCTATTGGGTAAATTACTTCTGGTTTTGTGTAATCCTTTTATATACTTACACTTATAGAGCGATGATTAAGTGAACGTGATGTCTTAAAAATGGGTAATGTTTTAGCTCATCTTATTGACATTCCAGATATGCTGCTGTTTTGATAATTACACAAGTATTGTCAAAGGCTTTCAGAAAGGAATTTAGCCTATTTTTTTCATGGAAAAATTCAGCCTTCACAGTCTCCACTTGTATAAAAGCTGCAGGTGTTTAGCACTTATTAAAATCAGGCAATTTAGCTGCGATCGAAAAAAAGTACATGCTCAGCCTTTTTATCTCTATATGGTATTGAATAAAGTTTTACCATAGACTTCAAAGATCCAGCCCAGTGTCCTTTCTTTTGAGTTATTGCAAGAGAAAGGAATAGCTCTTGACCTCTTTTATACATATGTAGGTAGAGATATAGGTTGGATTAATTTAGTTCTGCTTGAATATTTGACATCAGAAATGCTTCCTTCCTCTAGCAGTTGTCTATGACAAGCTGGGAAATGGATAGCATTTTACTTAAGGAAGGCCCTCTCTTTAATAAGGTAAGTATTCTGTGTCTCTCTTTTGATGTCTGAGACAATAGTTGAGTATGTCTTTTAAAAATATTACTTTCTTTTGCTGCCCCGCTTTGCTATATGAAGGGAGTTACCGGAAGTGAGTGAGAGGCTGATGTGTTCACACACAGCACCCTGGAGAGGCAGCACGGCTGCTCACCTGAAATGCAGACCCCTTTCTGGTCAGTCCAGCTCATGGAAATAAACCTGGCACTCGTGTGTGCCGGTCCCAGGATAACATGCACCGCAGTGTTTAAGCTGTTCACAAAGCCTCAGAGAGTGCCTTTTCCTGTGCAATACCAAACATTTTAATCATGGAATAACCTTGGTTTTCAGATGCTGTGTCATCCATCACCGCAGATTTGCACTATTTGTCATAGAAATAGTCAAGCTTTGGCTTTACTTGCCTCATAATTTGGGTGTCGTAGACTGTGTTTCTAACACCAAGCTCTGCCAGCATGTCCAATTTGAATGAAGATGTGAAGCCCAGGTTGAATGAGGATGTGAAGCTCCATCTGAGATGTTCAAGGCCCCAAGTGCAGATGCACGTACCCCACTGAAAAGCAGCTGGTATTGATGTAGCTTCTGTAAGGTGGGAGTGAGGTATTTCAGCTGAACAAAGAATAGCTTTGCCACCACAGCTGGACCTCTGGACAAATAAGGTGTAGTTGCTCTGTTTTTCCTATGACTGTGAAGTCTTCCAAGTGTAGACAGGGATACGTTACACATTTTTTTTGCTGTTGTATAATAGCCATTATTTACCTAGTGCTAGCAAAACCCACCAAAATTGCTGGTAAGGTATATTATATTTTGTATTTTTTCTCTCTCATGATGGTACACTATACAATGGGAGTGTTGATAAATATTCTGTAAACAATATGTACCATTTCCCTTGACAATAAAAGGCAAATAGCAGTTTTTCCTGAACTGTTTTTGTTATCAAAGAAGGAACAGTCTGAAGACATGTTTTTACTAAAGTAGAAGTTTCAGTTATAGCAGAATCATTAGTATTTTTTTCCCCACTTCTTTTAAAGGTGGTTGACAATATCTTTGATCTGTTAACGTTCATCACAAAATCCCTTAGCTTCCTCAGGTTTGTATGACATAACATGTAAACAAGAGTGAAAAGCTTAAATTTTTTTTAAAAAAGCTTTAAAAAATTTTCTTTAATGACTGTGAAAGAAAATGACAACCCCGAGTGACAGGATTTTTTTGACTAATTTCATGCGTAACTTTAAAACCCAGTTTTCTCATAAAAGTAGAGATGTCTGGAACCATATGTTTATAGTTGTTTGAAGGTAAAAGTTTGTCTTGCTTTTAACAGATTAGCAGCCTGGCTGTGACTGAAAAAGAATGTATTTTATAAATTTGCAGAGAGGAAGTGATACAGTATTGATGGTTGAAGACAGCTTAAAGTCTCATCATTGCTCTTAGACTGTGACTTTATGCTTATTTTTGCCATAGTTTGTAGTGGACAGAGTTCCATTAGAAAGTGGAACCATGTAATCAGTTTTATTTCAGTAGTTTAGTAAATAAAATTAGAACTCCCAATGGCTTTGCCTCTCCTCTCTCCAGTTATTCTAGCGAGAGTGGGATCAGTTACACTGAAGGTGTGCGAGTAACTAAAGATGAAATGGTGTCACACCCAACCCCCAGTGTACCAGGAGAGACCTGGAACACTTCTCTTCCCTAGTTGACTAGTGGCAGTGCCTATACTTCTGCTAAAATTAAATGTGGGGTTTATTGAACCTAAATTGAGCACCTTGAGTTTTGGTGATCAAGTACATGCTTATGGGCCAACTTACTGCCCGGAGACCATAACCAGAAAAGACTTTTCAGTCAGGTTGGAGTGCTGAATTTAGAACCCCTACCTGATGCTGATGACAAGGGTCACATTCCAAAGACGTTAAATATACCCCAGAATTTCAGTCAACCTTAGAAAGGGTGCAGTGCTAGGGAGTGCCCAGGTTAGAAGGCCAGCTGACTTGCTCTCTCTCTGTAAGCTTTCTCTGGCTTATAACTATTGCTCTTATGGGTTTGCATGGTTAATGGTTTTGGTGCACTTAGACACCAACAGGTAGGTGGTATGAAGAACTCAGGGCTACATAGAAGAGGTGAAAATGAATTTGCTCTTACTTAATTTTGCTTGCCTGAGCTTAGGGTTTTTGGAGATTAAAAAAAAATAATTCACTTTTAAAAGAGTTTCTCCATCAACTTTGTAAAGATACATTGACCCCTCAGTTAATTCATTTGAAATAATTATGGATGACATTCTACTTTGTGGCTCCACATGTGAATAGATGAACATGAGCTGTTCATTTACTTTGATGACCCCCATTTCCTACAACAGTCATTCTCACATCTATACATGGCTTGGAAGAAAAGACTTTCCTGAGATTAGCAGTGTTTTGATGCATTTCTTTGACTTTTTGGAGGTATACAGATGACTTTATTTGCCCCCAACTGAAATATTCTGAGTGCCTTCATAGTCCACCTACGCACCTACCTCTTTTCTCCAAATATATAGATCTTAGATTATGAACTGCACCAAAGTTGCTTACTCAAAGTGTATGGTGTGGATATCCCCCATTATTTTTCATTTTGCAACAGCTTGGCCTCTGTAAGACTATTTAGCTCTATTAGTGTTTGAGTTTTTTTGCTACACCTATAAAATCTTTGTCAAGAATATGATACAGAAAATAATCAAGGAACAACTAAGTGGACAGTACTGCATCATGTAATATAGGAAACACCTGGACCTCAGAGATGATTAAATGAAAAATTTTACTTTTAAAAGAGTTTTGGTGCTTTGTTTTTTGTAGGTTTTTTTTCTATTATCGTAAAAAAGAAACCTTAGAAGTGCAATTCTACCTTTTATAAGAGGGTTTTATTGTTCACAGTTTCAAGAAGTAATAACTGAAATACCAAGGGAGGAACTGAAGAAAGGTGTAGTGGGAGCTTGAGAAAGGTTTTTAGGGTAAGCCATTACATAGAAGTATGATTTCAATTAAAAAAGTTATCTGTTTTTATAGTAAACAGAACACTGTGTTGCATTATAGAAGTTTGTATATGGAATTGTACATGGGACGAAAAAAACCTTTTGAAATAATGAAAATGAAAATGTCTTAGCACATCAAAGGGAAAATACCAAAAAAAATAAATGATACCAATAACATGAAGATACATGCAAGATATAAAGTTGCTATGCATGTCAAAGAGTTTTTCGTGTCTCTTGCTTCCATGATGGAACACACTCACTAAGAACAGGACAATTTTCTGTTCTCCTTGAAAAGTACCAATACTGACAGGCATAGAGGCACTCTCTCATGTCATTTTCAAGAAGGTAATTGCTGTTCTGTATGACCAAAGCATTTTGAAAGAGACAGCAATCAGGGCAATTCTGCAAAGCCTGCTGCTGCGTGAGCCCTTCCTAGATTAAGTTTGATAATGTTGGCTGTCTGTCCTCCAGTGTGTGACTTAGAAATGAGCAGGGAAGACGCTCAGGACCTACCCTTTTCTGGGGAAATTCCTTGGTTCTGGCACAGTCCAGCTCTGCATTTATTTGTCTCCTATGTTCAAATTGGTTTTATGGTTACAAAGCCAAGCACTGAGGAATTATAAGGAGGGTCCCTTCGTGACAGCAATTTAGCACTTGTGTGTATGAGTCAGGCTAATAGAGATCAAACCTCAATAAGGTAAATTTTGGAAGCACAGTTCAGGTCTAATGCCTTAAAGCTCTTTTGTCTTATAGTAGCTTTGTGTTTAATTGATTAGCTGCCTGACCTAGGCAGGGATCTCATAAAATAATTACTGAGGGATTGTGTCATGAAATATTTGGAAAGACAGTTCCTACTATAACAAGAGATTTAGCTTGTGATAAAATTACTGATTCGTGCATGTCAGTAAGAGGACTCAATGTGTCAGTAAGAATCACAGCTGCTAAATTCTCTATAATCCTCTGATTGTCAAGGGTACATCCCTGGTGATAGAAGAAGGAAGGTTTGGGAGGGGGAAGCCTTTCGTCTGTGCAAGAAAGATAGAAAATTTTGAAACATGGCCTATGAAGATGAGACTTGTATGCCTGACTTTTAAAGAATGTCTGTTAAATGCCTTCTTGGTTACATTTTCACCGCTATAGATTCACTTTGTTTTGACATGTAATTCTCCCTATTCCCTTTTGTCTATTCTTGTTCTTCTGCATTTATATTTCAGGATGTAATCTGGGTTGGAAAAGACCTCAGGACATCTCTAGCCCAATCTCCTGATCAAAGCAGAGCCAGCTGGGTCAGGCCAGGTTACTTAAGACTTTTTTTACAGGACTTGAAAATCTCTGGAGATGGAGGCTGAACAGCCTCTCTGGGCAACTTATTTTAATGCCTGAGTGTCCTCCTGGTGAAAAATCTGGCCTTTCACAGGGTCAGTGAATCTGGATGGCACTTGTGTTCCTACGTAGGGCAAGATACTGCATGTTTCAAGTCAGCGGGAGTTTTAGCAGTTATTTCAGTGGAAGCAAGGCAGACCCATAAACTAACTAGAAATGGGTTGGTTTGTTAATAACAAGCCTTTCTGAGTTAATCATAGTTTAAGACAAGACTTTTTGATTGATTGTTTTTTTTTAGACAGACCCTATAGGCCAAACAATAATAGAAAGATGCTGCTTCACCCAGCTACTCTTTGAATTGAAGTTCTTACAAAATGGGAATGCGTTAGGAACTAACCATAAAGAACAGTAGGGATACGTTTTTTACCACAGCTGCATCTGCCTTAAATGCAAAATAATTAAGGTTATAGCTGTGGCTTGAAACTCAGTCTAGGGGAGTTCGAACTCAGTAGAACTCACTAGTTAGAAGACGGCTCAAGGGTCAAACCTGGCCTGCCCTTTAAGGTACCTTCAGCAGAGGTATTGAAAGTATAGTACACTTTTAGTTTTCCTGTCTTTTTTGTTTTATTGGAATTTGCAGTTCTTAAATAATTAATTTGAGACTGCGTATCCCAATGTAAAAGAAAAAGACAATGAATCACACCAGAAAGGTAAATAACTGCTTTGTCTTATTGACTGATAAAGTAATCCTTCCCTTTTGTTGAGTATTTTCTTTTATACCTGTTGCCTACATTTGATTCTCACGTGTTATTTCAAGTTAGATTTAAACTGTATGTTAAGACAATTCCTAAAAAGGGAGTGCTTTTTCGCTACACAACTAAGGGGCTTTGTGCAATATTTAGTGCTCAGAAAATAATAACAACTGTATTCTATACATGCTGTCATGTTCCACAACTGGCACGGCTTCAAATCCCTTGACCAAAAGGATGCTCGTTGCCAAGAGTAGAGCCTGTGCCTCCCCATAACCACACACATCAGAGACATTTGATATGGATTTCTACCTGCCTCCTGACTATGTACTAGTCTGGTGATATTGAAGAATTTGACATCTTTCCTTACCCTTGCTCAGATTCATCTGATCTAATTTGACACACTTGGCTGCAAAACTTGAGTTAGAAGCATGGTCACCTTGGAGTGGCTTGCAACCAGTACAAAGAGATAAGGACATCCCAGGAATGATTCAGCCCCTCTCTCTTTATCTGTCTGTTGTTAATACAAGGAATTTTGGATAGTTAGGCTCCAATATAGCTGCCTCACTGAAATAAACACCTTTGTCCATGTTTTCATTCAATCTTGGGCCAACTTTGTTGCAAACAGAGAATTACAAATTCTTTCAATTATTTTCAGTACTTTGAAAGATTTAGGATTTTTTCACCCTATTTTGGTATGTTCTTGCAAGAATAAAGGGGGGAAAAAAGAGGAGAAGAGATATTTTGATGAGCAAGAAGTTCATTGAGGAGATTTTAAATTTTTGTTGTTGTTTTTAATGACTTTCTGACTGGAAGTCATTACGTGCTCAAAAAGCTAAAAATGTGCAAAACCAGGAGCTATTGCATGACAATTACTGGCCAGAAGGTAGTACCGGGACCCCTCAAGATACCACTTCAGTACCCTAGACTCAGCATATCCCCTTGTCTTCCCATTATTTTGCTCTGTGCTTCAGAACTGAGTGGAAACATAGATAATTCAGGGTATAGTTTGGTTCTGCAGATAGCCAGACTTATTCAGTGATGGACTTATTCAGTGATGGACCTTTTTTGGAGGTATACTATATTCTATATATTCTACTACTATATTTCTAGCTATATGGCCATGGTAATGGAGGAACCAGTGACAGCTGGGAGGGAGTCAGGTGTTTCTATAACAGACTATTGAGTACAGCTGGAGGGAAAAGCTTCAAGAGAGAGCCTGCACATGAAGAAAGATGTCTTAATAGCCTGTTCTGGACGAGGGAAAAAGACAGGATTTATATGCAGAAGTTTTGTTAAGTGTATTTGGTTTAATGGGTAAAGCTATACTTGCGAAGGCTTTAGGTGAGGTGCAAATATCTCTGACAGACAAACTGGTCTATGGCAGGTCCTCTTACCTTTTTAGTTGTACGCTCAGGGTATCGTAGAAGTGCAAAGCTGATGTAAAATGCAGACTGTTACTTGGGGTTTTCAGAGTAATTATAGCCAGGGAAGGTCTACTCAGATGTGGGAATAAGGGACGCAGGAGATCTGATGTAAAAGAGTATCCAGACTTCAACTCATTATCACCCCGCATCCAGCTCTTTGTGACAGAAACACTGTTGTTCTCAGGGTACTGATGATATGTACATTAAAGTCTAGAGGTATTTGGTTTTTGGTAAATCTCACAATGAATCTGCAGAAAAGCATAAAGAGAATTTGTGAGACTCTAAGATGCCGCATCACTTTACTCAGCTTCCAAGCAGTGAATTCTTCCCAGATGAATGCAAGCTGTGTTGTCTCAAATTTGATTCCGTTGCTTTTTCCTGTCCAGCCCTCCACGTGACTTGACCAGCCGAGCTCCCAAAATCAAAAGTAAATTGGTGAAATTTCAAAAAAGCAAGAGCATGTTGTATGCTGTATACAGTATACTTTTGTGGAACTGTTATACCAAATGCAGAAAATAGTCTTGTTTTTACTTTTGTTAGTTGAAGATATAATGTAAAGTGTGATATTTATGTATAGTGATATTTTCTTGCCACATAAAGATGAATTAGTACTGTCTTTATAGTACAGCACAAGATCTATTGCTGCCCTATGCTTTGATAGAACACAAACGAACTCAACATCTTATGTGCTGTTTCTCTATTTGATGCTGCACAGCTCTGAATTACTTGGACAAAAAACCAAAAAAAAGCCAAAACAAAACAAAAAACCAAAACAAAAAAGCATTGAGTCGCTGCAGAATCCTGTAATCCTCATTGCATAAACCCAAGGAATTATCAGAATTTGCAAGAGTGCAAATATGCTTGGTGACTGGCCCTTTCAGCAGTAGTATCTTCCTAACAGAAATTTTGTGTTATCCCCTAGTGGAAAAACACAAGAGATGCTTCAAATAGCTGTACGCTAGCACATGTAAGGTAGTTGCTCACAAAAATATTTACAGTTGTAACATACTAGTGGTTACTACTGGACATCCTTAGTCCTTTATACCTGAGCCCAAAAATAAACCTGAAAAATCCAAATTTTAGCAAATTCTGTGGAACTACTTGAAAGCATAATATTTCTCATAAAGTGCACCACTGGTCTCTAGGCTGCATACCCGCAATGTGATAAAGAAAGTCCCTTGGTTTAAACTGAAGTAGTTCAGCTCATCTTTAGTTGTGGTAATTTTTTCACTCAGCTAATCGTCTTTCCTCTGGGCTAATTTTCTAACATTGCTCTTTATTTGCTCTCTACAGCTGTACTCAGGAAAGGAAGAGACACTAACACATAGTCGTATTTTTCTCACTTATTCCTTTAAATGAAGTTAAAGAAACTCTCAATGTTAAGGAGCGAAAAATCTCAAGAAGTGCTTTCATTAAAACTCTGCTGGCAGTAACAACTGTGCCTCTGGCATTGAAGGTTGCCTGTGTGTTGCTCAGTTCTCAGTTGCTCTAATAGACTGTGTAATTTCTTCCTGTTGAAGTGATTCAACGAGAGGAAGCAACTCTATTTCTTTTGTTATTTTCTCATATTTTAAAAATTATTAGTTTTTAGTGTTAATACTCTTAAGGCCTTATTGTAATTTTGCTGGTGTATTTAAAAGCTTTGGAAATACTAGAACAAGGGAAGATGTGCTACAGAGATAAGGTTTTACTTGTAAAATCATTCTATACTTGCCTTCTATACTTTGGCATCAACAGAAAAATTTCTGCTCCTTTGGTACCTCTGACTTGGAGGGATGCACCAACTAACGGAAATGGCCGATTCGTTTTTGGCTAAGCATCTAGTTCTGAAAATACCACCCAAAAGTCCATCATGGAAAAGACGAGAAGGAACCATTCCAAGAATCCGGTGACATCAGGTTGAGCCACAAAGTTGTAAGGTAAATATAGATGAATATCCTATTTCTCCTGCTAGCTGTTCTCACAAATACATAATTTGGTAAACTTTCAGCTAGATTTCTTACCAGTTTAGGTATTTTCATATGTTCTCAAGAGTCCTTATAGATACCAAGAGAAGAAGTCTTCTTTATTTCAGTCTAATGGCAACTACTCCAAATAATGAGAGCCTTCCTCTTTTCTTAAGCCATTTATTTAGTACATGATTATGTAGCATACAATCTTATTCTTCAACTGGCAAGTTTTACTGCATTATTTTTTCAGCAAGACCTATGAATAATTCTTAGCCATTGAAACATTTTCCTCTCCAGATTTTCTGTTTACCAGTGAAAAAAACACCTTACTTAAGGTGGTTAATATTTCGGTTTAGTAGACTGAACTCTTTGTATATGCAAGAGCCATTGGCAAATAATTCCAGATATTTAAGAACACTCTATGGAAATGTTAACACATTCAGATTGCTGTGATTCACAAAAATAGATTGGTTTTAATCAGATCCATAAAGCACTACTGTTGTGATACTAAGGGAATATGATATGCTAAGGGAAACTGCCACTGTAACTGCAGCTTTTCTGTATGTAGTTGGGTGCTCACTATTCCTTACATTTATGAATTTTTGTAGTCAGCAACTGAACAGAAATTCTGTAGTGTGTGCTGGCTCTCTACAGGTTTTTCATCCTGAAAGTGCATTTTGTGCTGCAGCATCAGCATTGGGCAGAAGGGTAAATGGAAATCTTTCATCTTGTACACACAGACAAACAAGGTATTGTCTTGTCTTGTTTGCCAAAGAAACTGAGAAGAAGTGAAGACTCAGACAGGAGGGAGGAGGCCCAAGGAAAGCTTGTGAATGCACAGCAGCTTGATTCCTAAGGCAGCACTTTTTGAGTGATTTATGTGGGTATCTTTAATTTGGGAAAGCTTAAAGCAAAATGAAGACAGAATACAAAGTGTTTTCAGGAACGTAAAAAAGGGAAAGTGTGAGAAGGCAAACCATTCTATGATTCTGTTTGCTTCTCACTCCTGATGCATTTCATGAGCTGGGTAGGCCACCACCTCCTGTCTTTCTCTAGGTGGAACTCTCATCATGGTATATGGGGGTCTTAGTGTGAGCAGTGCTGTAGACTGAGGGTTTTTCTTTGTGGGATCCAGAAGGTTTGTACATGGAGCTTATGTAAGGTTTCATATATATACTCTCATTAACACATCATGTATGTAATGAGAGAGGGAGAATATAAAAAAACATATAGAGATATGTATAAATCCTTACCTTCTGTATTGTGGTGGGTTTTATTAAAAAATGTGCATAATGATTTAAATTCAAAGGATGAGAAATACAGCATAGTCCCATCCATCTAATTGCAGCAGCATCAAAAATGTTTCTTAATAGCAAATAGCAAGCCTAAAATATATTTCAAATACCAAGTCTATTGAGTTTTTCAGAATTAGACCATAAAACTACTTGTGTAACTCTCCCCACATTCATGCCTCAGACCTGTATGCATGCATACCACTAGAGTTCCTTGGTGTTTCAGTGATCCCTAGAAAGGTCTGGTAAAATATGCTGATGACAAGCAAACTTCTTGTTTGTCGGATACACATAGCTATATAAATACTTTGCTGGTATGTCTGAAAAATATTTGACAAGCTGACTGCTTGAATTAAAGCTAAAATGGAAGAGGAGATGACTCAGTCCCCAGGAGATCAAAGCACTCTTAATATTTTAACTTTTCATAGTCCTTTCAAAGCACATCTTCACCAGGAGCTTTGTTTGTGTACACGAAACTATAGCTGGTTGTTGATATAGGTGACAATTCTTTATTCTTGCAAATGCAGTTGTGAGCACTTCAAGAATACTAACATTTGTGTCTGGAATTGTATATATTTCCTGTTACTTAAATTCATACTCTCTTATGTTCCTCAAGTAAAATAGTTGATACTCTATACATTTTTGTAAACTCAGGTTGAGATCCAAAAAATCCACACAGTAATTTGCTTGTAAAAATTATTTGGCAATGCAGAACTTTGCTTCCTCCAGCTGTAAAGTGAGTCATGCTGCTGTGCATAGTTTTTCTTGGGTGAATTTTCCTGTTATTGAAACAGCAACAACAACAGCAAAGTCCTTGGCACATAAAATTCCAGGGTGTCCTGTGAAAGTAGAGTAGCACAGTCATGTCGGGGTTCAGAAAGGACAGGTAGGTTAGAGGCTATGGGAACCAGCTGACAAAAAGTCTGAATAGATTTGCCCCAGTACATGCTGATATTTTAAATGGTCCCCTGAAAGAAAATACGCTTTTCCCTTTTTAAGGATTCCTTAAGTTTCAGTCTGTACCCTGGGTTCTTTCATGTGACATAGGTTCAAATAATGTTGAGGCATCTGCCCCTGTTCCTTCAGCATTTTCTGAATGAGGCCCATTGGTTTATTTTTCAAAAAATAAGGGCTTTGTTTCTTTATATTCTCTATTTTGACTAAATTCACGGAGTCCCTTAATCTTTCTGCCTCCCATCTGCTCTAATTTTTCCTTTGATTGTAAATTTTATGGACCAAACATTCTACCAGTATGTATTAATGAAGTCATATTGACGTCAATGGAATAACTCTGGTTTACAGCAGCTGAGGATTTGATGTTACGTCTTAAATAAATATGTAAATGACAATCAGGATGCTGCTATTGGCTATGCCATATCCCAAGAATGCTGTTAAAGTTATTTATTTTTCCCATGTGTGTTGTTGCATGGGATTTTTTTTTCATTGTTTCAGCCAGTAGAATCTATAGATCTCTCTCCTTTATTTGTCTTATTTTCAGAATATGCAAATTAGGAGTAACATTCTTTTTGTCATGCTATTTTTCTCTGTAGTAAATTTTATCTCTAGATGCTTGCTTCCCATCATAAAATTGGTGGGATTAATCATCTTCTGGGAAGGTGTAGAATATCTCCATCACCTCTAAAGGAAACATAAGTGATTAATTTCAACTGGATAGGGAAAGTTAAGTTAAATAAATTCCGCCTGTAGTGACTATCTACCCTTACTGACTTTGTCAAATGGGTCTTCTTTGAGTATATATTGATATTTCCAAAGTCAGAGGAAGGAACTCAGTGGTTTTAATTTTCAATGATATGCAAAAAAAAGAAGGTATAATGTGTATTTTATGATTCTATGATTCTGAAAATGTATCTTTACCATCAGGCCTATGAAAAGTACGATTCAATCTGCACCATTAGTTCCCATTTCTTTGGCTAATCTCTGCTTATAGGTGCTTCAGGACATTTTGCACTGTCAGAGGTGTACCTGAACAACTTGGCTAAGGCTCGTGTCTTGTCTACAGTATTCCATTTGCTTAAATTATAGTCTTCTTTATATTTTAAAATAGAATATTAGGGAGAATTATTTCAATTGTGGCTTGATACCTAAATCTTCAGACTTGCAGTCATACATTTTCTTTTACTGTTTGATAGTCTGTTACAGGGCTGCCCCATTCCAGGTTTGCCATTAGGCGCTAATGTGAACTGTCATTATTTCTAATAACATGTAAGGAAGTCTCAAAATAATGGAATCTGGAAAGGTCAGTAGCAGAGAAAAGTTCCCATACGTGAGGCATTTTCAAACAAGAAATGGAAGGCATGAAGCGGCAGCCCTGTAAATAGGAACATAATTAAAAGTACAGATGGAAAATATAAGGTAAAGTAGGTCAGGGATGATATTACTGATGCAGCCAGAGAATAACTGATGCGTGTACTACAGGCTCTGTCATTTCCATGAAGAGTTTTATCCTACAAAGCCAGCAAAAAATAGAGTTGAAAGTAGAAGTAGCATTGAGTGGTTTGGAGCATGTTTGCATTTCAGAGAGATAAACAAGGGCAATGTGTGTCTGCAGTCAAGAGTTTGAAACTGCAATGAGAAAAAATCTAGAGTGTAACGTGTTGGACACTATTGTCCCTCTCTTTTTAATCACTCGCTTTCCAACATATATAATGCAAAAGTGTAGTTGGATTGGCGTTTGATCCCAAATAGCTGACCTGGTGCTGTGTAAAATGCATCTTTTTAGGATGGTGTCATTAGTCTGGTGTGAAAATGCTGTTAAAGATTTTGAAAATCTTTTCCTCAAAGCTGTTGCTGGTTTCTGTTTTTAGCTAGGACAGACAGGGATGACTCATGGGTGTTAAATTGGGTTCAAGGTGGTAATTTTAAACCTCACTCTCCTGTTTGTAAGTGCTCAGATTCTGTGCAGGAATTCAGACCTACTGCTATTTAGGGGTTATTTCTATCCACAGAGTATTTCTATTTCAAAAGATGGCATCAGTTAGGGCATTGTGTTGAGCGGACATACATCAGTTTGAAAGTGTCCTAATCTGCACATTCACCACTTGAAATGTTCCAGTGGTTCTAGTTTAAATTCCTCTCCACGTACATTCAGATGCAGTTACTTGTGATGTCTTGTCTCTGATAGACGTTTGCTTAACCTATGTATGCTTTTTCTTTGGGTGGTGGATATTAAGACTAAGACAGTTCTTTCTCTTTACGCTTGAGGTTGCTTTGAGATACTTCAATAATGTGAAATGGTGATATACTTTGTTGGGACAAATCTTGGGCCTACAGAGTTCCCTCTCCACAGGGAAATATGTTGAAGTGTAGTGTTTGCCCAATATGAGCAGTAAATAAGAGGTGGTCAATGGCATCAGAAAAATCACAGAAAATAGCACTGAAGTGTTGCAAAGGCTAATGTGCTTCTAAAAATGTCTAGATAATATCTGTAGATATGTGGGCTGTTTGGATAATTTATGTTCAGCCAAGAGATGTTTATTAATTCTGAATACATTATTCACTATGAATAATTCCCATCACCACTATTCTGTTGCAGCAGTGGTGTTTGGTGGTTTTTTTTTTCTGATTATGCTTTTATTTATTGTCTGATTTTAAGCAGCAGCGAACTCATGTTTCCATCACTTGAGAAATATTTTTCATTCTGAAATTCAGGTGTTCTATCTTTTCTTTTCTGCTCCCTCTCCCCATTTCTGATCAATATGCTTTGTTTCTTCCTGAACTCATTATTTTAATGCTTTACTAATTGTCAATCCAGATCATTTGATAAGGCTTAAAATTGTTCAAAATCGGTCAATGCTATAGCTCGGATTAGCACTTTAAAGTTCAATCATTGATTCTAACCCAAGTCTCCTCAAGTACAATGCCTGTCACTTCAGGTTGTCAGTTAAGTTTGTATCTATTATAAAGAAGTTAACTTTGAAAGTCCTTTACATAGGCAATTTTTCTGTCCTGTCTATTTTTTTTCTCAGTTTGTCATGAAGTTGAATTATTATAGGAGTCCTCCCTATATGTTCACTGACAACATATGAATACGGTCTTCTCAGTAAGCATAGAATTCTTGGACATTTGCGGAGAAGAAAGTCTGCTTCTTGTAAAATAATTTTAATTATCAGAGCCTTTGAAAGCTTCTTGAGACCCTGCTTGTGACTTCTTCATTTCTTCTCACTGCAAGCTTTCTCTTTTTGTCACTAGTCAATTCTGTGTTTTCTAAAAAGGATTTCTGTTAAATGTCCAGTGAAGAATACCAAATTTTTTGACTGTTCTGAACATTGTTTTTCAATGCATAGCAACAGCTGCTGAGAGAATTTGCCTGTTTAAAGTTAATCTTGAAAACAGTCTTTAAAGTCTATTTTTTCTTCCCCCTTTGTCTTCCAGTCAGTAATAGAGCTTACAGTGGATGTATGCATGTATGTGCATATTTGTGTATATACACATACATGCGTACCATTCATATATTGCTAGAGAGAACACACAGCTTTTACAGTTTTGACTCAGCATGACAGTGCTGAAATGTAACCTACAGTTACTAATCAGACTTATTTTTAGGAGCTAGAAACAAGATTGGTCATTCTGACCAATTCACATATTTCCATTATAAGCAGTAACATGGAATATTCACTGAATTTTTCTTCTCATCTTTCTTTAATCATTAAGTCCTCATAATTAAGTCCTAAAATTTGGATTTAATATTCTCTAAGTTCAAATTTCAGTGTAAGTAATTGCTAGAATAAACTATAGAAAAAATTATAATCATCAACAAAAAGCAATTAATTGATTGATTACTTTTGTTTAAATTTATTTCTTAAGGCAAGGAAGTAGCACTGTTTTAATCTAGTCTCAAATACATGTAAAGCAAAGCTATATGTAAAACTCAATTGTATAAAAAAGAAACATAATGAAACACTGGTAAAAATAAGTAAGAAAAAAGAAAGATAATTTGTGTGATTTTCAAAAAATTGTTGATGTGCAGGATATGAAAACTACATAGGCCTAACTTAACTTCTCATTAGTGGTTGGTTGTTTTTTTTTTTTTTGTAACTAATGGAACTCTTGTGAAAATTATTGTCATGAGATTAGCCTGAGAATAGTAAACCTGAAGGTTTCTCATTCCCTGCCATAATACACTAAAGAATTACTTTACAAAAAAGTGCTGTTATATGGTGTAAAGTTGACTTGCTCCCCATTTCTTTCCCTTTTCTTCCCACCAATACTCGGAGAAGAAACATTGCATTTCCCTGATAAATGGAAAAAGGGGGTGAAACGTGTCAAGAAGGCAATGAAGACATATTATTGAGTAGACAACTTACAAAAGCAAATAGCTCCTAACCTTACGGAGTAAGATGTAAATCTTTTCCTTCTCTTACATCTCAGTCACCCCTTCCCAGCCTCATTACATTTTCCCAATTTCCAAATGTAGGTAAGTTAAGGAAACTGACTTGCTTGGTTCATACACTATATATTCACCTCCATAGTGCTCCTGATTGAAACAATATTAATAACAAAACAAATAGAAATCATAGTACAAAAATGAGGAGAGTGTTCCAACTGTTCTTTGTGGCCTTTCGATGTCTTGACATCCTTTGAGCTGCATTCTCCTCCCTGTGAGCTCACCTAATCTCAAGGAAGGCATTTGGAGTCAAAGCAAAGGGCCTGGCTCTGCCCATGAGAGCAGAAATGTTTACCAACAGAGAGTGAAGCATAGTGCAAATTCTGAGCTTGAAACGGGGATCAAACAATAATCCTCTACATGGTCCTTTCTGCTGGTCTTGGTGCCCGAGGGCAGCTTGAAAATTAGATTTCCTGCCAATACAACTGCACAGCCCCTTCCCTTTGGTTTTAAAATTCGGTTTGTGCTCTGTTCAACACAAGATGAAGATAGCTTTTAACAAGATGAAGGTAGCTTTTAAGCTTGAAGGCTTTGTTTATATTTGCATCATCAAGGCTGACTTCCTAAAACACCAGTTCAAAGCAATGCTATAAAAGAAGGGTATTTTTTTTTCAATTTGATAGAAATTGTGTCCCCATTGTGCATCATCTTGAAAATGAAAGCTCTTGCTCTTTGAATACAAAAGGAACACAACCAAACCAAAATCAAACATTTACAACCTGTCTCAAATGAACTCAATACAATCAAAAATGCACTTTGTCACTCAGTGTGTCATTCATGTTATCTTTTGAAACACAGGGGAGATGACTGATAAAATAGCAATATGGATGTTGGTGAGTTTCTTTTGAGTTTTTTGGGGAGGCAGATGGGAGGATGTTTGGTTTTTTGATTTTGGCAGATATTGTATGTTTTTTAGTTGAAGCTCTCAACTGAGGTTCGGCAGGTTAGAATTTGGTTCCTAATTAACTGCAGACCAGGATACATCATTTCAGTCTGCAGTTTCAAAGTTATTTGATACCTAAATTCCTCTGACATCAGTCAGTGGACATGGCAATTCATCAAGTTTTTGTGTACCACATTATCCATTCAGACAATGGAAGCATTTATGTTTGCTTCTTCACAGTTTTTCTCTCTCCTGTATATAGCCGAGCTCCTTAGGCAGAAGTCTGTCTTGTGGTGGGTTTGTGCAATATCCAAGTATAACCATGCTTCACTCTTAGTCGCAGTCTGTAAATGCTACTGTCATATTCGGAATTATATCAGTAGGTATAACACCAGTTTTTTATCTGCATATTACTCTATTTGTAGAAGCAGAATAAGTAGGTAATTTAGCAAAAACGGGTGGCTGTTTGTTTTTTTCCCCTGACAGAATGGATATTTCAATGTTACGTGTTACCACTACAGATAGCTGATTAGTCCCAAAATGGCTATTTTCCATCCATCCTTGATCTGAATCCTTATGCAAATACTGCAGCTTTGTGGATCCAAATATGCAATCATCGTCATCTCTCATTTTTTGGTTATGAACTATGTCCACTTGAGTAACTCTCTGTCTGGAAACATTTTCATAATTCTTGAAAACAAAGTACTTGTGTCTTGTACTTATGACTTGTGTCTTACAATTATTCACATCACAGTATAGATCCAAGTATCTACCCTGTATGGTAGTTAAAATATGAGACCTTTTTATACATTCCAGGAAACATAACTTGAAATGGTTTGGGTTTTTTTTTTTCTTTTGTTTTTCAGTGTATGGATCTAAATCTGATGTATCAGAACTTGATATTTTGCTCAGAATTAATTCGTGTGCTCTTCCCTTGAAGTAAGAACTTCCTCCAAAGTTTTATATTTTAGTAGACACCTAAATCACTGAAGCAGAAGCTATCATTAAGTAATATATTACTTGCATAAAATGAATTTTTTTTTAATTTATTTTCTACAGCAGATATGCAGGTCATAAATTACTTGTGCGCTGGGACTATCAGTAAGTAATTCACCATACATACTGAGGAAAGGTATCTTAACTGCTACATTCCACACAAATATCCATAATTAAGCTCATTCTCCTTGCACTTCAGTATTTTCAGAGTTTATATTGATGTCTGTTATATATCTCAGAAGAAGCACAAAGCAAGCAATTCACACTGAAATCAGGAGTCAGAATTAGGGAATTTAACATCTGTCATGCAGACTACAGTTGAAATAAAAATATTACAGAAAATGTATGGCTAAAATTAAGTTGTTAAATTCTTACTTATATATTTAAATATGTGACTTCTTATTTTCAAGAAAGCAGCAGTCTTAGATGCCTCTATTTAAAGCACAACCCTTCTTACGTACAGTGCTACATATGCACATTCTGTATTGTCTGCTGAGTATTTACACTGCCCTCGCTGCTGTTCGGAGGCTTCTGTTTTCCAGGGAGCTCAATCGTTGTAGGATGGACTTGACAAATGAAAGCCTCCTATTTTCCAGGTGCATGTTACAGAAAAGATAACAAAGGACACAGAGCTGAGTTCGTTCTTGTCTTTTCTGTTTGAACAGAGGGTTAGGGCTACCTGGCAGGGCTGCAGCGACTCCGGCTCATGTACATTGCCCAAGATCAATTTAAAAGAGCTGGTTCAGGTACTCCTGGCAGCGTAGCCACGGCAACACAGTTTAGCCCAGCCTAATTGCCCAAATATTTGCACAGCTTCTCAGGGGGACTTTATAGCCTGTGCTGAATCGTTACACCTTCCCTCACCCGAGCTAGTGGATTTAAAGGTGGTTCAGAGGTGTAGACATAAGCTGCAGTCCCACCTTTGACAGCAGAGTGGGTGTATACTCTGTTTGCGATGGGTCAATCGGTCTCAACTGTAGGAGCTGGGTAGCCTGGATAACATAAAGCAACAGGTCAAACTCAGACTGATAGGCTGCCATTACATAAATCAATAGTGCGCCCTCCCGTGGCTACTGCCTTCTGTAACAGTCCTTCTTAAAAAGAAAGGAAGGAAAACAAACAAAACCACTAGGAATGGAGGGGATTGAAAAACAGACATAAAAACATGAGAGAATGCCCTGGGTGAAGAAAGATTGAAAATCTCAGGACCATGCAGTTCAAGAGAAGACAGACTGTCTCCACGGGTGATAGAATCAGGAGTAATAAGTGATATATGGAACATAAATCAGATGTTCTTATTAATCGCCTCTCAGGATGATGGTTTATGCTATTACCACCTCTGAAATAGTTTCAGGCCTGCATGTCTCCTGGGATCATGTAACAGGGGATGTTATATGAGCACAGTTACAAAGACGTTTTCCAATCTGTAGATTTCAACACTTTTTGTTTATTTTTGTCCTTGTCTGAAGATACCAGCTGCTTCAATTTCACAGCAATATACACTGCAGCCAAAACAGCTTTGAACTCAGACATTGCACAAGTTTGACTGCTCAAAACAACCTTCTTGATAATCTCAGGTTTATGTTTCTGCATCTTGCTTTAGATGAACTGATACTTTTTGTTGAATAAGTCTTTGATAGTCTAGTTAGTAAACTGATGACTTGGATACATAAGTGCAACAATGTATTCAGAACGAGGCAATTTGCATTTTCATGCAACTTCCCTTTCTTGCAATGAAATCTTGAAGTAGTTAAAGGTCATCAGCAAATGCAACCATTATACATACATCACCTCATTGCAGATTTCTCCAGGTATTATTTCTCTTGCAAAATGTCTACTGTGGAACTGATGGTCTTGAAGACTCACACCATTGGTTTCTTGAGTTCCTCTAAACTTGATTTTGAGTTTTCAAATTGTGAAGACAAAGGAGAATCAAACCCCTCAATTCAAAGGGAGGGGGGAATCATTTACAAGCAAAAGAACAGTCTGAATCTTCATGGAGGTCTGAATCTTTCAAAGAATAGGAGTTGCGAGTCTCAAGGTCAGTAGTCAATACTCTCTGTGTTTTCTTGTGGGTAATTATGATCATTATTAACAACGTGGACTTTTTGAGGAGTGGGATAGATTGTTGCTCCAGAAAGCTTATTCTGAGCAGAAGCAAATATTACAGTTGATTTTTCAGAATTTTGAAGTGCAGCTTGGATTTGGGGGATCCTCAGTTTAACTTTGATGAATAAACAAGATCAATTTTTAAATCTAAAAAAATCTTGGTGAAGTAATATTAATTTTTCAGATGGATTTCACATACTGTTTTTGTGTATAAGTGAGATATATGGGAAAGAACATGAGCTTCAGCAACTATCAGCAAGTTTATTACTAAGTTCCTGAGGGTTCATAAGGAAAATTCCACTGTTATGAACTTAAAATCTGACAGCTGAATATGGGTCCTGTATCTGACCTGCCCCTTTCTCTTTCAATTTGATGGTTTGACATCTGCATCAAGCTAGATCTGACTTCAGTGCTTTGAAAAATGTCGATAACTATTCAACTTTTTTCCCCACCATTATTTTGTCTTCAGTGACAGCGTGCCACTCCATGTACAACTGAGCAGAACTATATCTCTAGGATTTTCTTCTGTACCCGCTGGCAGAATAGTGGTTTGTACCTCTGCAGATTTCTAAATTTGCATGGAGTTTGTTGGGGTTTTGATTATATCCTCTGTCCCCTACGAACAGCTCTGACTGTAGCTGGATACAACTGGCAAAGAGAATTGAGGAGCTTCTTTGGGGCTTCTTTGGTTCCTCATGGGAGTGAGTGAGTGAGCACATTGTAATGGCTGCATAATTGTTCCTTTTGGACAAATTTGCCAGCACAATTTCATCTCAAGCTACTGTCTCTGCTACACAGGACTTGGCTTCTGTCTCCTTGAGTGCCCATGCTGTCTTGCAGTACCTCATTGCAGGTATAATGTCAGCTACCAGTGGCCTAGAAAAAAGTACCAAACATTGAATTGCTAGTGGCAACTATGCATGAATGGTTCTTCAATATGTGATTAGGAATAAAGTAGAAATCTTAAAATGGTCACTATGCCTTGTGATTTGTACAACACAGGTTATGAAAAATATTGCATAGAAAAGTATGTAATGTCACACAAGGTTTTCTATGCAGAGTGGATAAAGTAGGAAAAAATTATCCAGGCCAGGGCTTTTATTGTTACCGTCAATAAATGATTTAGCTAATAGTTGAAAAATGTTCTTCTAGGTAACATAAATGCTTTTTATTCACACGAGATAACTAATTGTTATAGTGGGTTGTCTTCTATAAGATTTTCATAGGAGGCAGTTCATTCAAGGGAATGTTCTTTTCCATATGAGACAACGTTAATTCAAAGCAGTGCACCCCCCAGCAGGTGACATCTGTGAGTACTCGAGCTATCGCTAGTGCAGAGTTAAGTTTCCATTAGTTGTTAGCTTGAAAATCTGTCATAACAGATTGAACTGGAAAGCTCAAATAAAAATTGAATTAATTCTACATTTATGTTCTTGAAGACATCTATTGACCAGGCTTTCAGGGTATGTGATACAGAATTTTTTAAAAACTTGTATAATAAAAGTTGTTTTCCTTCCCACGTGTATAAAAAATTAAACAGCATTTTTATCTCACTAAAATATATATCAGAATGTACTATTTTGTGGTATCTCTAGTACCACGCATTGTAAAGATTTTTTTCCCTGAGAGCTGACAATGATGTTTGACAAGAAATCTGCACTGAACGAGAAAGTGCAAGTAATATTCAGTAAAGAAAAAGGATTGAAGAGGGATGAGTGGGTGTAAAAGGTGGGACATATTTGTGTACTGAACCTCCTGTAAGTGGTAGGAGTGAACGCACAGCTCTGCAATTAACCACTTTGAAATCAAATTTGAGATTACTGAATAAAAGAGGTCTGGACAGCTGCATATTTGATTATAGGAAATATATAAACACGTATTTTTTTGTAAGAAATAGAATGCATCAGGACTACTGTTGCTGCACATTATTCTAATTTTACAATAGGTACAAAATGAGAAGAGATGGGGATGGTGACTGCAACTGTACTTTGAATATCCAGCTTCAGGTACAAAAATTATTCTGTGCTGTAGACAGAGCTAGGAATGTGAGTTCATTTTGTTGTGTAAGATCTTAAGTGTGATCAAAGGGTAATTTCGTGAAGACACTTTTTTCCCCCACATCTGTAAAAAACAAAGAAACATGAGAGTTGAAATATAAACAGATTTAATAGAATAAGACTAGACAATTAACCTTAATAATATTAAAGAACCAGTATTGATCTCAATACCAATATAAAATATACAAGGATTATACTCAGCCCATGCTGTCAGTAGGAAGCTGTGCTCTCCCAGCAGTGGACAGCAAATGTCAGACATCGCGAGTGCTACAGCTTTGGGAGAAGGGGAGGACCTCAGGGGTCCAGCACCAGAGCAAGAAGTTCTCTGGACTGCTGCTATCAAGGAAGAGAGAAATTCCTCAGCAAACTTTCTAATTTATATTGAATGTGACGCTCATGGTATGAAATAATCCTTTTGGCCATCTTAGGTCAAGTGCCCAGGACTCTCTCTTCCTCATCCCTGCACCTGGCAAGGCTCGAAAACACTGAGAGACCTTGAAACCTGCATACCATAGCTGGCTATGAAGTAAATATTTTCACAAATTCAGACACTAGAGTCTTCTAAAAATGTGCTTTTCCCAAGCATTAGAAGAGACCTTACTGAAAAGCAAAATAATTGAAAGATAAATTAATCTTGTGGCGCTCAAAGCAGGATTATTTCCTTTTCCTTGAAAAATATTATTCTGTCGTTTGATGGGAGACGTTCTCCTTTGGCAGTCAGTTTTGGGGGGTTGGGGAGCCAGGGGCCATGAAACAGGCTGGCATTCATCCCCCCATCCCCATCCCCACAAGGCCCAGCCAGGGGACTGACACGAGACTTCATGGTGGCCACAGAGATGAGACCAGGACGGTGCCTGGCTGGAAAACCATGCTGGTGGTTTGGGGCGGGGAGGGAGGTGGCTGTGACATGGCACAGGCCAGGAACGGTGGGTGAGCTTAAAGCAGCCCTGAGAGGGGTGAGGTTCTGCAGGGGCTCCTCAGAGCCCGCTGCCACCCAGCTCTCTCCCAGCTGCCAGGCAGGTAAATTCCTGAAGCTTCTTGAGCTCCTTGGCTCCCTGGATGTCAGTGACTTGAGTTCTAATCTGAGTTTGGAGTCACACCTGCTTTGGGGTAGAAACTGATCTCAGCCATCAGTGCTGGACTATGCTTTAATCATATTGCGTGGGCATCATTTGTGGCTGTTGACCATGTGGAACCATCTGGTGTTATTAACTAATGCTGGGGTATTTGTGGCCATTTGCTGATGGCACAGTGCTACTCTTGAATATTTCTAACTGCTTGTAATAGTCAAGCCCTGAGTAATTGTTTATTTTTCAAAATCTAGAGCTATCCCTTATATATTTGTCTATAAATATCTGATTATATTTTATATGATATATTAAAATCAATAGGAAACCTACAATAAAAACACAACTGCAGTGTTTTCAGTATAATGGTGATGTTCTGTTATATGTTTACCTTGCATAGAGGCAAAAGCACACATAAATATCTCAGATTTATTTTACAAAGCTTTTTAACATGGTGAGGTTGAGATGATGGAAGTCTGATTCCTACCAGTATGAATTGTAGGAGTCTACCAGAAGAGGTGAATCTGAATTCAGATGATTAAATGAATCATTTACTTTAGTCTCCAGTATGTGTTCCTGAAATCACGTAAAATGGAGTGATAACGTTGATGTTGGAGATCACAGAAAGCATGTTCCCAGCCAATCTGCTAAATGCATGAAGTTTTTTGTGAAGTTGACTGACTGGATTGATGAAGCTATTTCCAGGGTCTTTTTCACCTACTTCATGAGTTTCTTGTTTACTAAACTTGTTTATTAAGCAGTAGATAATAAAAAAGGTTGTTCAGAAAAATTAGCATCGTAATTTAAACTCTAGTGAGCTTGACTTGCAAAGGAAGGTAACTGAGTGCATCTTACTCTCCTGCTGTTTGGGTCTAATAGACAGTTCTGTGTTTCTCCATTTTTTATATAAAGAAAGACAAAAGACAGTAGCTGTTCTTCTCCCACAGGTAGGTAAATTTAGCCTTTCTCCATACACCTGTAGATTTCTACCTAAACATAAAAGCTCTTAATTTGTATTTATAAAGTACTTTAATTAAAGGTCTTGCATATATTTGCATGATTTATTACTATCTGAAATAAATATGTAACATTGGATAGATTCATCTGTGATGATGGTAGGAAAAGTCCAGGTTTTATTTATGACCAATGTTTCTCACTGATTTTGCTGCTAGATAAACAATTGTGTCTTAAAGCCATGGGTGGTCTTCCTCTCTTCTCTTTGATTTCATTTTATTGTGATTTACTACAATTTTCAGTCAGTGTTTTCTTTTGTAAAAACTTCTCATGGTGGCATATATGAATCCAGGTACAGCTTTAACCTTACAGATATTTATTGTCCAAAAAGAAGGCAGCAGTTCTAATCATGGGTATAAGATATCAGGATGAATAGTGCTTTTCATTCTACATTCTTGCTATACTATTATGGCTTCCTACAGCAGCACAGACCAAAGAAGGCTGTGTTGGAGAGACTGCAGTGTTGTGGATTCAGGGCTGCAGATGAGATCAGAGCAAGCAGTAGGTAGTCATAGTCCTGCAGTTCCTCTGCTGGATGACAATAGATACCTACAGCACCAAAGTCTTTGTGGTTCCCAACCAAATAGACATCTCACCAACTATCTCCGGGCAACAGATTCCTCACTACAGTGAAGTCTCTGAGAGGTTGCTGAAAGGAATACACTTAAAATATCAAGATATAGTAAAGGTATTTTCTTGTTTTCTTTGTTCCTCAGCGAGCAGAACATATCCAACTGGCAATATCAAGGCAGCAATATTTCTACATTTGTTACTCCTTTTTTTTTCTGTATATGCAAGTATTGATGCCTTAGAAAGTCAGTACTACAATTTTCCATTGAAAATACAGTTTTTTTGTTGCAAAATTTCTTATGTCTTTTTTTAGGATTCTGTGGGCAGATACATTCAGTGAAATCTGTTTCTCTGGTTGGACTGCGGCAGACTTTCAATACTTTCAATGATCTGTTTACAGAATTTAGAAGAGTATCTGGTTATTAGCCTTTCCATCTTTTTGATGGTATCTGGGAAGCTGTGAGTATACCCTGTAATCCTTTTACATGATAACATAGGAGCATACTGAATATCTGCTAGGAAAACTTCTAAGGTAAGTTCTGTTAGTGTTGACATTATATTTTGTCAATAAATATCTCCGAGATGACTATGTGAGAAGTTAATGCCACAGATCAACACCCTGTAGCAGATGAGATGGAATATTGCAGATTAGAGCAGACTATGCACGTGTGTCATAAGTTTATGTTGAAATGACGGAGAAAATCCTCAGCTCCAGAAGGCAAAATCTGCCCTGAAAAACTCAAATGATGTATTGTTTCTTATATCTTCGGGTTCCCCTCTCACCTGGTTTGAACAGTCAGTAGTATTTCCTCACTTCCCACCCACCATTGGAGGATACTAGTAAATGTGAAGAAGGCTCCTAGTTAAGAGCACTCAGGAGCACAGATCTTCTACCCTGGTGCCTGGATCCAGTATCTGGTGTCATTAACAGCCTAAGTCCCATTGCAGATATAACAGAATTATATCCAGCCCTATAACTCACAACGGGCCCAAACATTGATTTGCTACTGTATAGTCAACATAGAAAATCTCTGTCATAGTTGATATCTATCAGCTCATAACAGAAATACTTAACGGTATTCCACCCTGTCTGCCCAGTTCGGCCTTGGGGTCAGCAGTTCTGTTTGGTTTTTTAAGCTTATCCTAATCACAAATCATTCTTCCCAAATAATGGATGGTAATATGGAGAAGCAAGCATCTGAGGACCTGTGCCTCCAGTGTATGCTCTGGATGGGAAAGGAAAGTACCTGTAAGGAGGAGACCTTTGTAGGGTGCTAGTCTTTCCTGGTCTGAGACATGCAAAGTCCTTTAGAAGCTCTAAAAGTGCAGGGGTAAATGAAGGTGCTTATGCTTCATTTGGAGCAGATAGACCCTTACACCAGCTGTGAACAGTTCCTGATGTTCTCATTGTAATGCAAGATATTTTTAGGCATTGTAAAACATCATCTGCATACCATGTGCTTTTGAATACTTTGGGCGAGTCAGCCTGCTGGCCTGTTTATCTGTTCTTTAGGGCATTCTAAAGGGTATTCTGAAGTATTCTAGTTAGGTATTTTTTAGACTGAAAAAGCCATTAAAACTGCAGAAATTCAATGGATGAGGAATGGATAAAGCACCAAGAATGGAAACTCTTCTAAACAAAAGAGGCATGCTTGTGTTTATAATGCTAAGGAGTAATAAAATTGTCTGAAATGAAAGGTTATTTGGCAAGAGGAAGTTATGAGGCTCATTGCCTGCAGGTCATTAAAGATCCATCATCGAGGTTGTAAGCTCAGGTCCTTCAATATTTCAGGAAGACAGAATACAAGAGGGAAACAAAGCCTAGTAATATTCATTAGATGTGTATAATTAAAAGAGTAAAGTGAATGAATCTATTATGGCTTGCATTACAGCAGAGAACGACTAATGGCCAAAATCAGAGATTAGCCTGAAGGAGTCTAAACTGTTGTAATTTACAGTTTACATAAAATCTTCCCTGAAGTACTGATCCATTGTTCATTTAGAAACCTTTTGTTTTAGCTGTGCAGAGGAGATCTTAATTCTGGACATGGAGCATCTTTGTTGGCTCCGAGTTCTCCACAAAGAAGCTTGTGGTACAGAAGTCAGCACAGAAATACCTGGATCATTGCTGTATGTCATGAATATTCTGCTTTCTGAATCCTAGCCTTGGAATTTGAGCTTGTGTCAGAGACAATTCCAAAGGCACGTGTGCATCCTGGCTCATCCACAGGGCCAAATATTGCCATTTGTCACTCTTGGAAATAATGAAACAATGAATGCTGAATTAAAATTTAAATTAGTTTTTAATAGAAAGTGAAATGATCAATATCTACCAAGAAAACAGAATTGGGGTGGGGAAGATGGAACCTCCAGATGACATCTTGGATTCAGGGCATTACTAGTATTGCTTTATTTCAGACTTAAATTTTTACACAATTATTATTTGTAACAATAAACAAATCAAGCATCTGAAAGTTCCCAGTGGACTGAAATGAACTTGAGTGAAATATGAAGGACTCAGCAATAAATATCCTAGTTTAGGATAGACTAGACTAGTCACTGGGCACCGGCAAAGCGCGCAAGCGCAGGCCGTGGCCAAGGGTGTGGCAAGGGGCACAGGGGAGGAACCCGAAGCGCTGTCACCTAGACAGGTGAGTCCTCCTGGTT
>JAOXNO010000013.1:86187009-86217512 GCA_028565335.1 Limnodromus scolopaceus
TTGTCCTGTCACTACACTTCCTGACAAAGAGTCCCTCTCCGGCTCTCCTATAGGCTCCCTTCAGATATTGAAAGGCCATTATAATGTCTCCCCGGAGTCTTCTCTTCTCCAGGCTAAACAACCCCAGCTCTCTCAGCCTGTCCTCAAAGGGGAGGTGCTCCATCCCTCTGATTATCTTCGTGGACCCTTCGATATCCCAGAAGATTAGATAGTTCAGCTATAATAGTGTTTTTATTATCAAATCCACTTGCCATTGTTTCTCTGCAGTGATATTTGAAAAGGGATATAATTTCACAAAGTAAATAAGAGGTTATTAAGGGTAGATAACATCCCTTTCATAGAGCTCCACTCCTTGTTGAAACCAGAAAAATAATAATTGTATATATTCTGTTAAAGCATTCTGTTCTATGAACTGCGAAAAGAATAATTTATTTTGGTTACTTCAGGCCCATGAATCTAAAATCCTTGTAAAATTTCCATAAATGATGACATTGTAAGAATAATAAGAGATTAGTTTTTTTTAAAGAGAACAATATAGACGCAGTTGCTACGACTTGTCTTGCAGTTTTGGTGTGAAAACATACTTTTTGATGAAAGAAATCTTGACTTTTGATGGTAATAATTTGACAATGGGAGCTAGGCTATAATAAAAGTTATGAGATGCCATGAGTTCATGGCCCCTCGTGAGAACCTAAGAATGACTGTGCATCTCAGATGCTTCATGGGCTTGCTATTTGTCTCTTCTTATAAAACAGTTTTAAAATTCAAAAGCCTTAAAATTTTTTTTAGAAAGCCGCCTTTCTTCAACTGAGTTTATATAACAAATATTCACACAACCTTCTTCTGCAATAAAGAACAGACTTTCTGTTGACATAAGAGAGTTTTCTCTGTGCTGTCATTCTATAGAATATGTGTCTTATATCTGAAAAAAAGCAGATATCCTTGAGTTTTTGTTGCTCGTTTCTGAACAAACTGGGTGTCAGCTGCCCCTGGATGATAGACAACTATGAAGACAAAGCATTAGTAAAATTCTTTTCAAAGGCAGTGTTGCAAGCAACTGAGAATTAAAATAAATTGTTTTGGCATTTACACTGCATTGCTAATCTGTTATTTCCAAAGGCTTGTGAGCCATACCTGTGTTTTACACTAGAGAAATGGAGTCAGCACAAAGAAATCACTCACACGAAAATCACAGAAAGATGATCTCTACCCATTGCAGGTGATTTCCCCATGGTTACTTGAGAAGTCTGGTACAGAACCAGAGAGAACTTGTTCATTGTTTCTATTTTTGAATGTGCTGAAGAAGCATATTGCCTATGGATCTTAATTTGAAAGTCATATGGATATGATATGCATATGATATGGATACGTTTCTTTAGTCGTCATATGTAAAGAGATTATTGAAATGTGTGTGTATGCGTGTGAAAAGTTCTTACAAAAGGCCATTAAGTATTGATAATAGGTATAATGAAGACAATATTAAATGACAAAAATATTCCACACGATCTCTGCTCTCTGATGTTTATCACAGGTATATCTCCAGAGAAACTACTTTCACTGTTCGTCATAATGAACTGGCAGTGCCATGCAGCTGAAATTTCAATTTTGGTCTGATACAAAATGGAAGTGGGAAGTAAAAGAAGCCTTGTCTACTGGGAAATGAAGCAAAATATTTAGGTAATTGAACAATTATTTACAAAAGAAAAAGTTATTTATTTTGTTCTGCCAAGCTGAGGAGCCTCATGCACAGGTAATAAAATGTTTTTTAAAGGGCAAATAACAATAGGAAGCCAAAGCTGAACTAGTTTTATACATAATATTGCTTCTTAGAGTAATAACCAAACCTATTAGGCAGCAAATTTACGGGGAAATCCTTATGTCCAAAGAAAGGGATGATTCCACTGGGCCTGGTGTTTTACCTTATTATTTCCTTTAAGTCACCAAGGTGTCTGTCATTATTACCACTGATGGTTACTAGGAATGCAAACTGATTGAAGGGATAAACATTGTCAGCTTTCCTGAGTAGGATATAGGTCTGCTTTCCCCAGATTTTCTTCCTTTGTAATTATTTTGTGTCTATGGTAATCATGTCATTCAGACTAACTTATGATTGACACTTCTAGCATTTGTCTTTATCCTGATAGCAGTAACTAACAGTAATGTGCAAGATATCCTAGATACAGGATGCTATTTTGCACACCTGAAAAGTATTTATCTTTTCTGGATTTTTATGATGGTATGGGGATGTTGTGGTTTAACCCCTGCTGGCAGCTAGAACCACGCAGCCACTTGCTCACTCCCAGTATGTATGGGGGAGAGAATTAGAAGAGTAAAAGTGAGGAGAAACTCATGGGTTGAGATAAAGGCAATCTAACAGGTGAAGCAAAAACCTTACACACAAGCAAAGCAAAAAAAGGAATTCATTCACTGCTTCCCATTGGCAGGCAGGTGTTCAGCCATCTCTGGGAAAACAGGGCTTCAACATGTGTAACAGTTACTTGGGAAGACAAATGCTGAAACTCCAAACCTCCCTCCCTTTCCTTTTCCTTCCCCCAGTTTATATACTAAGCACGACATCATGTGGCATGGAATGTCCCTTTGGTCAGTTGGGGTCAGCTGTCCCAGCTGTGTCCCCTCCCAAGTTCTTGTGCCCGTCCAGCCTACTTGCTGGTGGGGTGATAAGAAGAGTAGAAATGGCCTTGAGAGCTTAGCAACAACCAAAACCACGAGTGTGCTACCAATACTATTTCTCATCCCAAATCCAAAACATAGCACTACACCAGCTGCTAGCAAAAAATGTTAGCACCATCCCACCTGAACCCATGACAGGGGGGAAAAAGCACTCCATTATGACCAGGCCACAATAATTTTGATGTTAAACCTTTGGCATTTTCTCATTCTAGCAATGCCATCTATTCTCAAATGCCTAATGACTGTTCATTAAAGGCATATTTCAGTGTAATTCTATTTTCCAGCACACTCTTTATCTCAATAAACAATTCTTCGTCTTGTCTCTGGGAATTGGAGGTCCCGTCACATTGATGAAAGAAAAACCAATGATAGATGATGGGAATACCACTCAGCAATTATTTGCATCTTTCATCTCTCATTAAATAAAAATAAAAGTCTCATAGAAAGATATGAGCGAAGATGCAACTGCCACATGTGATATCTGTCAAAATATGATAAATTGACAGTTTTACCCTAGCTTACTAACTGTTTGGACTGAATAACTAGAGGAAAGCCTTGTTTGCTTATGAACTACCATCACATTTATGAGGTTAAATGCATTAGCTGTAGTCTCTTTCATTGAGATTTAAGTTAAGGACAGTTTCAGAAGGTACTACTTAGCTTCTTAGCTTAAGAAGCTACTGTTTTTCTGGCCAATCTGACTGACGTGTTTAAGAGTCATTCAGAATCACAGAATCACAGAATCTTCTAGGTTGGAAGGGACCTTAAAGATCATCTTGTCCAACCGTCAACCTAACTGATGTGGTGTTGGGGGATATGGTGTAGGGGAGAACTTTGTAGAGTAGGGTAGATGGTTGGACTCGATGATCCCAAGGGTCTTTTCCAACCGAAAAGATTCTATGATTCTATGACTTCACATTGCAGTGGACTAGGTAGGAGAGTCTATGTGGTCACTTACTGCGTCTGGGTGCCTGAGGAGTGCAGGTTGAATGTTAGTTCACTTCACTTTCTCCTAAATATTTTTTTACGTTGTGACTGAGACAAATTTCCGCTCTACAATAAATAGTTGTGACCATTCAGTGAATAGCAGGAAATTCTTAGGCATCTGTGCTCTGCTATGTGCTCTGCCCTACAAAGCTTTGCTGCCTCTGAATTCTACTGATTTCTCAGGTCTTGCACAGAATGCATTAATAAGAGAAATGTATCCCCTACGGCTTGCAATTTCCCCCACCAGTGTTAACATTTTGAATTGTCTTCTAAATTGCAGAAAACTCTGTAGTTGATTAATAATTAACTATTTTCAGGTGAAATCTTTGTTTACCTGTGAGGAGTTCAATCCTTAGAAATGTGTGAATTGCCTATTTCTTAGATATTGGTTGAAAGTATTTAGGAGAAGAAGTGAAGATAAATATCACAGACATTTGAAACTGCATGGGGAATTGCAGGCAGGGAAAATGAAACTTACAGATTACATACTTGATTGAGATGCTGGAGGCCCTTTTTTAAAGTCATTATGCTGTATCATTCTTCCATTTAGTGTAATTTATATTCTATCTCTTGAATCTGTGCAGATAGATTTGTTAAGGTACTGTATCTATTCTGAAATAGGTACACGTTTATCTGCAGTAAAATTGCATTTACCATATACTAGCCCAAGTACTTAATATAAATGACATATTTCTTCTGGTTTTGATTGCACACAATTCAGGAAATGCAGTATTGCTGTGGTAATAACAAACTTGGAGTCTTTACTTTTTTAAAAAATTAGTTTTTATAACAATTTAAAATAAGTTTATTCTTTAAAATGACTCCATACAGAGCTTTCTGCAAAATGTAAATAGAAAGGAGACAGTAATTTCAGGTATGACTGTGATTGTCGTTAGTAGTATAAATTTTAGGACAGATTAGTTACTAATAAACATATAGCCTCATGTTAATTGTTTGAATATTCTGTGCTAAAGTAGTAATCTATACCCTTTTTTAGTCTTCAGGTATCAAAAAATGCAAAAAGTAAGTTGTCTCTGATTAGTCTTGGCTTTTAAGGGGCAGGGAGCTCATCCAAACATGTACATGATTCAGATGATTTTAAAAAAGGAATACTCTATCCTAACTTAATCTATCGTGAAAATATCTTCTAGGGACTACAGAGTCAGTGGAGACTCATGATCAATAGTAGAGTAGCTAATGATGTTGACATTTTACTTTGTCTCAAGGGGCATTTAACAAAATATATGGAAAACACTTTAGGGAACCTGATATATCAGTGAGTTACATATTCATTGCCAGATAAAATAGGAAATGTGCTATTCATTGAGTCATCAGGCCCATTTCTCTAAACACATTGGAACTGACTGGAAAAGGCTGGTGTACATTCAGCTACTGCCTCTTCCCTGTATTTGCGAGACCAGTCAAGAATCACACTACTTGAGATACTCCCTGCTAAGCTTTCAGATTTTCCTTAATGTTTTTGTATGTACACATCAAAAAGTGAAGGATCCATCCTTTGATATCACCACTGTTAGTCTTGCAATGTATAAAAATATTTTATACATTTTCTTAGAACTGATAATCCTGAATGTATCAACTCTGCCAGTCCTCCCTCATCTTACTATATACAAATAGGTTATAGCACTAGCAACTTGTTCTGCTTTTACAATGTTTATAGCTGCCAGTAACTGTTATGGTTTGGCTGGAAATACACTGGTGCCTCTTGACTAGCAGCATATTCCTCTAGTGTCCCCAGTTTTCTTCAAGATATCAAGGTAATCTGCATCATAAATGTTTTTTACTGTCCTTATATAATTTCTTCTTTAAGAAGTGCATTTCATCTTATCTCATAAATGTACAGACTGTAACAATAAACTTAAGACAGAAACTGTGAAAAGCTTCAAAAATTTATTAACTCGTATTAACTTTCTCATCACTCATTTACTATTTTAGTAATGTCCTTTCACAATGCCAGTAGTGAACAAAGTCCCTTCCAGAAAATGGTTACCTGTTTATTAGCAGTTTGTTATCTTTATTTTCTATTAATCCCTTTCTATCTAGTGCTAGAAAATAAAAACTTACATCCAATTTCTGAAATATCTTTACCTACCTTTTCCTGGTCTTGACTGAACTCTTGACAGTGAACTGAAAATAGTGTTCAAATTCAGGATATATATCTCTGAGTTCCTCTGTGACTATCTTGTATCTTGAATTTCTTCTTAAATATAGTTCAGAATAAAACCATACTCTTGTTTATAATGCCTGCAAAACTGTGATTTAAGCCAATGTTAATTTTACAACAGAACAAATCTCAATGGCAAGATAATGGAAGATCAAAGAATCCTAGCTTTATATGGTAAAACCAGATCCTTAACTGGTAAAATGATTGCTAAATTGAATGGTAAACAGTATAAATTGTCACCTTGGGGACCTGTTGGGTCCAATACAATCTAAGATATTGATCATCCTGCACCACAGATTTGAAACACGCCTTCAAAGGTCATACAGTCCTAGAGCAGAATCAACTATACCTCTGTTATTTTATGAATATAATTTGCTTACCTAACTATCAAAACGATGTTTGCCAATCCCAAAATTTACTAAACCGAATCATTCTCTAAAGACATGCTGTCTTAACCACTTGCTTCTCATTCTATATGTGCAGGTGGTTATCCACACTGAGCCACCCAAGTTACCTACAGTTACTTGGTCTCTGTAAATTCAAGTGTAATTGTGATCCCTCTCAGTTTTCTGCCATGGGAAAATGTAATGTATGTAAGCTTTATGTAAGCTATATTCTAACATCCAAATTGCTGATGAAAGTAACAGTGCAGACCCGCACAGTTCCACCTAGTACAGCTGTCCCCTTTGACAGGAAGCCATTTGTAATTAGTCTTCAGGTGATTTGAGAAGTTTTATTCCCACATTCCAGAAGTTTCATCAACCAAGTTATTTTTCAGAAAGCCACTTTGAGGCAGTTTCAAAATCCTTAATTAAGATTTAGGATTTCTCCCCTGTCTGCAAAGTCTTTTACTCTGCAAGTAGTTTGGCTTGACATGAATTCTATATTTTTGGACTAGTTATCACACATTTCTTTCTGTTTTCCAAATGGTCACAAACTGCTAAAAGAATTTTCCCATATTTATCAAATTGGATAAATTTTATTCAATCAAATAATTACATATTTATGGTTTTAGTTAATTGCCCCAGAATCACAGATTAAAACACGTGTAAATTTTTCAGCATTGCCAGGAAATTTGTCTGGTTTTTTTTGGATTTGCCTAGTGGTCTCAATATGTTCACAAAAAAAGGAAGTTTAGGCACATGCAAGCGTGTAGCTTTAGTATTGTTTTCCTGGCAGAAATACAGAATCATTCTTCAGTAGAACTTGTTCTAAATATACTGTGGTGTCAGCAGATCTGGGCAGCATAAACTGTAGTTGAGTATTGTCACAGGGACAAGGGCAGAAAGCAAAGACCACAAATTCACTGGTAGCGAACAGCGAATTCCCACTTTTTTGCTCTCCTCAGGAGCACGGACCTGCATATTCAGAAATATCCCTATGCTCCTATTCTTAGCTGCCACTCCATTACATAGCAGCTCGTTTGGCAATAACTTCCCCATAACTGATATAAGACTGGAATGAGGCAATGCTGGAAATGGTAGGCCTGTGTTTTAAACCGAACTGCATTGTCTGAATACCGGATCAGCACCATTCTCTTTACTTAAACAGTTTGTTTTCCATATTGAGGGGAATAGATTCAAACAAACGACTGAATAAAAAAGGGAGTGACAATGATCTCACAAACGCTAAACAGAAATATCTTAAGATGGAAAGTTCCATCCTATAAAGTGGAAATAGATGCATGAATTGTTTATAGTTATATCACTTTTGTTCCAGTTCTGAAAATAAAGCCATTCGGTGCATTTGATGAGACTCTTCAAGCAAAAAGAAACACAAGGGAAAAGTGGAAAAATTAATGCTGAGCATTATTTGTAAGTGTTATATAAAAGAATATATTGTTATTGAGATTTTCTTCTAGTCTGGAGTCTAAAGAAAGCAAGCAAGCCTCAGATGCCATGATGTTCTTCAATCCTTTATCTTTTTTCAATTGCATGTAATTTTTAGAAAGTGCTTCCAAAACACCGATGGCTCTGTTTCAAATAATAAACCCTCTGTTCCTTTTGTAATGCTGAAAAAACATTGTCTATGTCACAATTCAGTTGTACAAAAATTCAGTGTAGGACCTAACTGTGATTTGACGTGATAAAGATTTGCTGAAGACAAATCAGCAGGTCAGCATAAGTAACTAGATATGTCCAGGACTTCAAGAAGAAAATGGAAATCAATTGTAACAGAAATCAACAAAAATCAAGCCATGAATGTTTCACTCTGCAGTAGTTTAATGGACTTGTGGTCCTCTGAAAAGTCCTGTCTGGTGCTGTGTAGAAAAGAGGACAGAAGTGCTGCCATCTCAGAATTTTTTTTCTTTTTTTTTTTGAAGCATATGTTTTGGAGGACGGACACATCCTTTCTGGTTAGGTCAAAAATGATTGTCCTAGCTAAAAGTTTGTGGTTGCACAGTGGTTGTTTGTGCTTCTCATATAAAAATTCAGCCTGTTGCCAGCTTGTGTAAGGGAGTATTGTGATATCAGGACTCTCATCCTTGCAAATAAAAGAGTAAAGACTTCCTAAAAGCGTACAGAAACAAAATAGAAAGAAAAGGAATACAAAACATTTTTTTTAAATCCCAATAAAAGTACTTTGTAATTTCTGTAAGAAAGACTTGTGTCTGATTTTAAATAAGAAATTGTCTGAACTTTCTGAAAATGAACATCATTGCCAAAAACATTTCTACAAAACCGAACATTAATTTGCAAATATCTCTCTCTCTCTGACATTTCTCCTTTCCTCTTGCTAAAGGCTATATTACATTGGTTGTTTTCCAGTGCACTGTGTCTTCTTAGATTTTCCCATCAGCTTCACTATTATTATTCTTGCAACTCTTTCTGATATCAGTTGTGCCAAGATTTCAGTGCAGATCAACTGTGTGGCCACAGAGGTTTCTCCTCTGGTGATTTTTAACTGCCATAAGTTTTATTATGGTGTGATTTTTAATTCTCTGAAGCCCAAATGTGATTCTTCTGGAATAACTTGTTTTCTCTCTTGGATATTCAGTTTCTGGTTTTGATGTCATACCTTCTGGGTTGTCTAAGTAAAAATTTAGCTGGCATTTTAAGTGATGGCACCTTTCTCCATAGAACAGTAGAATAACTCAGGTTGGAAGAGACTTCAGAGGGTCCCTAATCCAACCTGTTCAAAGGGTCAGCTGTGAGAGCAGACCAAGTGGCTCAGGGTTTTGATCTCCTTTCCCTCATTGACATCATTATTTTAATATGTTTCCATACTATTTTATTATTTGTATTTTCCAGGCAATCTTAATATAATTTTTGGCTTTCAAATATGGATATGTAGTATAATAATCTATAATGTTCCTATTGTTCAAAAAGGTTTTAGCTAGAAGATTAATTACTGATGGAGTGGTAGCTTACACTGCACCGTTCACTAGTTGTTTGATCACATAAGGTACTTTTAAATGTGAGTAATCCCATCACTTGGATTGCTTTGCTTATGTGTAACAGGGAAATTGCAAGGTACATCAGTAAAGTGGCTGATATTTGAAATGTGTGTGACTGTTCAAAAGAACAAAATGAGACATATGATTGAAACACATTAATCAGACACATGAATGGGCACAAAAATCTCCTGGAGTATCCTATCTTATAAGACTACACTGATGAAATTTTCAGCTGTTTTTCACTAAAAAAGTTGTGCACATTAATAAATGTTAATTCCAAACATGAGTTAAATTGGTCATTGTACTCCTCCATAAATTATAGCTGAAAGAGGTACAGTTCTCAGCAGGAAGGAGAAAGGCAGAAGAAAACTGACTGTCTAACTCAGTTGTTGGGTTACTTGCTGGTAACAAGGGTCATATTTTTACACTAGTGACTGTTTAGCCTATAACAAATACAGTATTCCAGAGCATGAGTTCAAGAGAAAATCACTGGTGGGGTGTTTCTGTCCTGCTCAGAAGGCTTTGATATAATGACAGTAGAGGAAACAAAAAAACATTTTGAAATCTTTCAGAGAGAACTACCATCCACTCAATTCTCTACCATGTAGCTCTGAAAGCTTGAAGGAAAAGTTTGTATTTTGTCTTCTTTAGCCATTGTGTGTGTAAGTTTTTGTTTCTTTTTCCTTCCATGTTTGAGACTGACTCCTTTATACGGCAAAGTCTTTAATTCCAAGCTGTGGTGCAAACCCCTTGAAGTGGGTCTTGGTGATGCAAGTGCTGAGCAATGCTTGCAGCTTGCCAAAGTGGCACATCTGTCACTATAAAAGCTGTGCTGTGAAGTGGCAAATCAAAGCCAATACTTAATATGCTTTTTTAATGATAAAACTAACGCAGAGTTGGGAGGGGGAACTTGTAAAGTAAACCTGGCATGATCTAATCCTTTTTGTGCAGCGTTTAATTTTCAGGTGTCTGATCTATGTAACAAACAAGTTAAGAAGGTAATGAGAAAATAATATATTTCTTTACAGCCCTCTACTAACACAAATTACAGTCACTGAAGGAGGCGTTACCTCCTGCCCCTTTCAAAATGTGGGGGTTTTTTTTGTATTTATACAGGCTGTCCCTGGATCACTGACAATACGTTATAATTATTGTTTATTAGCATTGCAGGAAGTAAACCTGTTACAAATGAAATATGCTCATTCAATCTCTCTCCTCAAGTGATGTCTCTTGACAACTCATTTCAAAATGGGAACTGACACCTCATCTCTTTGTCTCCCCTAATCAAATCCTTTTCTTTTTCATAGGCTGCTGTTCGGAGGAAATTGCATTTTGCAGTAGTTTTGATGCCTTGTGAAGCTGTGTTACAGGTAAAGGGGCAGCTGAAGGTACAGAGGCTCAGTTTTTTCCTCATAAAAAGGGAAAGTCAATTTTATTTGTATCAAATTGAGCTCAGTAGAAGTTGCATGAGGACAAATAGAACTGAAGTTTAGCTGCTTTCATTTTTGGTTGCTTAAATGTTGAGGTGTTGATAAGAATAGTGGTAGCTTGTACAAAAAATTAAACTTTTCACTGCAGATTTGGAGAAAGAAGAGAAGGTAATGAGGCCTCTGGTGCCATTTTCTCTTTTACAACCTGATTTTCAGTAGCCCTTTTTCTTTTCTTATCTAAACTTAATACCCCAAAATATGTATCTCAAGTTATCACTCCAACTTGAAAAATGCTCAGTAAAAAAATTCGAATCTAGGATGATTTTTTTAATGCAGGGAAATTGGCTTTTTATTTTAAGTATGTAAATAGGCAATCTGCATCCACCCCCCCACAGCTGAAGAGCCTTCGATGTGTATTCACTGTAGGTTTTCTCTCTAGTGAATGGGGAACGAGTGGCCTCTGATGAAGAGCATTTAGTCGTCTTCATATCTGAATTACCATTGTGGACCTGTCTCCATCTACTGACAAGAGGTAGAGTCCAGTTTCAGTAACCTCCCCAAAGAAGAGGCATACCATACGATGACTTTGTGTCGTATTGCAGAACTGAGTGCAGAACTGTAAGTACAGAGCAGAAGAAAGGGAGAAACTTTGCTTTGCAGAACCAAATGTTAACCTGGAAAAAGAAGAACCCAAAAAAATTCAGTGAGCATTTTCACAAGTGGTGTTTTCATCTCCTGTGTGGCTGATTGATTCTGACTGTGTTTCAAAGATCTTAATGAGGATCAGTGTAGATGCTAGATTGTTTCCTCCTTGGTCATGTTTATAAATCTCTGTGAAAAGCAGAATAAGGAGTTGCTGATGTTGGAACAGTTATAAGCTCATCTGTGAGGGCCTATTTGATGCAGTAGTGAAAATCAGGCTCAGATTTTGCTCTGTTTCAAGCACTTTTGTTTCTTTACTTTTTCTTATTTCAGGAGAAAAAAATCAGGTCCAAAAGCAGCTGCAGTTTTCTTTTTATTTTTTTTTTTAATGTGTAAATGAAGAAAAACATTTTTAATTGCTTTATTTGTTCTTTACAAAGTTGACTCTCATGAGGTTGAAAACAAACAACTTCTTCAGCAGCTGTGTAACCACAAAGCCCAATGGGCTGTGTTCACTGCAAGCTGATGCTGGTTGTACGTGTGACATACAGATTTGGGTTCTCAAGTCAGATATCTAGCTGAATTGGCATCCTTAGACAAGGGTCTTCAGTAGGAAGAACTGTAGAGTAAGGCTGGGGAGGCTGTGCTAATTTGAATGTATTCCCTGATTCTTCCCCACTGCCAATGAACCTTCTTTTCATTTAGCTGAACTGGAGACTGTGCAGGGAAGTACAGATTACACTTCTCTGCTACTAAGAAAAAAATAATTCTGATCTCTTTAAACTGGCTAAATGAAAAGTGTGAGTTCTATGCAGTGCAAAAGCAAGCCCCACAAATCCCTAGGCTGCTTTGCTTACATTTGGGAGAAAAAAAATCTGACAGATTCCACTGAGATTGCAAAAGCCTCCCTCAAACTTGAAAGACAGCTGCCAGTTACAGCAGTATAATTAATATGCATAATTATTTTTAGTAGACTAATTACTTCTGTTTCCTTTCGGGGATGGATGTTTTTCATCTTCAGTATGGCCCACACATGTTTGTGTGGCTTTTGATCTGCAATATGGAGCAAGAGTGATTCTCACTGCCAGTAGAGAAGTAGGCTAACTCATCAGTTCTCCTGTGTACACAAAGGGACAGATTGCTACAGATTCCGTGAACTCTGGACCATCTCTGAAGTAAAATGCGCCCTTTTTGTTGCTTTTTTCTTCTTAGATAGACAGTTTTCCTGATCAGTTCCCAGAATGGTTTCTTTTAAGGACACTGCTTCCACATATGCATAAAGCGTCCTATGCCTCCACATTCCTTCCAACTCACTAAGAGAAGCTCAACATTCATTTTGGGCAATTTATATGGAGTGGAGCATAGTAGGATGTGAAGAGCATGCTATGGTATTTTTCTTATGCAGTGGATCCACTACTTTGTTTTCCCGGTTATAATCTGCTGCACTTTTTTTTGCAGTGAAATGTGAGAATCTTTTTCCGAGAGAAAAGAGAAATATATGACTGATGTGAAAAACAGGTGGAGCTCAGCTGCCAAAATGGAATCACATTAATATCTGCTGACCCAAAGCAAGACACCATAATAGCTCTGTCTTTTCATTTTCCTTAAAGTTTTCTGTAGATATTTTTATTCAATTCTCACAGCAAAACAATGGAATTTGGGTTTGATTATTCATTCTACATTAAACAAGAAAATTAAATAAATTTAATTTATACAAGTATAAATTATGCTTCTTCACAAAATCCTATAAACTTCAACAAAAGAACATGTTCAGGACAAAGATCTGGGCGTTGGAGAAAAGTGTAAGTAACACTGGTGAAAGAGTACAGAGAGGAAGCCGGAAAACTCATGGTGAGATTTCTCATTAGACGCAAGGATGGTATGTATGTATGCAACAATTTCCTTGAAGGACAAAAATTATGTATTTCTTCTACACCTATTTCTGTAAAACCGGGATCAGTTGGATTCAGGCTAGAGCTGCTGGGACTTCATTTGATCTAGGTCTTCAATGATTCGCTGTTAACTTTGTGTTGCTTTTTCGAGTTATCTGTGAGACTTTGCTGATTTTTGTTTATATGGTACTACGAAAGGTGTCTCCTTGGTTCCTATAGTTCTCATCTGCAGTGTTTTACTGCTGCAGCTCATACAATTTATTAAGTTTATCTTCCTTCTTGCTTTTCTTTGTTTAATTTCTTACTGTGTTATTTTCTATTTTGCAAAATCTGATTTCCTCCAAAGCCTTTCTTACTGTTTTGTGTAAACATGAAAATAAACTTAATATTCAACAGGCTGCTCACCCACATAGTATTAGGAATATCACAGATCCGTCAGCTCTTACACAGATAAAGTGCAGCTTGCATATATTTTCTTTTGGCATATACCAATATTTTTCCTGATATTGTGATGCCAGGATTATTAATACTAAATCTGTGTTAAACAATGCAGCATTACTAGTTTGGTCCAGATAGACATGGTACATATTTATTTTTACTTTAATTTTTGTTTAAATGTAGAATGTTTCCTTTATAATTTTATTTTTGTTTCAAATGATTGCAAGAAAATAATACCTGATAATGTGCAAAATTACTAGGTGCCAAGAGGTGATACGAATTTTGTGTAGAAATAACTTATATGAAGTTTAACTATCAAAAGCTTTTGAGCTAATGGCAAAAGTTTATCATCAACTTCTGTAATATATCCAAAGAATGCAATAGCACCAAGCCTGGAGTGCTTTCTGGGGTTGTAAAGGTATTTATGTCCAGTCCAAACCACGACAGATTTATAAAGGTAACTGATTGGGTTAGGCTGAGGTAGCTTTTAAAATTAGATTATTAAAATATCTATTTGTATCTCCATATCTAGTTTATGTAATTCCACCTAAGTGTAGTAAAGTGAATTCTGGCTAATTTTCCCGTTCTCCTCTCAGAAGACAATAACTGAGCCACAGCAATGCAGGTCACAAAGACCTGTTTTATATACTGTATTTATTAGTATTCTTAGAGGAGAGAGCAGGAATGAAAGGGACTTTCCTAGATGAAATGCACAGACCACTGAATTTGTGGCTTTTCCTCTTCCTTTTCCCTTGCTAGTCATAGTGTCCCTGTGGAATGGAAACCAAAAGTGGGAGTCAAGCACTTATGTAATCACAGCTTTTCTACTGTGTGTAGGAAATTCAAACATAAAATCACTGTTGAGAAACTAACTGACTTACTACAGCAGCAAGACAAGAAAATGAATCTGAGAACTCTCTGTTGCATTTAATAAAGTTTATGCCTTAGAGTATGCTTGCAGTTAAACGGTAAAGAAGGAAATATACAATTAATAAATCAATAATTCATAACAAGGAATATAGTCCTTTAAAATCAGAAGTTCTGCTAAAGACTATTTCCAAGTCATCTAAGATAACTTATTCATTTTTGTAATGATATGGAAAACAAGAGCTGATGTAAGATCATTGTACGTATTCTGGCTTAAACTTTTCCACTGAAGTAATGTTTAAAATATGTTAGAATCTGCTTAGGCTCACTGTTTTAATTTGCCTTTTGATTAGAATAACCTAATTGAAGGTGAAAGTAATGCTAGTAAAATTTTTAGCGGAAATTGCTGGAGGAATTGTGAAATGTTTAAGAAGGTCAAAAAGGATCAGACAATATCCTACTGGCTCAATATGATATTACAATGATCATCGCGTGCATTCTGTTCTAATCAAATGTAACACCACAACCATTATTTATTTTGAGACCCCTCACAATCAGAATTGTTCCTTTACTGTGCCATCCGCACGTGCAGAGGAGGATAAGATTTGCCCAAACCATCTCAACTTTAATTTATTTATTGTCAATATCTGTTATGTTTCTTTAAGCTGCTCTTCAGTGTGCAGGTTTTATTTTTTTCTTAGTTTTAATTCTAAAATTTCAGTTCAATAAAAACTTTCTTAGTTTTGGAACATCTCAGTATGGAAACACTATAATAGTTATATATACGCCTTTGGGTTTTCAGCTATAACTGCAGCAAAGCTTTCTGGTTTCCAGAAATTGCCAGAAGCAGAGGGAATAAAGGTCATATCTAGTTTTGATAACCCCTATCATAATTTTTCTGTGGCTGTAAGGGCATATTTATTTAGACGTGCTCTGCTTTTTTCTCTGCTCTATGCCAATTTTTACTCCTCAAACCAGCCATTTCATTTTCAAAGAGAGATCTCAAAAAATCAAAACTTTTTTTTATAGTTGATCTACAGTGCTTATAAATCAGGATCAGCCGGGCAATGAAGAAGAGAGAGAATGTATACATTAAAAATGGAACTCTATAAAAATAGAGCTAAGAACATCCATCAGTACAAGAAGTCCTTCCAGCACTGGAAATATGAATAATGTAGTTCTCTATTGGACTTAATATGCTCAAAACAGAGGACAGGCATCGTTTTCTCAATACTACTGGCCATGAAGCTAAGGAAGGACATTAAAAAAATGACTTGTTCATTTTCATCCAGCAGCCCAGTGACAGACCTTGCCCAATTTTGAGTTTTTCAGAGATCTCTTGTTTGAGGTAGAGTTGATTTTAGGGCAAAAAAATCCACTAGAGAAATTGTTTTCCTGGAAAATATTCAAGTCTAGGGAGTCCTGGTTTGTTTCCTGGTTTTGCTGCTGAACAACATCCCCTGTGCTTGGAACATTAGTCCCTGTTGCTTGTGCTGGTGCTTATTCAACCTGTGGCTTTATTTTTTCCCTACTTAGTATGTGATAGCATCCTCTTTTACAGAATGTTGCACAGAAGTGTTCTTTAGTGCTTGAAATATGTCAGTAAACATATGCTAGTTTGCAGGAATTCATCCTATTTCTAAGAGCCTATCAGCCTCTAAGACTCTTTTCCCCCTTTTCTCACACCATGGATAACTGCAATAGATGGTTTTGACACTGAGCAACTGTCCTTGCAGGAGCATAGCTGTGCGATTAAGGAGACCATGCTCTTCTCTACTGAGGTTAGGTGCGGGTTCCTTCTACACATTGAACTTCTTCCTTGGTTTGGCCAGGCTAAATTCTGTCCATCTTGCAGATTAGGCATTAATTGGCCCCTGCTGGGCTCACTGTTGCTACCACCATAGCGAAATGTTCAGTGCTGGAGGACTGTCCAGTTGTCTTGTCCCTCCTTAGGGTTTACTGTCCTTTTGCCAATAGTGCAGCAGCAGCAGAGCTGTGCTGTGATTGTCAGTGCTATGCAATAGGAGAGAGAGTTGCTAATTCTCTTCCTGTAGCAGCCTGAAAGTGAAAACTCTTAACTGACCTGTCTGTGTCTAACTAGAGAGGAGTGCCAGGATCTTCTGAGACCTGCTGTTCCCAGCCACTCAATGGTTGGGTGCCACTCCTGAACACAGAAATGTACAATGTCTTTAGTCATAGCATCCTTTAGGTTGGAAAAGGCCATTAAGATTATCAAAGATTAACCATTAAACTGGCAAGGTCAGTCGCCCTCTCCCTATTTAGCCTTCCACCACTAAAAGAACAGCAGCAGCTGCAAGCTCAAAGTCCTTTGCATGGATTTGGGAAGATCTTTTGTGGGGTGGGCTGACTCCAGCTGCAGGCAGTCTGCCCTTCCGTCAGTATCCATTTACAGTTTAATGCCTCTTGAATCACTCTCTGACCCCAGAGCTAGTGCTATGCCTAGTAGATAAGCTAGTTTTGAGAGGGCATTATGTCTGTATTAAGTATGCGATGGGAGGGCAAAAGGTGAAACATTTAAGTTTTGTGTAGTTGACAACACAAAATGAGCCAAATTTCAAGGTTCTCATTTAGCAGGACCTCTAGAAATTACTTTGGCACTCAGTCATTCTGTTAGAGTAATCAGCGTTCAACTGGATGGCAGTAATAATAATGTTAGCTGTATGAATTTAAAATAAGTAGTCATGACTTTTTTTTTCAGGAAGACTTAATGCCTAATAATTCAATTCACTCATCAAAAAACGAGATAATTATCTCTAATTCTTTCCTCTGGGTCTATGATTTTGTTATCGTATAGAGACTATGTATTCTTAAAGCAAGTCATTGTTAAATACTAATGAGATCACATATGACAGTTTCCATGACAGTCTAATCAAATACTAGCTCTTAAGTCAGAAATGTGAAATAGTTTAGACTATTTATTTTAACTACTTATATGTTAATAAATCAAATGGCTGTCCCAAGGTAGTGATTATTTTAGTCAATATTCCTCTCTCATGGACCCACCCACATCCACACAGATTCACTCACTCTTTAATAAAGTTAAACTTCTATGAATATAATCAGATTTTAAAATGACCGATTTTGTTAAGCAGTTGTAAAGATTTAGTTGTAAACTGTAGACACATCAGGGCTCCAAATCCTCTGATATGTACACTGTTTTTTCTTGCTGTCATAGTTTTATGTTTAAGCACCATTGGTGTTACAGTCTGCAGCCAAAATCTCGCTAGTCCTTCCCGGTTTCTCTTTAAAGAACATGGAGCCTAGATGCCCGAAACGAGATCTAATGACATATGTCTGGCTCGTGGTGATAGACCAGGCCAAGTAAGTTTATTAGATTGTTTCTGCAAAAGTTGTTTCAAAGTAGAAACTAAATTCATAGACACAAAGAATCACTGAGGTTGGAAAGAAGACCTCTGGAAATAATCTAGTCTAGTTCCTCTTCTCTATTCAAGCAGGGTCAGCTAGAGCAGATTGCCCAGGACAGTGTCCAGTCAGGTTTTGAGTCTTAAGTGAAACAGTTATTCTCTTTATTGAAGTGTTGGATTGTCACAGAAAAATTGTACTTTTTCTTGAAAAAACAACAACACCCAAACCATGCAGAAAGATTTTGAATTTTTTGCTGAATTTTCTTTTCATCTCTGACTAAATCCTGAATAATTTCACCCATTTTCCCCTGCAGAGGTCTCATTTTTTGGCCTATAAATCAAAATTCAGTGAATAAAAAAACCACTGTGGTGGTTTTTAAATTTCGATTTGATGTTCTATATCTTTTAGCCAGCCTGCAAATTCCATGGTGCACTGTATGAAGTAGATCCGCATGTATGTATGTAGATCCCACTACAAATTGCTTGAAACTTTATGATGAGATCAAATGTCAGCTGAACAGGGACTGAGAAAGGGATTTCCTGATAGAGCTCTACTCATGCAAGTTTATAAAACTGGGTGAGCTGTACACAAGAATGCCAGGAGAGCTGTATGATGACATTATAAGGCTATTCTCTATCATCTCTGAAAGGTCAGGGAGATTGCTTAAAGTCAACAATGCTTAGAAAAAAGCAAATGTCCCATCCATCTTCACAAAGAGCCAAAAGGATGATCTGGAGATCTACAGAGTAGACAGCCTCATGTCAGCCACTGGAAGAACCACGCAGCAAGTCCTCTTACAGCACCATTCTGGGAACTTTAAAGAGTGTAATCAACATGGATTTGTCAAGGGCAGCCTGATTGCCTCCTATGACAAAGTGTCTGGATTTGTCAGCAGGCAGAGAGTATGTAATTTGCCTCAAATGAAGGAAGGCTTTAGACTTTGTCTCCCACAATATTTTTTGTATACAATATAGGATATTATCATCTGAATGGGTGTGCAAAGAGACAGGTAAAAGAAATGGTTTGATGGTTGGTCTCAGAAGGCCCTAATTAGTGGATCATATGCTGCTTGGATGTCAGTAACAATGGGAGTATCACATGGATCACATAGATCTGGGACCTGTCCTGTTTCACATCTTTCTTAATGACCTAGAGGAAGCAACAGAGTGTACTCACATCAGGTTCCCAGGTGACACCAAATTGGAGCGGCCAGCTAACATATTTGAGGACAGGGATGCCATTAAGAGAGACTCAGAGATCCTGAGGGAATGGGCCAACAGGAACCTCATGCAAGTCAACAGCGTGGGACAAATTCCCAGCCCCACACCAGGGAAAGAAGAGCCCCTGCAATGACACAGCCTGGTGATGAGCTTTCTGGGGAGCAGTTTTGTTGAAAAAGCCCTGATGTCATGACAAACAGCAAACTGCAGGTGAACCAGCAGCATGCCCTGTCATTAAAGATGGCCAACAGCATCCTGGGCTGTATGAACAGCAATGTAGCCAGGAGATCACAAGAAGGGATTCTACCCCTCTACTCAGCACTCTTTTAGACCACAATCTGCACCCTATTTTGGTGCCCTCAGTACAAGAAAGGCATTGGTAAACTCAGGTGAGTTCAGGGAAGAGCACCCAAGATGATTAGGAGCTGGAGCACTTGGTCTGTGAGGACAAGCCAAATGATTGGGGCTTGTTCAGCCTGGGGAAGAGATGGCTTTGGTGGGATTTAAACTGCTAGCAGCTTTCCAATACCCATGAGTCGATTATCAGAAGGATAAAGCCAGGCTCTTTACAGAGGTACATAGTGTAAGGATAAAAGACACTGGGCATAAATTGAAATAAGAGAGGATCTGAACAATATGATCTGACCTCATCGCTGACTTTGAGCAGGAGGTTAGACTAATGACCTCCGAAGTCCATTCCAATCTGAATTTATCTATGATTCTTAAGAAAAAGCCTGCATAAACTGGGAGAATGACAGCTGGCAAAAAACGTATTCTTCTTTCTGCTCAGTTAATACATCACAAATAAAATTTTCTCAACATTGTCAGTTAAATGTAGTTGCAATAGTGTATTGTACCCTTCATCATTGAACCTACGTTTTTTGCTTTTATTCAGCGGTACTAGTTTTTTCAAACTGAAGTGTCAATGTTTCTTAGCATGTAAATCTTTCATGTTTTTCATGAAACTTAACAACTAGTGCTCCTTTCACAAAAATAGTATAGAAATGCTCAGTGTCTTGGTTACCACAGTGTATTTTTTCATTGAAGTCTTTTTCTATTCTAAGCACCAAAAAAATTGCTGGTCACTTTCTTGCTGCATGGAGTTTAAGATATTCAAAGAAGTCACACATTCTGTGGTGTAAGTTGGAGAGGTAGTTTGCATAGGTTGAAACATTACAGGGAATTAGCTCAGCAGAGTGCTGAATCCTGTCTTCAGCTCTGTTGTGGATAATGCATTGCCTCTGGCAGCAGTTAGGCTTTTTCTTAGTAGCTCAATAAGTAACATCTTCAGAGCAAATCGCTCCTAATTTATACATGCACACATAACAACAAGTATTCTTTTTCTGTTTCAAGCATCTCTGCCTCCCTAGGCAATGAAATTACTCTTTTTTTTCACAGTTCTTTTAAAAACAAGACAAATGAATGACCTAATTCAGAACTATGAGTCCTCTCTGTACTTTTGTAAGTGGCTTTATATGTATTCAAGCATGCTCCAGAAACCATTGATGGTTAGCTCGTTCATTATATTGATTGACAGTAAAACATCAGGAAAAGCATCTATGTGTGACCGCTTTGCCAACAAACGTACCGTCTGTGCTGCTGCCTGTGTGTATCTTGGCATTTTGGCACAATATCTAAATCACTAATGAATGAAATGCAATTCTAATGAGCTCAGTAGTATTGGTTCTGACAAAGCATTTAGAAACAAATAGAAGTTCATAGAACCTCAGCTCAAGAAGGAGGGCATTGTCCCAAGAGTTTTATCTGCAGAAGTTTTCTTTCTCTATTTTCCTTCCCCCTGTCCCCCCTTTTCCCCTGCATCTCTCTGGTATTTCTTGTTATTTCAAAATCTCTTGAAAAACAAAGCTAACATTTGCCTTTTTTTTTAAGTTTGTTAAATATTTATGAATCTAGAAACCTTTCAGTCCTTCCTTTTTGTTAAGATTTTTGTTTTCTTTGTTTTTCCAGGAGAAACTGTAAGTCATTCAGGAGCTGCTCTCAGAATCGCAGAATTTCAGGTAGGGATTAAGAAAATTATGTATTTCAGGATGGCTAGTATTGTAGGGAAAACAGTTTGAAAAGCAAGCTTGTCAACATGAGGGCTTGCAAAATCATTTGTGGAGGTACACAATTAATAGAGTGATTAGTCTCTTCACTGGCTTGAGAAAACGAGGCAAAGCAATTTGCAGAAGATAATTTCAGTTTCACTAAAATCTAGAGTTGCACAGCTTCACCATTCATTAGGAAAAAACATCATGGCAGTATTTATGAAAGCTCTGGTAGTGAAATGAAGAGAGTCCTTTATATTGGGCAATTGAGCAAAACAATAATTGACAATTTAAGTCAAGGCCAAGTAAAATTGCAAGCAATAAGTTAATTGCATGTAACTGGAATCACAGAAATTAACTCAATTTATTCAGAGATCTGAACCATGGTTATCTTTTTATTAAATCTGCAGGACATCTTGGTGCACAATGAATTGAAGTTTTCAGCTGTTTACTTACATTTCCATTCATGTTAAGAATCATACTTACCATGAACATCAGAGATCTCATTGGGTTGCCCATCATCTCATTTTGCAATATCACTTAATATGAGTAAGTCTCTTTCTCATACAGTACGGTCTGATAAATCTGTCACAGTGTAAGAAAGCAATAGCAGCTAACAACCCAGGGAAATGTAGTGTTGATGTAGACAAATCTAAGTTGCTTGCCTGTACTTGTGAGCCGAATTTTAGAAGGCTAAGTGTGCAGGTTCTAGATTTATCTGTATGCACTGCTGTTGTTGCTTATTCATAAAAAAAAAGAATTTGCAGAATGTGGATGAAAAACATGCTTGATTTCCACTCAGCTTTGGGGAAGGAAGTATTCACAAATAAAAGATCAAGTCCTCTGCAAATGCAATTTTGTACACAGGATTGTAATTTCAAAAGTTGCCAATGAGAGAAATCAAACTCTTCAGATGAAGGTTGAATTTAATAATAGACCATAGTTCAAATGATTCTTAATGTATTCATTTCCTAAATGGGAAGATGATCTTTTTTTGGAGCCACTTGTGGATTATTTCTGGAATCACTTTTTCTGACTTCATAGTTTCATTTTGCAACAGCTACGTAAAATTCTGCCATACACATATGCCAAGCAGATCAAACAGTCTGAATAGGACACCCCAGATGAGAAGTTTGAAAAACAGGAGATAAAAAGCAAGGCTCTTATGTAGAGATAAACTCCTTGTTAGCATCCATGTTTTCTGTCTTCCAAAGCGTTGCTTGTCAGTGTTCAGTTGTTTATATATATACGTATGCGTGTTTATCTTTCAAACAGTACTACAATGATTCTGTCTTTCTGCATTCTTCATAAGCAATATATGAACCAAATCCAAATAGATGTCAAATAGAAGTTTGGGGTACTTTAAACCTCTTGTAACTATCTCCAGATCATTCACATCCAGATTAGCTAGACTTTCAAGGTGCCCGATAGAGATACTCTATATTTTATTTTCAGTTTCTACTACATAGTGTCGTGGTGGAGACAGAAAAAGGTATGTTGGCTTGGCGTCATGCAGGGCTGGCCTAGCTCAGGCTGGCCATGAGTTAGCTATGTATTCAAACATATAGGCACTAGGGAGCTATAAAGCAAAGGTCAAAAGACAGCACTAGAAATGGCAATTAGGCCTGGTAGTGAAACACTGGCAGCCCTGATTCCTTGCCTGCAACGATGAATGATTTGACATAGCTCTACTGCATAGCTCTGTTTTAAACCTTATGGTACTTTATTTGCAACTACCATTTTCCATAAGTTTAAGCCTTGCCTGTAAACAGTATGAGGTTTGTAGAGATTAGATTAATTCAAGTGAAGTTGAAGCCCTGTGATACATTTTATAGCCTGGGGAAATATTATTGTGCAGCAAACTCTTGGAAAACAGTCTTCTACTTCCCAATAATGGGCAAGGCATAAGCTTAAAGCCACAAGTTTAGTATTCTAAGCTTTCAATTCAAAGCCTATATCCAAAGAACTACCTGAAGCTACAGAATGTAATTCAGAAAAAAAGACCTTTGAAATACTGAGCCAGGGACCCAAACTTGATTTTACGTACAGACTGCATAATAAACATAAAGCTAAAATTAACATGTATTAGATACATGCCATCTTATTTGCTTTTAACTAAAACTGAAGCCACAATAATGTCAGAATGGGCAAGAGAATTTCATTGTAAGATATTAAAGTTTTATAAGTTCCATCACTACAAGAACTACTTTGGAATAAACATACAAAAGTTACCTGAGAATTGTTTCAGAAATAATTGCTCTCATTTTGGTAACCTCTTACTAGCATTTCAGTAGCGGTAAAATAAGAAAGATAACTTGTATCAATTAATCATACAGCAGTCAACTATCACATAAATCAAATATCAAATGCAAACTTCCAACTTCAGAGTTCTTTAAGTAGCAAATACAATTGACATTGACATCTGTTCCTCTGTGTATTCTTTAGATTTCATTAATTTTAATTGTGTTTATTATGCTTTATGAGCAGTTTAAATAAACGCTGAGCAATGAATATAACAAATTATTAATGTCACTGTCATAATTCAAAGACAGCTGGAAATGCGCATACATTTGTTCTTTTAATTTTCATGCTCTATTGTCAAAATGTAGATTATGCTAAGTGTTCTTTTGGGAATTATTAATTAGTCCAAATTCCATCAGCAATAATGAAGTTAAAAGTCTCTAATTGTATGAGTACTTTGGGATGATTACATTATACTAAAAATGCAGTGGATCATAGAGAGTGAAAGGAGGGACACTGTTGGCTTAGAGCAAAATACTGAGCAACAGAATATCTGATTTCTAATCATGGGTCTTGATGTGTAATCACTGTACCATCTTTAGTGAGGGTAACAGTTGTTTTTCTACCTTTGCTTCTGTCAAATATCTAGTTTAGAAGGGTATCAAGATGCTTTCATATTTGCCATTTTACTAAGTATTGACAGCACTTTTGTGCACGTAGAAGACAAAATCAACACAGTATGCACAAAAATATCAAAAGTAATATGTTACGGGAAGGTAGATCTCAAGCATTAGGTATGTTTTAACCCATGAGAATATAAGCTAGCAAAAGAATTATTGTCATCTTCTTAATTCTGGGAAAATGCTTCAGTTTTATTTGTAAGCATAGCCCTCACAATGCAAGTACATGAATCTAAGCAACATAATCTGTTGTTAACTGGAAATCCTTCTACTGAATTGCAATTTGAGCGTGTCTGAACACCTGTAACATATCTTCTCTGTTTAGATGCTTAAATACAGATTTATTAGTCTTGAACCTTGCATTTTAAAAGGTAGGCTTTTGTGGGTGGCACTCTAAATAAAATTTAGTAGTCTCAGTAACTTAAAGTTTTTATGGGCATTATCTGTTAGTGGCTACCCTATTGTATCTTAGAGAATTAAATAATTAGCTTTTATTTTAAAATCTATTGAATATGTTGTTTGTTGCCTTAAATGAAAAATTATATCACATGTAAATGTGACAAAGAAAGGGGTACTTTTGCCAATTCATACTTTTTCAACCCGTCAGCTGAATCACTAGACTGGTTTTAATTTACAAGTATCTGCACTCTGTACCTCTAGAAAAAAAATAGCCATAATCAATACATATAAGATATACGACAGTACAACAAAGAATTTAAGAAGTGATCACAAAAGGGAAGTAAAAAACCATAAATGTTTTTTGTAGCTAACTCAGAATTTTTTTTCACAATTAAAATTTTTCCTGCTTTTTAAGCGAGATTGATTCTCCATGCAGAATTTTAAATAGTGAACTAAAGAAAAAAGCAAGGAGTGAAACAATTGCAAGATTGTCCAAGTCTTTTTCACAAAGTTAGGGTGTTTCTCTCATTTGGACTGAAACAAAAAATTAGTTTTGAATTTTTTTTCTGGAAAACCTGAAGAAATATTACAGAAAGAAATTCTTATCTCCAGTTTTGGAGGGACTAATTTTCAAATTTTCTTGGTTACTTAAAGAAATGACTGTGAAAACTACTAGATTCAGAGCTTGTATTTTGGAGAATTGGGGGTGTGTTGATAAAATACTATTTCACTAGTAAATTAGTGTTGATTTATTATGTGATATACCATCTTCTTATGTTTTAATATGCAAAGAAGTTGACCTCATATAGTTGACATGGAATATGAGTCATATCCAGATCACTCAGAAATACATAAACATTAACAAAAACGGTGGTGAATTTTTTGTATGCAAGTTATTTCTAATAAAACTAAAATTTTATATAAAAATCTGACATAATGAAATATTAACTACATTCAACCCATACATACGACTACATGGAGTTGCATTTAAGTGACAGATGGTGTTTCTGAAGTATTTTGGGAATGTAAAAGATGAAAGCTACCATGATATGCCTAGGCCCATTATTAAAGTATTATTTAAAGCATGGCTTAAAAAAACCCACCATAATATACTAGTATATTCATATTAGGCAGAAGAATGACTGGCAAAAGGTATTAGTCCTGAACTTTATAGTGTCAGTTGTGTACATTGGCTTATTCAGTAGCTCTATAAAGTCATAGCTATTGTGTTCTCCCCGAGAGAATTGGTTTCCAAGTCAAACTTGCACTCTGAGCAATTTGACTTTCTGAACAAAGAAAAGAAGGCTTTTAACCCCCATAGATTACATCTGTAAATGCCTTTATAAGACTGAGAAAGAGTGCATATGAGTACCCCAGGTTAGTCGTTGCTGTACTTTCTGCCACTGTTGCTTAAGAATTGTACTGCAGAAGATGAAAGAATTCAAGTTCATAAGCCACTTACATCATAAAGACATGGTGTGACTTCTTCATCAAATAAAGGTATCAGACAATGATTTTATATAGAGAAAGGCTGCAGTAATTCATGAAGTTTCAGGTGCTTCTACACTAGTTTGGAATGAAAAACATGTTCCTGTTCTTGTTGTTGTTGTTGCTGTGTGTTCAGGGGTGGTGGGGGGCGTGGTTGTGTTTGGTTTGGGGAGTTTTTTGTTTGTGTTTTGTATTTTTTTTTCACAAGGGAAAATATTAAGAGCCATGTAATATTGTGTTCAATGTCCATAATCAAAAGGTAGTCATACTAACTGCTGTAGTGAATCCCCTCACTACTCCCAGTTTCTGTTCCTATTGAACTCTCTCTGAGAAAGCATACCAGTTCCCCAGCTTATATCGCATTGGCTGCAGTGGAGGTATATTTGTTATACAATTTGAGTATCTGGCCGTATATATTTTGTTCTTAGTTGATATTTATACTTGCCCAGACTTCAAGAAAACTGTATATGCATATTTTGAGTATATGTGCATGATACGTTGAGAGATAGTTTGCTGTATATATGCCTGGCCCACTTTTGATTTAACTACTTAGACAACATAGGGTTCTTCTGTGCAGTAAAAGAGTAGGAAGAGGTTTTTTTTTCCGGAAAGCATAATCAGCCTGAAAAGGGGAGGAAATATCTAAGAGAAGCAATCTCCATTTTACTGTGTAGATATATTTCATGTTGAAACTCTGTTATGCACCTCCTTCTGTGCAATACCAGATTTATCTCCAGAACTTTATATCTTTTCCTCTCTTTATTCTGTTTTCGATTTATTTGTTTGTTTACCCTTTGTTGTTGTGGTACCCACTGGATTTCAAGATGAGATTGCTTTTTATCCACAGAGATGGTCTCCACAGATTAATCCAAACACAAGAACATTTTGTGAAGCTTCTGAACAATTGAAATCTCAGAGTTTCGGAGGTGGAGTTTGGATGAACACACATCTTCACTACTGTTTTTGCTGCAACTGATACAGTTGCATATAAAGAAAAGATTTTTCCCATTAGGCAGTAAGGAGAGGCCCCAAGCTTTACTTTGAATTGACGCTGAAAAGTCTGTCTATTGAGAGATGTAGTACAATATGCATTTGCTAGATGTTAATAAGTTGTGTCAAGCTTTGAATTTCAATGGAGGCTCTGCTCTCTCTAAACAAAAAGAACCAAAACCACTTTTCTAAATGAACTGCAGCAGGTATAGAAATTAACCATGTGCTAATGAAACGTTTCCAGACAGCTCTGGTCACTATAAGCCTAATCACAATCCTAATTGGCAAACTGAGCTCCCTAAATCATTCCAGTTACTCGCACCAGGGCAGAGAAGGGTGAGCCTACTGATGTTAGAGGAGAACTGTGCAGGTATCAAGTTTAAAAAGTTCAAATTAACTTTAAAAAGCATGATTTTTAAAATTTAAAGATGATCTTGGCTAGAACCTTCAATAAATTTATGTGGCAAGAGAATCAGTATTAAATGCTGCTACTTTAATTATTTCACACCTTCTACATAGTCAAACTCTAGTATTTTTCCACTCCTTGATATGCATTTTAATTTCTTTTAGCTGCTTCTTTGGAAAAGAGTGGGCTTTGAAATGTTTGCCTGTTCTGCCTAACTAAGTCTCCCATGAGATCTCATCATCTGTTGTTGAATTTCTTATGTTTATTTAAATTTACTGATAGAAGCTTTATTTGACTTTTTTTTTACCATCACAGTAAATTAATTCAAAGACAAAATGTATTAAAGGTTCAAAGACCAGTGAAGCGGTATTTAAATCAGGGTTAGTGTATAATCTGTCTATAAATCTGTAACAACTACTTACACATTTATTCTCTCATGAATTCCCATAAATTAAGCATCTTGCCTAAGGTGACTCAAACTCTGTGACAGAATGGGAAATTAAAAGCTTGTATTTAAATTAATGTTGATTTTTCAGAAATAACTTAAATCTGTTTCAGAGACTTTGGATGCTTTGATGCAGTCCTGAGTGATGTGCTCTAGGCGTTCGTGCTTTAGCAGGGGAGTTGGACTAGATGATCTCTAGAGGTCACTTCCAACTCTGACAATTCCGTGATTCTGGGATTCCATGATGTACAGATTATTGTGGGGCTGCAAGTTTCCTGGAATCACCAGCTCTACAAAACCTACCTAAGTGCACATTCTCGGCCAGCAGCATCCAGAAAATCACTTGAGGAAATGTAGAAATCTTTCACTGAAAGGTAAAATTACCTCAATATACCTTTTTATTTCCTATGGGAGCCACAGACCAAGCCCATGCCCAAAGGACAAACCTTGTGTGTTGCTGCTATGGGATAGCTTGCTATTCTGTGGGACTTTGGATGTCCAAACATTGAAGTGATACGGTGTGTGCTTGGGCTAATGTGGGAAGAGAGAAATTCTTGTACTTACTCATTTGTTTGGTCTTTGTGACTTTTCAAATTACAAAATAAGTGGTGGAGCAATTTCCATCTTTGAGACCTTATTGGCAGTCTTGTTTTGAAAATAATGTGTTAAGGACTAGTGAGAACATAATGAGATGCTTCTGGTCATCCATGTTAGGTTTGATCATAGATATAAATACATGTCAAGAGGACTAGGCTAAAAAAAACAAAACTGAAAAAAAAAAAAAGCAAAACCGAAACCACTCACAGAGAAACAGTTTGGTAGATTTATTCATTATGTTTTGTGAAGAACATTAGTTTCAACTTTATTTTCCTTAAACACCAAATATTACAACAAACAAAACCAATTTCAGTCAGAATTCACTGTTTATTAGATAGTTTCCTGAAAAGCTAAAGAAATTGAGGAATTATGTTGGATTTTTAAACGTTATTGAAAATTACTTGAAAAAGTTCTGTCTGATGAACTGGGATGATCCAACCTTTCATAGGAAGTGAGCCTAGATGAGATTGTCTAGCACCCTTTCCAATTGCATCTTGAAAACCTCCAGTGATGGGGACTCCACCACATTGCTGGGGACTTTGTTCCAGTGAATGATTGTTGCCACTGTAAAAAAATTCTTTCTTATATCAAGATGAAACCTCTCTTCATGCAACTTGTACCCATTGTCCCTTGTCTTCTCCCCTTGGCTCCTTGTGAAGTGAGACCTTCTGTTGTCTTTGTAGCTGCCCTTTAAGTACTGGAATACTGTGATGAATTTTCTGAGGTTTTGTTTGCCTATTTGTCTCGTTGTGTTTTTATTTTTCAATATAAACCCAAACTTTTATGGGCTAATGATCCGAGTTATTAGTCATTATGGGTCTAACCTTGTTCCTGTAGAAACACAGCAGGGGTAGTTTGCTATTGGCACTGAAGTAGGGCCACAGCTGCGAAGTCAAGGTGTTTGGTGTGTGGTAGATTCTTTCTACCACTGCTTGGATGAGTATTGTCTCTAGTTATGATTTTTGGAATATTTTTTTTCAAACGAGCTCTCATTTCAGATGAGCCTTACTTCGCACAGCTATTGGTACGTAACTGAAATGCTTTCATGTCTCTTCATTGTCGGGCTTAAGTTCATCTGACAGGTCTTTTGGTAAGCTGTTCTCAATTACAGGTTTCTCAATAAAGCCTCAGAGGATCTGAGTTTTGCCTGATACACGATTTTGTAACCCGAAATTTGTGCAGGATGTTTTGAACCATTTAAATCTCTTGCTCCAGTTGAACTATTTCTTGAGATGTGTATGAGTTCCGTTAAGATATTAGAGTAGCCAATTGCACAAGAGAGATCTGCACAATACCTCAGACTTTCAGCAGGCTGGACATTAAATCCTTCTTCCACACTATCCAGATAAGTCTAGATTATAGAGGACACCAATTGCATTTGAAGGAAAATTTTACCACAATACACTTTAGCTAGAGACTCGTCTTTATGAGGAGTCTCGGCAAAATATATTGAAAATATTTTTTACTTGATTAATTAACTTGCAATAAATTCCTCTATAAATGTTTCCAGTCAGAACTAGACTTCAATATATTGCCATTGTCTACATTAATTCTTACTTAGAGTACTTGCGTGTGTGTAGCTTGACTGAAATAATCTAGTTCAACATGCTTAGCAGTATATCTTATTTTAGGTAATCTAAATTAGGTTTTTGAAATCTTTCCATATACAGGGGCTTCAACTTACTTCCACAGTGATAACTTATTACATTAATTTTGAATGTTTCTTTCTGTCTTTCTTTCTGTCTATCTACCTATCTAATCAATTGAGCTTTCTTAATTTCAAGTAACTTCCCTGAATATTTAGTACTGGTAAAAGGAGTCCAGGAAGGCTGGACATTTTTCAAGGAGGAAGTCTTAAAAGCACAGGAGCAGGCCATCCCTGAACGCAGGAAAGCGAGCTGTCGGGGGAAGAGACCAACCTGGCTGAACAAAGAGATAAGGTCACAGCTCAGGGAAAAAAGGAAAGTTTATGGCCTTTGGAAAAAAGGACAGGCTACTCGGGAAGATTACAAAGGTGTAGTAAAGTTATGCAGGGAAAAGATTAGAAAGGCCAAAGCTCAGCTAGAACTTAACCTG
>JAOXNO010000013.1:86220527-86246720 GCA_028565335.1 Limnodromus scolopaceus
TTTTTTCTCATTGGTTGGACTAGATGATCTTAAAAGGTCCCTTCCAACCTAGGTGATTCTGTGATTCTGTGATTCTGGTTGATGCAGTTTTCAAGGTCAAAAAAGTTTCTTCTATCAGGAATTCACCATTAGCATTAGAACAGCTCTTTCTTAATACAGAAACAATTACTTCTTAATATGGAATTAATTTACTTCTGTGGAGCACTGAGAAAATATTTAGGCTAGTATATTAAACATGATCAAATACTATGATAATTTTTGATTCTATAATAATTGTTCCTATTGATTCTATAATAATTGAAATTAAAAATAAGGTCTTTTTTCATAAACTTGCTTTTAAGTGCTACTTCCAAATATATGGATTACTCTTAAATTCAGAGCCACTCTTCTTATTGAAAATTCAATGAGACAGCTCTATTAACATAAATATAGCTTCTTATAGGAATAATCTGTCCCTTCCCAGAATATGACGGCCAACAATGCTCTCATGTCTCAGGGTTCTGGGTGAAAAGCACATGTATAGATGAAAACCTGTTGAATATATTTTCCATCTGACAATGCCCAAGGCAGTATACTTAAATTTGGAAAAATACTGAAGTACAAAAATCATAAATATTGAAACAGTATGGTTATACTAAACAAAATTTGCAATGAGGCACATGTAGATGCAAAATTAATTTCTGGTTATGATTGATGATCTCACAGCAATCATTCATAGCTGTGCTATGCTCTGTCACTCACAAGTTATACATAAGGTCATCAGTAATGACTAGAAATGAATAATGTATTTATGACCACTTCATTCAATATCCTTTGTCCTGCATACACATCTCCTTGAAATAATAAGGTCAGGACCCTATGAAAGACATATAACATTCATAAACAGTTAAGTAGATATTTAGACAACTGTGTTTTTAGGAATAATTCTTGTGTATGGTTGTTAATATTTGTTTAGTTATGTTCATGTTGGGGTAGATACAGAGAGCAGTGATTCAGTAGAATCTACCACACTGAATTCAACATGCTTTGAGTTGAGCTTAATGTCTGTATTTTGGCCCTTGTTGGCTTAGCTGAATAGGGCAGGTGTACAATTGGAGACAGCTAAGGAATCCGTTTTGTCTTCTGACCATGGGTCAAAAAGTAATGGGTAAATTCTTTCACAGAGACACCATCTCCCCAACCGAAAAATTAAAAAAGAAAGGCAGACCTTCACAATTTTGCTCTCATCAATCAACCCCTTCCTCCTCACCTCCTCCAATCCCAAGACCTCTCAGAAAAGCAAGACACAGAAAAGAAGAGGGTCCCCAGTAGCTAAACGTTCTTGCTGACTGCAGAGTCAGGTTGGATGGATTTCTCCAAGCATGGCACAGTACAGAAGGAGTTACTTATCAGGGTAGACTTAGATTGCACAAGGTTTAAAAGTTTTTCATCACATACTTGTTAGAATTTTTTCTTGCCTCATCTCTGACCTTATCTTCTCTATTCCCAAGGGTTGCATTATAACAACATTTTCCTTCTTTCAGTATGATTTACATTCAGTGAGCTGACACAGCACCAATTTTTCTTCTATACTGCTACAGTGAAAAATTCAACTGAAGAGCTCAGTATGACTAACAGCCTCTCAGTTGCCTCATTGTACACCACCTGAAAATGGTCTCTCCAGTCTAACAACAAGTACAATAAGTGGACATGAAGGACAAAAGAGTCATCTGTAATCTCTTCCTACCTGCTAATAATGAATATTCTTTATATGCAGGATAATGTCAGATTTCAGTTTGTTTTGAGTGGGGTTCTGTGGGGGAGAAAGTTAGGGTTGGCATATACCTAATTCTAAGCAATATAATCAGTATGAAAAATGTCATCTTATTTCCTTTCAGAAGGTTTTTCACTATCTTAAAAAGAATTTGTATAGGGCCAACACACATTAAAATTCATAAGGTCTTAACTTACCTGGCTATGTCACCAACTGACAGGCTGTTTTTTATCTGTCTCCATTTCTACAATCTCATTCTCACATGAAAATAGGTTATTTTTGAATGTGGTAAATAGGAAAATGTTGTCAATTTGATTTCTTTGTCCTCTGGTTATCTTATTCTTTGTCAATCACATTATCCATGTTATGCATTTGAAGCCCTTCGATTCTCTTCTTTTGTTCCACTTAACGCTTTTATTGTATATGTACGCACATCTCCCCCACACAGCCATGAACACACACGTATAAAGTGTTGACACACAGCACTGACAAGCCCCTTAGATTACCACATACAGATAAATAGATGTGGCACCGAATATGTCATAGCTCCTCTATTCAAATAGTTCTTTGGCTTCAATATCGAGATAAAATATTATTTGCCTTTTTATTTTCCCCAGTCTCATTATATGTGCAAGTGACTTGAAGTAAGAAATTTTTTCATTTCTTAGTCATAGAAACTCCTTTTTTCCCTCATAATGACATGTTTTGTTGTTGTTGTTTTAAAACTGCTTTTCTGAGCTCATTTGAAAGACATGAAGTTAGAAAATATTCAGAGGTTGAAAGTAGTGTTAATGTAACCCTTCCTGATACTACAAAAGGGTATTACAGAAAGGAAATTATTCTCAGCTGTGGCTTAAGTCAATATTGGTAAAGCCAGCCTTCCTAAATGTAAGCCATCCCCAGAGTTTAGTGGCTTTGAGTTTGGTCTTAAAGTACTGATATCTTCAACTTACTAAAGTCAATGGGAACTTTGGCATTGATTTTAATGGGAACATTGCTTAAAAATAACTATTTAGGCTACACTATTACTGCACACCCCTCCCTCAGTATTAGGAGCTGTGTCTAAGGCTGATGGTTCATCCTGAAAGGACTGCTAAATGACTAAAACAGAGGGAAGGATGTCTTTTCAAGGTAGCCTCACGTTACTACAGACCAAGCTGTCAACAGTGCAGTGATGTAAGTTTTATACCTTTTTACCTCTAGATAAAATTACCTGGAGTTTGTTTGTAAAATGTTTGCTGAATTCTGGAATATTCTGTTTTATTCTCTTTCTGCTACATCTCTTTCTCTGACATTGTCACCAGACCCATTCCCTGCTGGCCAGCTTTCTGTATCGTTTACCACTGCTGCAGATGTTTTGCTTCCTAGGTAACATATTTCATTCATTTCCACTTTTGTTCTAAAAAAGCCGTGAATCCCTCTGTAGTATGTTTCTGTGTCCCTGGAGGTGGACTGAGCTCGTTGTCTGTTTGATTAAAGGGACCAGGAGTCAGCTCTGGTCCTGAGGTAGAACAACAGCTTTTAGTTGTTTTCTTTGAGGTGAGACAAGTAAACCCACCAAAATGCTGACAATCATTAAATGTTGGTTTATTAGCACATAAGCATACTACTGAAGCAAAATAATTCTTGAAATAGAGAGGCTAAATGAAGCTGTGAAGATAAATCTTTGCCAGGCCAGAAGTCTCCAGGCAGGTTGACTTCATCCTCTAGCCTTGCTTTGTAGCCCAGTACTTTCCCTATTTTCCTGAGCTGAACCAGCCCTGCTGTCCCGAACAGGGTACATTGCAGAAAATCCCTTTTCTACACCTCCTTCAGAACATGTGCACAGGTAAACATCATATATGTTTATGGTCATGATCTGATTTTGTTGACCCTGAGCTGCAAAACTTGTGCAGTGGACTCCTGCCTGCTACTTGTGAATCCATTGTTATACTCTGGGTTCTGACGGCTTCAAAATGTTATCTGCATTCTTGATAGTATAAATGTATATACAACCTTGAATTGCTGGAGGGGAATTGCAGCTCATCTGCTCTGCCATGTATGCAGTAGCATTTTCCTCAGAGCTGTTGGTGATTAGTTATGAAATGGTGAGAAAATGACTAAAAAAATCTGGTCTAGGCGCAGATACTTTTCTTACACTACATTGTTTTAGGATTTTGTGAGAATACAATGGGGAGAAATATCTCTTTTATACAAGTTTATTTCCTACCTTTTCTGTGCACCTTGAAATAAAAGGTGGGACAAATATTTTCAATAACAAATAGCGTAAAATTGAGAAGACGTTTTCCTGTCCTGGATGAATGTTTGAGATATAAAAGTGAAGTATTACTCAGAAGAGAGTGAAAGAGAAGCAAAAGAAACTAAGAAAACAGAATTCAAATCAAAGCTGAAAGAAAAACAAATAATGGTGTGAATATACAGTCAAGTTTAAAAATCATTCAAGACATTTTCTGAAGACTTAATTACCTTATAGATCTTTAATAAAGTAAAAGAACAAAAAACACTGAATGAATGATCTCTTTGACTCTCTGAGTTCATTTAATTAATATTTGAAACAGGAAATTTGACAATCACAGGAGCTTTTTTTCTGAAAAAAATCACAATTAGAAATATAACGTAACCTGGCTTTTTCTTTTAATATAGAATTAAGAATATAATTCTTTTAATATAATTTTAATAATTTTTCTATTTGTGTTGTTAGAAACATTTCCTTCCAAATCCAATGTTGCATGCGATAGAGGGAACATCTTATGTATCTGCTCCCAAACTCTATCTCCTGTTCCTGCTTTGGACCCCAGCTGCACAAGATATAGCTACATTTGAGATTTTGGAAAAAAACTCAAATATTTGATAGAAATACTATTAAGGACTTGGATATGCCCTTGTAATGCAGGTGGACTCTCTTTTTTTTTCTTTTTATTTTTTCTGTCATACACTCGAAGATGAGATCTTTATTTTACTATTATTCTTATGCTGTAGCTGAATCTTTCATTGAAGATTTTGCTACAGTTATATCAAGGTTACAGAAAAGTTTAGAAGTTGTTTACTTTAAAAATTATTTTCCATTCTTAGACTTTATATCCAGGACTTATATCTTGTCGTAACATTTGAATAATTATTTGTATATGTAGGACACTAAAACAAAATGTTTCGATACTCCTTTACTGAAAGCAAATAGGTAGTGCTACAAACCCATTGGTCACCAAAAACTGCAATAATGAATTAATGTGCCTGCATAAATGAGAACAGTATTGCTGCAGCCACATTCTAGTTTCCCGTCTCTGAAGATTTACTTTAACCATTTAAAAAATAGCTAAAGTAACAGTTTTAGAATAATGAAAAATACTGTAACATATTGTCTGTTATTGTTATTATCCTTTAAATAATCCTCTCTTATTTTATAACATACTGCATATCAGATATTTTATCACAGCATAATAATTCCATATTAATTAGACAATAATCTGTAATTTGAAAAGCCAGTTCTTTTTTTAACAGAAAGCCTTTGGATATTTATATGTGAACAGTAAAAAATTAGTATAACTTTATGAGGCTAATAAAGCAAAGCAAGAAGACGACACTGTTGTATTTTAAGTTCCTTTTTCTTGCCTCTCAGTGCATGTACTGTCGGTGCTAGTTATATAAATTAGGTAAGAACTAGGCTAAAAAGGTGAAATTTTGACATGAATTCTGGTTAGGTTGACTTTAGGGTCCTCTGATTCTTACCACACATCTTGAAGTACTATGAAGGAGCTTGATTTTTAGACATGTCAGCACATCATGAAATCAAAATCTCATCACAGCTTGACTGCCTCATAGTGAGACACAAAAAATCCTTAATTTTGAAACTGTTGGCCGCTATGTCAGAATCTCCCTTGTGTTTGAGACCTGGGGATCTTCATTCAGATTCACTACCAGGAACTGGTTCAGTTCAGCTAAGCTGCTTGTCAAACGCCTACAGGAAATTTATCCTATTTCTGTAATATATACCTACAGCGATATTACCAGTATATTTCACCTGGCTAGAGTGTATGTTATTTTTGTACAGAAAATTATATTGAGTTTCTGTCAAAAGCATGAAAATTATTATTTTTTTTCACAAGGTAGCTGTTGCCCACTGCTTCAGCAGGCTGTGAAGCAGGGAGGGCAACTCCCTGGGCTATAGGATTAGGAAGGACAGCTGCCTCCAGCCTCACTTCTTCCCTGCAGTGGAGTTAGAGTCACGAGGGGGATAGTGTCATTCCCTCTAGAAAGACACAAAGAGAGAGGTAGTGACGGGGTGCATATAGAGAGACATTAGTCATCACCTCCCTCACCCTTTGGCACGTGAAATGGTATGCCTTCTTAAAGTCAACATATGCCTACCTAATGCACATAGGACCTATTCCCACTTGAGCTCTTTGGGTACTTCTATCATCAGCAGTAGAAAAAAGGGTGTTATTTACTAATATTTCTGGAGGTGCTCATTGCAGGTTGTGCCAAGGCTGCCAGTGCCACTCGATGAAACGCTGTGGCGAATGCTGTTCCCCTCAACCCAGAACTGTGGTCGAGAGGAATTAGGCTGTCAGCATGGCTCAGCTCTTACAAATTGCTAATGGATTTTGTGCATGTGTTATCTCAAGTGCCAGTACTGCTGCCTTTGTGTGAATATACTTTCTGGAAAACTATGTTGTTATAACATGTCCATGTCATTTGTACGATTGGGAAGAAAATTCATTTCTGATTTCCTTCAAGTTTGTTTTCCTTTTATTCCAGGAGGTACAAGGTCCTAGATCCTCATTTTCCAAACCCTTTTTGTTCTTCAGTTCTTTCTTTGCTTGTAAGGGCAATATTTATTTTATGTTTTTCAGCCATGCAGTTCTGTACTGGGTAATCCAAAGGTACATCAAACCCTGTGTCCTATAGTAGCAGAAAACAGAGGATGCTTACGGAAGAGTAAGAGAGCAGGGGATGCCTAAATCCTTCCTCATTACCTTCTCAGCTTGCTGTTTATGTTCTAAACAGCAAAGAGAGATGATGACTGGAAGAGGGATTCATCACCATTAGTTTTTCACAGGCAATGACAAAATGAGGATTAAGCAGATGGACAACTTCACCCAGGCATCCAAACCAGTAACTGAAACCATGTCTCTTAGGCCTCGCCCATGAAGCAGTAAAATATCACTATCAGAGAATATCTGACATTTCTGTAAAAAGAGTCTTCTTGTGCCTGAAATCACTCAGACTTGGACTAGATTCAGGACTGAATTCTGTATTCTAGCTTGGAGCCATTGCACTTATTTGTTCGCTTATATGTTCACAGGGCCTAAATTAGCATAGCAGGAGCTTTAAACGTGCAAAACAAGGGCAGTACAAACCCTGAGCTACTGTGCATGGAATTCTCTGGGCAATCCAAAAGGTGATTAGGTGAGCTTTATACATAAGATTTTTTGAAAAATGGCAATAATTTTATAGATATTAAATTATTAATCCCTATATTATTTATGGTAATATTTTTATTCTAATTAACCTATTTTGTATTAATGAGGTTTTAGTATGTGAGATGAAAGTCTGATTAATTTTTTAGTTAAAAAGCCATTTAATTTTTATGCTGCAGCATCAGGACATAGACATTATAGTGTCATAAGAGCGACAGACACAGTCAGAATACTATTTCAGCTGGCCACAGTAGAAAAAAATTCTCCCCTTTTCAAAACTTCGAGCCTCAGTTGATGTCAGGCCCAGCATCACCAGTGGAGTTTTGTAGATTTATACCAGTCAGATGTCAGCCAGTCACAGTAGTGAAATTGTAAAAGCATAATGTCGGGGTTTTTTTCATTTTTCTACCTCTCTGCCCTTTTTGGCCTCTGTCTTACTTCTCCTCTCAGGGGATCTTCAACCTGTGAAAGCAATAGCCACGTTTTCTTAATAATAATGTCTCATGTTACAGTACTGAGCATGTGTTACTCTGTAGAACCTGGGGCTACAGTCAAGCATTGATTTTTTTTTTTTTTCTCAGTAGAAATCCCTCATGGTGTGGATGGGGATTTTTACTGAAAAAATGATTGCTTGACCTGCACCTTGATTTGACACAGAGCTGCACACTCTGTTGTTGTTGCATTCCAGTGCAAAGGAGCATTGATTTTTGTCTTCTTTTTTTTAGCAAGTAATCTCTCCCTTGATAGACATACAAAAATGAAGAACACATTCATCATGACTCATTACCAAAAATAATTGATAGGCCTGCCTGGCTATGTAGTAAGTCCAATGTTAGGAGTAAGAGAGTCATGTATTATACATTTCTAACATAGTATGGTGAGGAAGCATTGGCAATGTGGTTCTAGAGGAGCAAGGCCTGAGGTCCTTTCAGCCTAGTGCCCATTCTTCATGATCTCTTTGAAACTCCTAAGCTCTCTGCTTAATAGATGTCCTCTTTGTTCTTGTCCTGTAGGGAAGAAGTTTTCAATCACCACTGATTTACTTTCCCATTTACAACTTAAACCAACAACAATGTTCAGTGACATGAAACTTTTCTGAATTTTTTCAGATAGCCTAAAAAATGTGTGATCTCTCTCCCACCTCTGCTGTTTCCCAAGACTGGCAATTTCTCCAAAGGCCACAGGAGAAGTAGGCATGACTTACTGATCAAGGTTTTGGTAAGTGATGCCATTCCGATTACTTTTCATTTGTTTTTACCAAAAGTTAACCATTGCCCAGTCGAATTTAAATTTATTAAAGCCCCAGCTCAGGCAAGCTCTGTTCAAGATCAGTGCAGCTACATAAATCCTTTTCTTGTTGCTTAGGTTAATTAAAAGGGAGGAGAGGATTTTTTTTGTTTCTGTTTAAAACTACTCATTCTTGGTAGGCAATGCTGCAAAGGTAATTTATTTGTATCTGTTATAAAGTATGCCTGTAATAACTTTTAGAATAATAATTTTTCCATCTCTAATGCTAAATGAAAAACACAGGTAAGACTCTCAATTCAGTATCTCATCAGTCTAATATAGCTTTTCTATGTCTATTTCAGTACCAACATTATAAATAATCTTTTTTTAAAAGTAAATACACAATCCCACATATACTTACATCAATATATGAGTTGTCTGGTGAATGTTAAAGCAGTTTGGAGATTTTTTTTTAAGCAAGCGTAGGCATACAGCTGCAACAATAATGTGTTACTTATCTGCATTTTATACAAAGAGCTTGTATACACACAGAAATTTATGTTCCAAGTCTATGACTAGCCTTACATATTGAGAGCTGAAAAAGCTTAAGATGAAAGGGTGACAGGAGTTACTACCTGATTTCAAGAACAAGTGAATATCTATTAAAAGCACTAAAATGTTGTGGCTTTTTTTTTTTAAAGTAAATATGTTGACAGTTTCTTTTGCTTCTAAAGAAAACCTAAGCAAAAACATGGGGGCTTAGCTGGAATTCTGCCATCGGTGAAAAATATTTTCTGTCTTATGCTGAAGGTTGAACGCACTGTTTTTCTGTTTATGTCCTATGAACTTATCCTTGCTAATTTAGAAAGAAGATCAAACGGACTTACCTGGAAGTGGTATGCGCTGGCTGTGTTAAATCAAACCAAACCCCACTGCCTGAATAGGGATATTGCAGTAGAACCGCAGGGAAGAGGTGGTCTCATGTATGACTGCATGCTGAATGTAAGTACCTTTTTATCTTTTTTTTTTTTTTTCCCCCTTTGTTAATGTTTTATTGCTATGATGCTTAAGCGGGACTTGGAGAAACTTACACTATTCCAGCCCCTTTCCATCCCATGCGATCACTTCAGAGATTGCCAGGCTCTGTGTGAGCACTGGCTAGTTCTCTTGCTCGTGTTGCTCCTGCTGGAAGGGGTTCAGCAACATCACCAGCCAACGGCTAGGTCCTCAGCCACCCCTCAGTTGCCCACAGCGATGTGTGGAGGGGAGATGCAGCAAGCTGCAAAAGGTCACCTGGGATTTTCTGATGTGATACTCTTATCCTAGGGAAAATTCCACGAAGCACTGAACCTACTTTGTTGTCTATTCTCTAAGTGCAGTGTCTGTAAACCACGATCGCCTCTCTCGGCTCTGAAAGTCTACGGCCTAGTTTTACAGCGTGTGGGCAGAGGAGTACATTTATAGCTATTTGTTGGTGTATGTCAGACTGCCCCGAGCTACTCAGATACCTGGCAGAACAGCACAGCAATTTTTGCCTCTTATGAAGATACGACTCTTACATGTACCAGTTGCCACCTTATGTTTGTGAGGCATGGGGAATTAATTGAACGAAAAGGTTGATCAAAATAATTTAACAAATGAACCATTGTTTTTTCTACTTACACATGAAAGAATTCACAATACTTTAACAGCATCAGGAAATATTCTCAGTAAAGCTTGACTGTCAAGATCGTGTATCCTCACAAAGTAAGTCAGAGCACATTATCCCCTCTTTTGAGAGATAAATGTTGAGGGAAAATGTGATTTCTTTCCTTATTTAATTTTGCTGGTTTTGGTAATATAGCTGTTATGGTTACGGATCATAACTTTGTACCATGCATGTGTTAGGAGGAAAAAAGTTGCAAAACGTATCCACTTGGTATATTTCTATAGCCAAATTATTTTATATGGGGCATGCTGCTGATGTTGCAAGAGCAAAAATCAGCACAGATGGGCCAAGATGGCTAAATAAATCTTTTAACGTACTCCTTCTGTGGATGGGGCTATTTCTTGAACTGGCATCTGTGCACAGGAGTCTGACTGGGAAAGAGACGCTCCCTTCCCTTCTGCTGAGTGACCTGTGCTGGGACTTCGGCCACGGTGTACAGGAGTGAGTATAAGCCTGTGAGGGAAGGAGAGCTGTGCCCTACTGTTTCTAAGGTGCAAGAAGGAAGCACAGAAGTTTCCAAGCTATCCATGTCAGGTTATCTTAGGTATCTGGTTATGGTGTAATTAATTACCTATCCTGTAAATGGAGAGGACAGGTGTCTCTTAGCAATGACTCAGAGCTGTAAATTGGATGGCTACATGCAGGCGGTACATACCCTGCTCAGAGACCTGTTCTGGGTCATGGAGGCTCCTGGGGTGGCTCCAGAAGCAATGCAAGTTTTGGTTGATACCAACCAAGTGACTATACAGTGCAATACTTGTTTTATTTTTCTGCTGAGCAGTCAGTCTTATTTCCTAAAGCAATTGAAGCACAGGCAGCCAAACCAATTTCCCATTAAGTATATGTGTAACAACAATTAAAAAAAAGTGCATTGATGCAAGTTTCTTTTTAGACTTCCTATACTTCTATTTGAAGGTTTTTTCCTGTTAATTTAACTAATTTGCCATTTAGGAGAGAGGAAGGAGAGGGTCATTCTAGAAGCATCGCATTTTTTAACAAGTTATGCCTGCAATTGTTTGGGTTCTTTTGCCTAAAACAAAAAATATATGCAATCTTGGGATAATAAAAATCCATTTCCAGAAATATATTCTAGAAATTATTTTTCTTCTGTCACAGATGAAGCAGAGTAAATGACAACCCATAGTGGATCTGGATGCTGGTGTTTACTTAAGAACAGCTTAGATCTTTTACCCTGCTTGATCGTCCCATACACTCATTCCCTTGCTCTCCCGCAGGCTATATTCCCAGGTCTTGAGTTTTCTTCCCTGCAGGGAGGTTGCTCCAGGAACGTCAGTCAGTCGTGTCAGTTCATGTATGCCACTGCTCACAGTAACCACTCCTGGGCTTTAGTGGCCAAGGTGCCCGGGCTCTCACTGGCATTCATTTCCACCCAACAGCCTGATCTCCAGCATCTTCCTCCTCTTCTGTGGTCTTTCCTGAAGGCAGGGTCTGCCTTTTCAAGACTGCTCCTTTTTGGGAACCTTTCTTTTTCACACTTGCTCTTCTTTCCAGAATCTAAGCCCCTTGGGTTTCCTGATCTAAATTGTCCCTTTACAGAAGCACAAATCGTGATCAGCCTCCTGACTGGCAGTTCTTGTCTCTATCAACTGGTGGACTGGGGTCATACCACTTGTGTTTCATCCAGGTGCTGTGAATGTTTGCAATCAACCCATACTGGCAGCAGCTAGCAATCATCAGACTTCAGAAGTTCAGTTTCAGGCATTTACGCACATACGTGCAATAATCTGTTACCTGTCAGCATACCAACTCAATTTTTTTTTCACTTTAAAACACCTCGTAATGGCAATGATCCTGACATGCTATTGTTTTATGCTGCCATTTCAGTTTGGGGCCTATTTCCTTGTAAAGGCCAAGGCCAACCATAGATGCTCATTAATGATAAAGCAAGAATTCAAAGGGAAGAAATTCCATTCCAGTGTGCATTTTCCTCCCTCCTTTGCTACTTCAAGGTAAGAGTCAGTTAGGCTGATATGCCTGTGTGTTCCTTCAACTGCACTTGATAAAGAATAACCTAGTTAAAATTTATACCATTGTCTTCTCTGAATATTATATGGATTACTCCAAAGAAAATGGTATGAGTAATGGAATTTGTCAGAAATAAATCAACAGAAGTTGATTTAATGACAAGAATTTTTAGTCTGCCGCAAATAGTGTTTCATCACAATGAAGCACGTTTTCATTTTAGAAGCAATTCATGTAGCTCTGAAAAGATTATATACTTATTAGTTATTAATATAGTAAAATCATTTATATTCTAAGTATAGAATACTGGATTTAATAATATGGCTTCTGATATTTATGCTGATCAATAGTTTTCTTCACATCTTTACCAAAAAGGCATCAAAGTAAGTTATTTGCTAAATCTAACACCCGTGCCAATAGAGAGGAAAATATTATTGCAGAAATAGAATATTGTACTGCAGCAAATAGCAACAGCGAGCTAATAAGAGATAAAGTGGAGCTGAAACTACAGAGAGGATGAAAAGTCATCAGCAGAAATAAATACTGAGTAACATGAGAATTAAACTTTCTTCACTCTTGCATATTTTTAATTTTTGTGACAATTCATCACCATTGTACTCATCCTTACAAGAAGTATATTGTGAATAATCTAAAAGGCACCTGCAGCTGTTGCTATTTGGTTTTATTTCCCTTAAAGCCAGTCCTACGGCTTAAGTGAGGAGTGTGTGAAGTACACATCATGGATCAAGAGCCTCAGGAGCTTTGGTGAAAACAGACATAGTTGTTGGATACTCAGAAAGGTGTATTGCATGACAGAAGAGAGGCGGTATTTGTTGCACTCCTGCATACACACCAAAGTCACGTGTGGGCACTTTGGGAAATTACAACTGAAAAGTAAGGGAAAGGAGGAGAGATGGGTGTCTCCAGAGTTAGAAGTCATGTAAACTGCAGGCTCCAGGACTTCTATAGACCATGTAGTTACCTAAATTGTGCCAAACCATGCATTTCAGGGATTTAAGTACATTTGTTTTTTTAGATCTGGTCTTAATGGAAGATCCCATTCTTTTACTTATTGCTTAAGAATAAGATTTGAGTACAATGATTTGTCTGAAGATTTTAAACTTCTATAGGTTCCAAGAATAAAAATTTTCCAGTAATGCTACACAGTATATTGCTATGGAGTGATGAGAATTATTATTCACATGATCATTTACATTTAAAGGAGTATATCAAGGCAGCCTAAAATTTAGGATTATAATGTTCTCTTACTCAGTCATTGATATTTCATTTGAAAGTAATAGATACTTTAGTTTATCACATATTTTTTCTATGAAAGAAATTGTTAGCATATTATTATTTTATACCTGAATTAGTTGTAAATATTTTTATTACATTATTACAGCTTCGTGACTGAGCTTGCTTTGATGAAAAGCGTAGAGAAAAGCGGCAGTCCATATGCCAGCTAAATTATGTTGAGAATTTATTATAATTTAGCATCATTCTCTAAGCAAAGACTCTTATTTAAATTTTCAAAGTTAGCCAATGAGCTTAATTCCCTGATGAATAAGTCCCTGAATCAAAATACACAAAAATTGCTGAGTATTTCTGAATTTTCTGAATTCTGAAATTTCTGAATCACATAGCATGTATAAACCATAAAGGTGGCAGACCTGTATTACGACAGCAGTATTAAAAATAATAGATTCAAAAGTCTCTATAATATATTTCAGTTAGAGTATCTTAAAGAGCCTTGAATAAGTAATCTCAATTTAAAAAAAAAAAAAAAGAAACTTCAAAATCACATTGGATACTTTGTGTTATATCTCTACACTGAAAATAGTTAAGACATGTTCTTTAAGGACTTGAAATTTTGTAGTAAAACCAATAAGAATAAAATAAAAATGGCCTTTTCCTGAAAAGACCAATTTTTGTTGCTGTTTTTGTTACAAAACTTTATTTTTTATAGTACACTTTGCTTTTTGCTGCTATCCTCCCTCCCTTTCCTGATTATCGTTATAATTATTACAATTATAGTCTTTAATTAATTGTTTAAATCTTTAAAATCTACCAATTTTCTTTAATAGCATGTTGATAGATGAATTATTAAAGTGTATTAATTATGAATGATTTGCAGGAAGGTAAAATCTAAACCTTGTAGGAATCTAAAGTAAGATCACCGCCAACTTTTGACTTCTATAGAAGTCAGCCAGCTCCTGAGATGGACATTTGCTGAGTCTAAATGTTCAAATTTTGTGCAGTGACCTTGTAATGTATTCTACCCAAACTCTCAATTTACAGCTCTAGAGAGCAATTTTCCTGCCCCTTTTATATAAGTAAGGAATACAGCAACTTCAACATCACTCTTAAGTATAAAAGTAATATACAAGAATAAGCAGAGTAGGGATGGGTACGTACCTAGGATATGGAATGGTATTTTTAGCAGTGGCAGCAGTAAAGCCAAGTTGTTCCCATGGGAGATCTGATTCTCTTGATCTGAACATTACTTAGTATGCAGAGAATGATGGATAATGTATAAAAATTAAAATGTAAAATTATCATTAACTTCATATAAAAGTAGTGGTGGCAGCCAAGTTAGAAGGTAGGCCTGGTGTCACTATACACTAGCTGACTTGCTCTTGATTAATGTTTGAGCAAACAATTTTAAACTTTTTCCTTGTAGTTTCTGGCTGCAGAGCATGTGTATTGCTATGCTAGAAACTGCAAAGCAAGCTTTGTTACCACACGAAAAAACTTCATCGGTGATGAATATAAAAGAATTACTAGGAGGAGAAAGCTTATATATAATATACGTAAATGTTGAAAACTCCAGACTTCAGTGAATGCAGTTGAAATGATTTGTAGGGAGATGAATATCTTTAACTGGCAGTGGTGACACATAGACCTCCTGGCTAACCCTAGCTTAAGAGCAGAGTTCCTGAAGCTGAGCAGTGCAAGCATGAAGCATAGTCTAATTATAATCCTACACCTATGACCTTTGGGTTTTCCACCTGCTAGAGGAAGGGCATTTTTTTTCCAAGTTAAGCATGGGTACTTAGCAAATCTCTTAATACAAATATGAAGCTGATATTGTTAAAGAGAAGAGGTTTCTCGGGTGATCATGGTAGTTTACAGTAGTGACATAAGAGTCACTCTTCTCCTCAACTACCAGTAACAAGCAATTTTCTGCTCTCTGTTGGGAGTTAAGTGCATACTTTTATGTATTCTGTAAAGTACCTTGATTCCATCCATTAAATATGGATTGCTCTGATTCTGCAGATCAGAGATTTCAAGGCACAAAAGTGATAACAAATTTGGTATAAATTTGAGCCATATAAAGGTTGTTAGGATCAATATTTTTTTTATTTTAGTAAATATTTGAGTTGTATCCACTCAAACTTACATAGGTTCTAACGGTTTTGATCAGTTCCTTGTGACTCACAAATTCCTCTCCCTGCAGAAAGAGGGTCATCTTCACTTGTACTAATTTAAACTGCCAAAAGAGTGTGTGAACTGAATATGGTACCGTAGTGTCTGAAATTCCATCAACGGGTTTGTGAAGGTCCCATAGTGCTCATTAGAAGACTTGGTCTTGAATGGAAAATGCAAAAGAGCTGGTAATTAAGGGGGGATGTAGGGTTTTGAGACTCGTATTAATCCAGCTATGTATAAACTCTGCAGTTTGAGATATTGGTATAAGAAAAACTAGGTCGTAATTATTTAACTATATTTTCTAGGAAGCATATTCCCTTAAAATACAAGAAAATATTTTTACAATATACATATATATATAAATATATACATATGTATATAAAATGAAATATATGTATTCTTGATTGATACTGGATAGGGATAATACTCCATGTTCATTCACTTAGTGATCTTCCTGCTGAGATTTTTCAACGTGGAGTGCCATGGTTTATGTGGACAGCTGTCTAGTAGGAAGAGATTGCCATGTTTAACTGAATTAAATCTACTTGCTGAGAGCTGGCAATGAATTTTGGTCAGTAGTACCTGAATTATTTAAAGGTAAGAAGCTCTATATTGTACTATTGTTCTCTTTAGTATAATTTTGCTGCTGTCTGTAGCCATTTTTATTGGCAGCAGAAGAGAAGAAAACACGGGTAAAACTGCATACTCTGAAAGCACTATTTGATGAAACACTCCAGAATAATATCAAGTTTAATATGACTAAATCAAATCAGTGCTTAAGGGAGTGGAGTAAGCGTTCCTGACTGAACACATAAAATATTAACACGGATAACCAATAAGGGCTTTCCTATATACGAGGAAAATAGCCCAACTGCGAGCTATGTCTAGGGAGATTTATTTGTTTATATTATCTGGAATTGATTTTGAGAAGATGTTTTTAGAAGTATAAACTTACCAAACAGTTAAAGCCCTATCATTACTTTCTCAATTTGTGTGCAAGAAGGCAGCTGACAAACATGAATTCTCTGTCTGTTATTTTAGGTGATCTTCTGGTTTCTTAATTTTTGGAGAAAAAGCAATGAAATATTTTTCAAGGAAGGAACTCTTTGTAAGTGGGGACTCTAAAGCCTGCTCCACACCAGGAGTGGTGTAGGAGACCTGACTTGTAATAACAGAGAAATGCCTCCCATAAAGACAAAACGTGCTTTCACTATTTATGAGCAATAACTGTCAGAAGATCCCTAGCTTCTCCAAGAAAACATGCAAAGGAGGAGTTGATAAACTCATCTATCCTGTCCACATCTGAGAAACTAATGCCAGTGCCAATGTCAAGATCTAGGACACTGTGCTACAGCCCCTGTGTCCAAAGTCATATGAGGGCAGAGATCCTAAAGAAATAAATTGAAAATGCAGACATTTCTTTTTCTTTTCCATCTCTTGTAGGAACGCTTTTGTTCTTTCATTTTATGAATGAGAACAGTGTGTATATATTTTGGGGGGAAAATGGCACCATTGGCAGTTGTAAAAGTAGGTTTACAAGTCCTTGCCTTTATCTTCAGGTCTGTTAACTGCATTAGAAGCAGTGTTACACAAAAGGTGAAACTGTGAGTCGTCCCACAATTATTTCTGTTACTGTACTGATGAGTGGGACAAGAATAATAGGCAAGGTAGGATAAGACTAGAAGAGTAGGTGTACATTCTCCCATTGTTTTCCCACCCTGTCTGCACAGCAGCATAAGTAACTGTAGTGATACTTAAGAAGTATTCAAGTAGTAATTACTAAAGAAATGGGATAAAATATTGTAAATTCTTGTGTGAAATAAAGTACAATTTTTGCTACTCAGAGATATTTCTAAGAAACCATATTTTTTTGTCTATTTTGTCATTTGTTTTAACTGTTCCGCTAATTTTCAAAAAAATATTTTATTTTCCAACTTCTGACAATGCTACAATCACCTATGCTCACCACAGTTGTGAGACCACAATCAGTTTATGCAAGTCCAAATTCAGTATCAACACACAGGTATACTTTATTCATAGATGGAAGTTTCAACCCCAATAGAATCAAAATACATTTAATTCACAATGGATTAACACTTCACAAAATAAGATGCTTTGTCTATCAGTTCACTGTTCTCCGTATTCACTGTTTATCATAAGGGACCTCAAACAATGAATCCTGGAACATATTTCTTTCATCATTTTATGTGACTTCTTGATCGCTGGTTCTTTCTAGTCCCTTTCATTTAGAACTACTAACATGGTGGTCTGTGTGGTTTCACTCTGAAGCACTTCAGAGCTATGAGGTGATCTTTCAGGGTGTAACCACCATCAAGGTTTGGGTCAGGCAGGTGCAATCAGAGTGCAGACAGATTTGAGATTGGGAAAAAGCAGCCATAAAGTGACATATGCACTGCACAGTAACAGAGACTGTGAATTTGTTAATCAAGAAGATAAACAAACCATCCCAAGCTTCCATGGTCTTCGATGCTTACTGAAAGGGTGCCCCGCAGACAGGCTGTGCTGCCATTAGGGTTTTTTTTCCAGTTGGAGAAGGTTGACCCTCCAGTGATGCTGGGCCATAAACAGCGTTCAGACACCAGTGTTGGCCTCTCGCTGCTATGTTTTCTGTTTAGACTTGGTGAAGAAGTACCAGTATATTGGATATTAATCTACAATTTAAAAGGTACTTTTAAATCAGGAAAAGCTTGATATTCAGGCAGAAATCTAATATATTCTCCACTATTTTAAACATAGTACAAATTAGAAAAGGTACAAAAAACTGTTCTATAAGCAAAACAATGACGATTTTTTTTTTCATGCTGTAAATTGCTTCAGCTGTGAGTTTTATCCAAGCATGGTTCATAGGGAAATGGACTTTGGCAACAGGCAGATGTTGTTTTCCTTTCAAACTCAAGCTAACAAAGCAATCAAATATGAATGGTATCAAATTATCTTTGGCACATTGTATGTCCCAATACAAATTCTTTCGACACAGAAAGAGAAATGTTTTCATCTGATCAAATACCCACATTTTTCTACAAGTAATGAAAAGAATCTACTATTACTTAGAGCTAGCCTCTAGAGGAAAGTCCGTACTACAAAGTAGACCAGAATAGTTATCACTTGTACATCAAAGAAGTAACATCAGAATATATAATAAGTATTATCAATGGAAAAAGTGATATTTTGTGACCATTAAATGCTCGTACTAACGGACTAAATCAATATCTCACATGTTCTTATAGAACCATATTTTGATAAATCATATTAAAACTATAAATTAGCTCTCTCAAAATAGGAAAAAATAATTGACTTATGACCCATGTCTGGTTTCTTTCTTCTGTCAAATTGGTCCCCACTGATTTCAAAGCTTGTGGGAAAGAGAGAGAGGTCTTAGACAGTGTGAAACTTAGATGAATCTGAAAATGGTCAGTATTTTCAGATAGCATGCAGAAGTGGGGTCTGCCTGGAAGAGTTGAGGTTTGTCATTGGCACATGCAGCTGACTTAGCTCTACATATACCAGAGGAACCTGTTTTGAATGGGACCTAGCAAATATTATATTTTATTCCCTGATTTGTTATTCTGAGCACATAATAAAACAATTATCAGTTTGAGTTCTTAGTTATTTAAAAAAAAAAAAAAAAAAGAGAAAGCTTTGTTTTCTTGGCTGTTATTAGCTATACTTTTTGTTGTGGCCTGGTGACTGACACATTGTTGGGGCAATTTATCTCACCTTGGGAAAAAGTATAAAGAATCATAAACTTAAAGTATACAACGTGCATTTATCTGCTGTACACTTTCATACATCAAGCATTTCTTAACCACACCTTTGGAATCTGGAGTTTATTTCCTATAAAATTAGTATTTCTATTCAGATCAGATTTACCCAAGTGCTTATTTGCCGTAACAGTACAGTCATAATTTTATTAAAACTTAGTGTTACAGATGGATTACTAATAAAGTAATTCTAGCAAGCAACCAGGATATTCTGTCTTAACAGAAATACCGTGTCTCTGTTTTCTACCCAGTCAATAAGAGCAATATAAACATTTTTTGAATAATAGAATAGCTTCCATCCAATATTAGACCCACCATTCACTTCATCTGTATTTAACAAACTTGTTGGGAGTAATTTTTCCCAGCTTGTATTTCTGCAAATAAAAATCCCCAAGCCTCTCTAAAGTCAACATCACCATAATTCTCTTTGTTTAGCTAAATCTCCTCTTGGAAATGTGGACCAAATTCACAAAATTTAATAAATGATTGAACATAACAGGATGATACTGAGGGAAAAATACTTCTACTTCTTTCACATAAAAATCTAACCCCAAAGTTTCCACTAGGACATGAAAATACTTACCATTCCAGATTAATGGGAGGCTATATATCATTTGCGCTAGCTGGTTGCTACATGACTCACCTTGCAGTTTCTTACTTTTATTTTTCCAAATTAATCAATTCAGAGATGTCCTAGATACCATATGCATATAATTTATATAATCTTCTGAAAAGTCTTCTGTCCTTTGTCCTTTAGTGAGTTATAAATTTATTTTGTTAACAGTTGCATTCCCTTATTCATTGATCTTGTTTAAACTGGTATTTTGCTAGAGATGTGATTCCGCAGTGGGAATTCACTTATGTTTTCTTCTGGCAATGCACTGTAGCAGAGAAATTTGGGTGCAGTTCTCATTATACCTTTGGAATCAGCGCCTCATATTTATTGAGGACAAATGTATGAGAATAAGGTGTGGATCTTTCACAAAGACAGAAGGGAACAGCATACTGAAATCCTGGTGCTTACTTTAAAATTACAGGTTTTCTTCTCTGTCTCCCATTTTTAACATGTTAAGCAGGCTTCCCTATACTTTGATTGCATATCCTGGGGCTTAAAGACACCTTGTTTTGAATCCCATAGTAGGAAAATGGCCTGTATTCATTGAATGTAGCTAACAATGTAAAAGAGTAATTCAAAATCCATGCTAAATTAAGACGAGATTTATAATCTCTGATGATTCTGCAGCAGTCAGATTCTCTCCAGCTAATCAGATCACCTGTCTCTATGAGAACTACCTGATTATAATCATTCCAGAACTTCCTAGGTATTAATGAGGAGAATTCATTTTAGCAGGCCATTAATGATTTAAAAAACTCACACAGAAAGAATGTCATAATCAAGATGAAATGGTAAAAGACCAAGTAATAATTTTGTACCTGAATGACACCCAATTTAGACATATTTCAGTTATTCAACAGATTGTTCGACAGGCTAAACAGGCATAGACCATCAGTAGTACATTAAATAACCTTCTCAACTTACCTTTCTGCTAAAAAGCTACTGGTATTTCCTGAGAAGGAAGAAAACTTGGATGAGAAGACATCAAAAAAGATTCAGCCAGCACCTTCGGGACTGTCAGCAGCCTTAGTCAAAGAATGATACTTTCTGTGTGTACCTGTGTGCATGCGCACTTCCCAAGAAGACCTAATGTGTGCCTGTCCCAAAGTTACTTCCTCAAAATTTTTTAAGCAAAAAAATGAATTGAATTATTTACAATATTTTTTCATTCTGCTTTTGGAAAAATAAGGCTATATAAATCCCCCAATGTATTTAGCTGAGATATAATCCAATAATTCTGATGGAATTAATTATAATAACATCCTAATTGAAGGTAAATTAAACAAGAGTATGACCAAGCATTGTCACACTAAATGAAAATTTAAATTACACCAGTTACAGACAGCTCTGTCCTAGAATTATGATTTAAAGAGTGTGACATTTTGGTTTCAAGTTAATCAATGAATGCTTTACAAACATTTTGAAGCCTTCCTTGATCTATTATAGGGTAAATTATATCTAAACTTCTGTCAGATACTAAGCAGGAGAGCAAAGCGAGTTCACTTTGGAGAGGACAAAATGTGTGGAATGGAAGAGGGAGCTCTTTGCTCAGGAGATGTGATACCCTCACAACTTGGGGTTTTCTCCGGTCCCTTCACCAATACACCAAAGTGCACTTGGCTGGTATCTAATCAGTCACATTCCTACTGTGTTTATGGAGTATCAAAGGAAAAATTTTCTGACAGGAAGAGCATAGATCTAACAGGCTGGTGAAGCTTACCATCATTTCTCCTATGCCTTATTTTCACCACTGTGTTTATCAGGGAGCTACATTTTCCCAAGGGAGTGCAGCCGGTGTCCCAGCCGGAGGAGGGGAGGCTGTGCCAGCAGCAACCCACCCATATGCTCCGTGTTTGCCCACAGAGCTTGTGTGAATGGAAGGAGGGACTCAGCACCTCCGTGGAAATTTTTGCCTCCCTCCCCTCTGTCTTAGCTCAAAACACAACTAAAATACATTATTTTATCATCATTGACATATCTAGCACAATTTTATCTTGTAACAGTTATAACTCCCAGTTCCCCATAAATCCCTTTGCCTCCTGATATGCAGCCTGTGCTATCCCCCACGCTGACCCAGAAAGAGCTCAGGCAGCTTTTCTGACTCATGCTCTCCTCATCATCACAAACCTGGGTATTTTTTCACCACCCCCACCCCCCACAACAAAAACCCTGATACAAATTTTTCCAGTCTAACTCACCAGTCATGTCAATCCCTTACCTCTTTCCTGCCTCCTCAGATGTCGAGAAAACAAGCCTCTGAAAAAACCCAAGCCCTTCATCAATAGAGCTTGTCAGCTGTGGGCTCTGTGACTGCATTTTCCTGCTCTTTAGCAGCAGATCTTAATATCTCTAAGAAAATGACTGCACAACTAACAGCCTGTACTTTTCATCCATCCATAAATGCACAGCTGGCATCCTTATGGGATTTTCTATTATGCATATTCAGCCTAGCATTTTCAAATCTTCACATGGCCTGCATTATTTCTTCTTATGGGGAAAAATATTGTAAGCAGAGGGCTGTTCTCTTAATCCTCTGGATTTAGCTAAAGTTAGCTTTGGGATTTCAACAGAAAGGCTTTTCATTTTCACTCACTCCTATCTTCCATGGTGTCCCAGAATCTTTGTGGATGCTGGTAAAGAAAAAGTTTCAGACTCGCTTTAGGAATTATGGAGCTTCTCTTCAGCTAGGGGTTGTTGAAGACCCAGGTTCCAGATACTGATTTAATGTTATGTCCTAGCTGCCATTTTCTCAACAAGGAAAATTAGTTGTTGAGTGTCGAGTGTTAATTTAATGGTCCTATTGACACAACCAGAGGGACACACAAAAGAAAGGGAGCTGGTTTATCAGTTTGTTCTAGTTATACTCGATTTTGTTTACTCATTTAAACAGCACTGTCAAACCGTGTCTTTCTGGAGATGCTTACATATTTAATCCTTGTGATTAAATTCTGCTCTTTTGCCTTCCTGAACTCTTGAAGACTTATGTTTGGCAGCATAATTTCTCATTTCTGGTGATCTCCTCAGTAATATAACTAGACCAGCTCAGAAATGGTCACCAAAACCAATTTGATCGAAGCATGTCTTTCTCCTTTGGCCAGATAATTGTCATATTGAGGGCCTGCTCTGGAATTTCATTAATGAATACCAAGAGAAAGAAGGATTGTCAAAATCTTTACCACTATAATTAAGACTGTATTTGCTAGAAGAATGATGTTCAGATTAGAACAGTTCCTTACACTTATGAATCATCATTTCCTAATGCTATGTTGCTGACTGGTTCTTTTTTAACAGATGAATCTAAGAGATGTTCTATATGGCAATCTGGACAGTTTAAAGTCAGTGCAGATCAGTAACCCATCCAGAAACTAATAATCAATACGAATATTGCAGCTCAGAAGAAGTCATTACCCTTTTTGCTGTCTGTATAATGGGGTAGATAGATAGTAACTGAATGCTTTTAAAGAGCTATTTCATTTCCCTCTCATGGCCAACTGGAGCCAGAATCACTTTACAAGCCTGTGTGTCTAAAAACCAGTGATTCATTTTATTTTTTGACTTAAAATTCTGGATGCTCATCGATCTGTCTAAATTCTGGGACTATTTTATGAGGTGTAGCAAAATTAAAGCGTAACTCTGTTGCCTTTGTACCTGCTGACTTCATCAGGAATGACTTGGAACCTGAGCTGCAGAGAGGAAGGTCACCCTTTGAGTCAGTCTTGGAGAGGAGTGCAAAAATCTAAAAGTTAGATAAAATAACAACACTCTCTTGAATGCCTGACCCAAGTAGAAGAATCCAAACCTCTAAGTTATCTCCTAGGGTTCCTATATAATGGGAGAATTGGATGACTCTGAATGGGGTCCCCAAAAGGCAACATATTCTGTATAGCATCATCTAGTCAGCTCACTTGGTGAACAGATATATACTGTGAGACAGCACAAAAGCCTAAGGTTCTGGATTTATCTTTGAATGTTGCTCCTGTGAAGACTCATATAGGAAGGTAATATTGTTCCTGCCGTTGCCCTGAACTCTCTCCTGAAAGCAGGTGTCTATTTCCTTGTCTTTAGTGGCTTGAATTGGTCACTGGAGTAGGAAGGTTATCTCTATCTTTGTTGGTATGCTGTAGTCCATAAGTTGTAGCACTGAAGCAAGAAGCAGTAAAGTAAGATTCTGTTTCTTCTGCAAGAAGATACTATGAACACATATGGTCATGAGATAACCTGCAGAAACTGTATGTTTAGGGGAAAGAAGATTTCTCTGTCTCAGCTGAGTTATGTCCTCTGTTGCATTGTCTTTCTTGTTCAGAGTTTTCAGTTCTTTGGCAGGATTGTTTTGACCTTCGTGTCTCAGACAGAATGACTTTACTGGAAATACTGAAGATAAAACAGGTAGGCATTTATGTAGTATTTCTATTTTGCAGCTTGATTTACAACTTAAGAAGACCTTCTGCATCACACTGTTGCTTAGAGATTTGCAAATTACCTGTGAGTGTTCTTAATGATTTCCTATTGTGATATTTGCTCACCATCCAATTTTGAGACTTGAAAGAGTAAAACCTTAAAGTCATCTATCATAGTGTTTAAGACAATGTTAAATGTTAAGGGTGGTTAAAACACTGGGGCCCAATTATCTGCATATGCTGTGTTAATTATCTTTTTTTTCTTTTTTTGTAATTTCTGGGATCACAATATCACCTATTTACACTCATTTACAGTATGAGTGATAACTGTAGAAACACAAAAACTGGCTATGGTACTAAAGTTTGCTTACCTGTTAACAACCCCTTGGTGAGAGCCAGTGGAAGGTCAGGAGACTGATTCAACAAATACATTGCTCACTGGAAATTGCAAAGTTTGGTGACCAGCGAATTAAAAAAAACCAGCAAATTACCATCATTAGGTAGTTATATAGGGACATGATTTTACTGAGATATTTGAATGGCTAAGCCAATTTGGTACAAGTGTGTGCAGGCACTTAATAAGCACGCACTTCTAAAAGCTCAGTCCTGTGATTGCAAATTTTTCAGGATGGCTGCAGGAAGCTGTGAAGTTAATGTCATTTATTACTAGCAGTTATCAAAGAATAAGCTTAGTGGATACCTTTTAGTTATTTGCAAATAGATGCATCTGTTTTCAAGCAACCAGGTGTCTCCAGGCCCCCATTAACATGTTTTTAATAAAAACAAATTGCCAACAACACAGTGATGGGTGTCCTAAAACTGTTTTCTTACTATGATTTAGACCTTTCATCAATCTATATTGTGAGATGACATTTGCACACTATACGTGTGCTAAATGATAATGAAATGCATAACACCACCTTGTGCTTTATATTGCTTAAAGACCCTTTTGTTCCTTAGTTAATAATTCCATTTTGTTTTGAGCAATTTGTACAGTCTGGGGGCAAAGTGACTCTATAACCTCATTTGGGAACAGATTTCTTAAGGGATTGCCTGTTTTAGCAACTTTCCTCTCAGCTCCAGGAGAGTTCACTGAAGTTTTTTCCCCACGATGTGTTGTATTTTCATTTCTTTTCCCCAACTAAAACAACACGTTCAGCCAATTTCTTCATAAATACTTCCTGTTTTGCCTGTCTTCTGGGAAAGGAATGAAGCAACTGTCAGTTAGGAGGTAGTGTCTGCAAGGAACTGGAGGGAAAGAGTAGGCAGATGAAGTGCTTGACAGCACACCAAGGAAAAAGCTGGAAAGTTCAAACACGGAAGCATTGATAGTGTGAGGGGGCAGTTTGTTTTCAGGGTGGAGGGACAGCTTACACATACACACACAGAATCTTAGTGGTTGGAAGGGACCTATGAGATCATCGAGTCCAACCACATTAAAAAAAAAAAACAAAAAAACCACCCAAACAGACACAAAAACACACCCACAACCCAAAACAAAACAAAACCCACAAAAACCACACAAATAAGCACCCACCAACTAAACCCCACACCCACAACCCCACACACAACAACCCACCACAAACCAATAATCCTGGGCGCTAGAGCATGCCCTGAAGACCATGTCTACACATTTCTTAAATACCTCCAGGGATGGTGACTCCACCACCTCCCTGGGCAGGCTGTTCCAGAGCCTGAACACTCTTTCAGTAAAGTAATTCTTCCTAATATCTAATCTAAATCTCACTTGCTGCAGCTTCATACCATTTCCTCTGGTCCTGTCATTATTCCCTTGGGAGAAGAAGCCAACCCCCGCCTCTCTACAGTCTCCTTTCAGGTAGTTGTAGAGGGCAATGAGGTCTCCCCTCAGCCTCCTCTTCT
>JAOXNO010000013.1:86246820-86290547 GCA_028565335.1 Limnodromus scolopaceus
ACTGGTGGGATAGAAGAGAAGACAACTTGTGTTCCTGACCCCTTGAGCTGCTGCCCTAAGGCTCTAAAATCTCTTTTTAGATGCTCCTCAGCCTCTCCACTTCATCCTTCAGCTGGGCCACCAGGTTGAGCAGATCATTCACCTGTTCACATCTTATACAGGTGTTGTCTCCGCTACCCTCCATTGCCAGCGCCAGGCTCCGGCACTCTCCGCACCCAGAGGCCTGCACGCCCATATGTTTGTGTGGGGCCTCTATCTGGGTGCCCACAGCTTTCCTAAACATAGCCTTCCATCTGGTAGAGACCACAGCTGAGTCCCCAGCAGCGACTGACCTTACCTTGTACGCTAGTAGAGGCACAGGGCCCGGCCACTGCACACACCAGCCCTGCTTGCTCCCTCTGGGCTCTGTGGGGAGGGACTAGTCTCTGCCCTCAGGCCCTGAGGCCTTTTATCCCCTGGAGGCGGGATAAACTGGGTGTGGCTCCGCCCAGGCTCCGCCCCCCAGCTGACAGCCCCCAGGACAAGCAGAGGCCTTGGCCCGGCTTCAAAAAAAGCCCCAAAAAGAGCATCTCATCAGCCTTTTTCGCTACAGATCCCTTCCCCAGCGCAGTCTTACCTGCCCTGAAGCTGGTCTCCGTGGCAATATTCTTAGCTTGCTGCTTTATCTATTTTATCCAGTACTTGGATTAATTTTATTAAGAGATGAGAAAGTGAGAAGAGCAAGACATAAACATACATCTCCTCAGTGTTATGAGATCTATCCCAATTGACAGAATCCATCTCTTTAATTACAGAGACAATTGCTAGATGGAAAATGACTTCAACTGAACAACTGATTTTGTATGATAACAGTGGCAGTCCCTATCCTATTAAAAGCCCCGTTAATCTACTCCCTTATAGCATTCAGTCTCTATGTTATTGACATTTAATCACTTTGAATAAGAGCGTAATACTGATAATTCAACAAAGTGACTTGTAAAAGCTTACCCAGGCCTATAACAAGTTCTGAGACATTGCAGGATTAACTCCGCATTTTTTTTCCTGCAGATCAAATTCCTAATGAAGTCAGGGTAACTTCTTTGCTTTTGGATAAGTGTTCAGTCACTACTGAAAAATTTAGAAGGGAGGTAATCATAATAAAGAAGTCTTTAACATATACCTCTTCAGCCCACAGTTTGTTTTTTTTTTAATTTTAAAGCAAAAAGTAACCCCAGAGATTCTAGATGCTGGTATTTCAAAAAAAGATATGGGATCATCTGCCCTGGTGTGGCACAATGTACTGAGATAGAAAACTGCATCAAGTGTATGGAGAACTATTTGATAAAATAACTGGGTTTGGCCCTATTCAACAACCTCTATACCACGTTCCGGTTGCAAAGGACTGTCTGCAAAACCTCGTTTCTTCCCAAGGAGGTTATGACTCAGTAAGCAGGTAGGGGAACTTTATAGCACACTGGTGGTTCTGGTTTTCAAAGAACACTGGTGCTTGGCACAGAAGATCTGTAGTTTGCACATTCGGTGTTCAGGCTCATCTTGTAAACAGTACGTTGTGTGTTTGTGCTCTTGTTTAGTGGGCCATAGCTCCCTTGTACAGGAGACATAAACATGACAAGTCATTATGACTCTGCACTCATAAGGCTAGAAATAGGCAATTTATAGCAACACCCTGGAATGGCATCACAGCTGGCATTTCTGTAGATTACCATGCTAGTGACAGTTTCTTACCATAGCATTTTTAAGACATCTGTGTTTGACCTGCTTTTTAGATCGTGACTTCTAAAAAAACGTATTTACCATCTGATGCAAGGAGTGTTTGAAACTTTTTTTTTAGAGGAGAACTTTTTTGTTCATTTGGTTTTTTTACAAACTCCTTTGAAACTTCATTTTCAGTATATTAATTGCCAATATATTTAAGGTTTTTTTTCATTGTGAACAAAATATTATTTAATCTCTGAAGGAAAATATTGAACTTGACATCTGTGAAAAGTATCATCTTTGAAATTGTTTGTGGCAGCGATGTCTTAAATCTGGCAGATTTAACCCATATCCTCCTAGCTGCAGCAACAAATGAGCAAATAACAGATGGGGACGGTATCAGGGCAAATTATGTCTGTCTGCTTCAGATGATGTTTCTACAGCTTAGGATAAAACTGCAGGTCTCTTAATGCTTAGAGAAATCATCCGGCACTGCAGATAGATAGATAGACATTTAGAATATCATTTTTTAACAGAAGAACATAAACTTTCTGCTAACATGAGAACTGAACTCACATATTTCCTTTTCACTCTTCTCTTAGTTTAGATGAGAGGCTATCACTATGAATAGGACAAAATTTTTTCTTTTATGCCATTACAGTTTATAAACAAATGTGGGGTTTTTGCGTGTGCATGACAAACCTTTTCTGCCCACATCAACCTCTCCCTAAAAAAGGATGTGCATAGTCCCATTAATAATCATAGAATAGGTCTAATGGGACAGTTGTAACACTGAAAGGAATGTGAAGGGGTTTATCATCAGGAAGCTAGCAACAGAGGGCTAAGTACGCAAACAGTTCTGTATATGGCACGAGTTATATAAAATGCTGAAAACAGATACACAAATATTCTGAAGTTTCCAATGTTTTCTTCCAGTTGATCACTGTTTTCCTATTGTGCAGTTACTATTAGATATGATACAGATGCTGGCCGAAGCTGTAATTGAAGCAAAATTCTCAGCTTTTTTTCAGATCTGTACAAAATATCAGCCCATGAAGACTGGGTGATGAGAGCTAAGCAGAGGAAAAGGGAAGCAGGAAAAAAATACCAGTTTTTTTTGTTTGGTTTTGGTGTGTTGTTTTTTTTTTTAATAATTTCAAATTTCAGGAGAGTTTTTCAACTGTTAAATTTCATCCTGTTTTCTGGCTACAAAAGATATTTCCTGCTCTTCAGTTATCTAAAATGTGAGGCAGATGATGGAGAGCAGTTGTCTTTTTCTCACTTTTAACACTGCTGTAAAGAGGATGATAGAACAAGGTAGAATTTACAATGAAAGAAAGAGGTTAAGAGATTTCCTCCCTTGTTTTCTTTAGGTAAGTCTTGTGTTTCCTCTAAAACTGATATATGAAACCAATGGGAAACTGCAAACTCTACCTCTTCACATTGGACCACGTGTAGAAGTTTATGCTACCATTCCTCTTTTTAGGATAAAATTCTTGATATCCATTTCATTAGGTCGGAGCAGTGAGCTGGGATTTGATGTTGATGCTATGAAATTCTTTCTTCTAAAAAAATTGAATAAGCAAAATACTGCTACCAGTGATCCTTTCCAGAGTAAGCTTTTAGGGTTTGTTGCTAATAGCTAGTCTTTAATATTTATGTAATTCTCAAACAGTGAAAGAGGCTGAAATTGCACAGTGCACCAAACAAACAAACTGTATAAGAAAAACAAAACAGTAGTCTGTGTGTGGGCACTGTGTTGTTGCTGACCGAATATTTCCATATTGCCTAGCATGGGACTAATTGGTGATACTTTTCCTTCTTCTTCCTCACCTTTCCTGTCTCTGAACACTAAAATACACATGTATATGCCCTAATGTTATTTAAACATAGTGATAAGGAAATACGTGTTACAGACTCTTTTTTGTTATGTCCGAGTGTTACTATATCAATGTTTTGGGACAATTTAAAAAGTTCTCATCTTTCAGTTTTAATTGCCACCAGTAGATCTAGAATATATGGGGATAAGATAATGCTGAATACTCTGAGGTTCTGTTGAGTATAGAAGAGTACTGTGTGTGCAAAATATTGGTACTAGACAACGAGTTTGGGAGGAAGGAGCTGGCAGGTGGGTCAGAGGAGAAATAAGACATATGCACTTCAGCCAAGACAGAAGCTTTGTTCATTACTGAGGTTAAGTCAGTTTCTTAGAGTTCTGTGTCTATATATTTTGTTTCTAATCATGCGTACAATTTACCCTCTGTTAGCAACCATATATCTGCTCTATTTTCTCCAAATAAAGCTGTGAGTACACCTTTCATGGAGACAGGTTTTTAAAAAATGAAAAGGAAGATATTTTCCCCTGTGGACTTTCAACCTGTTACTGCTGTCCTTTGCTTTTTTCTGGTGTTTATATACAGTCCTCCTATGCACCCTAAATTTTATTCTGTTTAGGCAGCAGTAAAACAACCTACCTTCCAGCCTCCTAAGAAACAATTTTGCTTGCAAGATTAATGTTCAAGACGTGGGTTTGGAATACTTTTTGCCTGCTTTTCTAAGGAAATGCGGCATATGGAATTGCACTGTCCATCTGCCAGCTTTTCCATCTTCTACTTCTCTTGCAGGGATGTTTATGCCTGCTGGCCAAGTTCAACCAGGATCAAAGACACTGAATTCCTTAAGATCACCAAAAATTGATGGTGGTTAAAGGACAGAGACTAGCATCACTGAAACCCCCTGACATAGTGGCAACATGGTGAAACCAGCAGTTACCTGTTCTGCTTGGCCTGCTGACTAGCCCACATATAGTAGCTGTCTAATTAATACATGTATGTCTGCAAGCTGATCACAACATATACCAACTCTTCCCCAGCTGGTTGGTGTGTGACTCAGATACATGCCACCTCAGGGAGGTGCTAATAATACAGAGGGGCTTAAGATGGTGTTCAGACAGCTAGAATTGTCACAATGATACATGTAGAGGGTGTAAAAAATTAGAATCAGTTGGCAGCCAAACTTCAATTGTTTTGCTGCTCACTATTTTCTGTTGGTCTGATATGCTTTTCCAGAACTTCTTGGGAATTTTCAGAAATTCTCTTGGGAGAATGCCCTTACTGTATCTGAGTAAGAAGGAAGAATGTCTCTGACCATCTTCTAGAATGCAGGAATCACAGCAGTTAACTAAAACTATGTATGTCTCATTTATTTTATTATTTGCCCTTTTGTGGCCCTTGTTGATGGTTTCTGAAAGTTGGGACTCTCTTAAGTGCTATGAAAAATAAGAGAAGAGATCATTTTCATCATAGGGAATGCCTGTGCATGGAAGAATGTTTAGTTGTGTCAATAACTTGAAATAATTAGAAGAGTATTTGCTCACAGAGAGGCAAGGGATGTCTACATCTCTTTACAAGAAGTGGAGCAGCAGAGAATCATTTAAAAACAAAACAGAATGGCTGATCCCTAGCTGTTTGAAAGTAACGACTTTACAGACATCATTGTTAGCCCCTGTCCGGCCCACCTTGGCAATAATCTGCCAGTCTGTTTCCACGGCAATTTTTAACACAGAGATTTCACTCTTCCTTTCTCAGGTAGAACTTAAGGAATACTAATAACTTCATCATGTAGTTCTAGTGCTGTGGTTTTGTCACATTCCTATTTCTTGTGGTTTCTCTGCTCTGGTCTTACCTTAGGTACCATCTCTGACTTTATTACAGTTCCTTGTACCTGTCCAAGGGCCCTGTACCGGCTCTTGCCTTTTCATCTGAAAATATGCCCTACTACTTAGTTCCTCAGGCTCTCCAACCTCTAGCCTGATGCAACATTGACCTTCAACTAATCCCTTCAGTAGTTTGTGTAGACTGTCAGTTTTCCTGGACTCCAGGTCTGATTACATCCCTATCAAACCACGTCAGCTGGAATAATCAGTGTTCTGGTTATGGGTCCTGTCCTGTCCAGATTTCAACTATCTGATCTAAGTCTGGGCTTTGCTTGGTTATCATTACTGAGAAAGCATAGAAAATTAATTTCCTGATCGGGGCAACAGACTTTATGTGAAGGATTCATGTGGTGCTACAGCTGAACATACAGGCTGTAATAATGAAAATCACACAAGGTTAGATACAGAAAAGAAAAAAATGGGGATAGAAAAGAATCAGGTATCAGGACATGGGAATCCTACCATATTTGCATTGTTTCCTTTATAAATGGAGGGCGAGAGGAAGAGAATTGGTTTTCATACTTGATCTGCATTTTCATATTAAAATGACAGCTACTCTATTTATGAGATTTTGGCAATGTTCTTAAATCCAATGGATTGTCAAGAATGGTGTTATTTGTGGCAACAGTAGTTTTTGATTGTGATAATTTATAAATTAAACGTGCAAATAATAACCGTAGAATGACATATTGCTATATTCGGTAAATGTCTTTGCTGAATAAGAAATCTGCTTTTCCTTATGTAGAATTAATAACTCTGTGTAAGGTAAAACCCCACCTTGTTTCCTATAAATACAAACGAGAAAAAATCAATGATTTCTGTTGATTTTCAAATTGCTGCAGACATCTACAAAAAACATGACTTCAATGTCAATCAAATGCAACAAAAAAGACTCCAAAAGATAAGTCATTTTACTCTTAAAAGTTATGATGATATCCAAAACAGAGGAACAAAAAATTCAACCTGACTTTGATTTAATAGTTTTCCAAGGTTTATTTATTTATTCCCCAGCAGATGCTGCATTTCCTGAAAAGGTTTAGTTCAATGGGCCAATTATTTCACTCATGTGTGTAAACATAATAACTGGGAGATACACAGCCATCAATCAGGATCCACATATTCTAAATCTTGGTTTTAGAAAACACCAAATATTACTTCATGATTCTATTTTAAATATAAAATAAGTGCGGAGCCTTGATTGCTTTTAGGATTATAGTTGGAATATAGAAGTAAAATGATACATAGTACGCAGGGATTCATTATTTCATTAATAGAAGTTATCTATTCTATTATTGGAAAGTAGCCCTGTCTGTCATTCCCTTATTTCCATTAGATAAGTCATATTTTTACATAATCACAAGAAACAGTGCCTCTGGAAAACACTTCTGTATATGAGGGAGCAAATTAGACACAGCTGAAACCCCTATTGTGTAGCGGTGACATCTCTGCTAGTTCTGCCTCAAGTGCTATAAGAAGTGGTGTGTGAGAAAACTCACAGAGTAGAGGCAATTAAGATTGAAAGAGAGAAAAGTTGAAAATTATGAGACAAAACATTGCAAGGTCAGGATGCCAAGGCACACCAAGGAATGCTAATAGAGACAAAGAAGTCTGAATACTGACTATAGGGGAATTTTCTGACATTTGAAAATAATATGTATAAAAACACGTTGAAGCATTACATGGTTCTTGGGATCTATTTATATTTTCTTAGAAATATTTGGTAAACTAAATCATGAGCAAATGACCTGTACAAATAAAAGCTGTAGGGAAAGAAAATTGTGTCTACATTGTTTCCACAGTATTAACAGCAGCACAAGCACAACACTATGGAATTGTCTGTTAGGGGAGCATTTTGTAAAGTATAAATTAGCCTTTGTATGTGAACATGTGAAATGGAGGGCTAGGATTTGTAAGGACACATAAACTAGAGATACTCTTTCCTTTTGCCGGAGGATAAGTTGGGTGGTTTTTTTGTTTGTTTGTTTTCTGTTATCATTGTTTTCTACTCTACAAAAGCCAAAGCCAAACAGTCCCCCAAATTCCACTTGGAAGAGTCATAGTGTTTCAGTGTTAGTTTTGGCTCCACATCAATCTGTAAAGGAGAGTTTTCCAATTTTTCTCCCCCCATCAAACCCCACAGACAAATCCTCTTCCATCAAGAAATTTGGATATTTTTGTGTATTGAATGAGAGCCAAAGGAAGTATTTCTTCTAAGACTGACAATCCTATCAATGTATATTTAATTGTTAACATAAAGAGGAGCTATTCCAACACAGAACATGGTACAAAGCCAGTTTTATAGCACACTGATTACAGCTCCTACCTGGTATTTTTGAGAACTGAGCAGGATTTTCTACTCTGATACAGATACATCAAGTACTGTCCTCCCATTTGACCAGAAATTTCACACTTCATCTGAGAAAACAATGTGATCCAAGTTTAGTAAAAACTTTCAGTTTGAGACAGTAGTTCGCAAAACAAAAAACAAGGAAACATACCTAGAAATGCTTCCTCAGATAAGTCCTACTAGCTGTAATCTGGATAAAGATTCAGAAAACATTTTTTACCTTAGTATTTTTAAAGATATGCACATGTGTTTGTAAATTCAATCACTTATTTAAATTTCTTAGGCTCAGATGACAGGCATGTCATAAGGCATGCGCTCTAATGCATTTCAGGATGCAGGCTTTGATAGTAGCAGTCAAACCAGTCTATGGAATGTGATCTTCAATTTTAAGTTTATTAAAATAATGTCTGCTCCATTCACAAGCTGGAAAATTCTTTCACCTTCAAAGAATGCATTAAAACCCCTGTGACTGTCCTACTTATGGTCCAGTTGCATTTCAGAAACTGGAGAGCTAAGCCTCATGTATACATTCACTCCAGGAATGAAAGGTTTCCAAAACAGATATAGGATACAACAAGAAGTCAAATCAACTATGTATTAGGTAACAGGTTTTTTTTAGATCATTATATAGTGCCCAACATGTCATTTTGGGGCACTATACATATGACCACCGAGCTGGATCAAGGGACATTAAAAAAACAACACTTACTCTGACCACTTGCGATACTGATAATCCTCTATTTGTAAATTTTAGCTACTTTTTTCACTGAATGGTGAGTTATTGCAAGAAAAAATTGCCCTGCATGAACATAAATGTTTGACAAGGAAGAGTTTCTAAAATCTAGGGTACAGTCTGTGGTAAAAAATTAAGGAGAAAAGCACTTGAATGGCATGCAATACTTAATTGACATATGGAATAACTAAGTTTGAGTCTGTGGTATTGGCTCTGCTTAGGGAGAGGGTTTAAACCTGGGCCTCTTACATCTTAAGTGAGTGTTGTAGTTGAAACTATTGCACTTTCTTATTAAGAAGTTGGACATTTAAGAATTTAAGTATTAATTTTTGTAAAATATTGAACTTTGGAGAAGCGTATCTGTGACATGAGGGAGTAAAAATATTTCTTTTAAGGTTTTATCACAATGCAAAATGAAAAAGGAATAAATTTCATAACACTTCAAAGAATCAACTTCCCTCGCCCAAAGAATCTTGAGGTAATCTCAAGATTATTTATCACATTCTCCTTATTGTATTCAACTTCTTAGGGCTCTTATATTGATATTTCATGATGATTGCTGGATTAGGTTATTGATTTAATTTTTCTATGTATTGTTTAAAGCTACAAAATTCTAGCATATCCCAAATAGGTCAGTGATGTTGTTAGATAAAAGGAGTTATAACTAGCTTAAATAATATTCCATCTGCTATTAAGAAAACCAGGATTTAAAGGCTTAAGAAATTAATAAGAACAGAAAGGACATTTATTCATTGTATTACAGCTTCCTTCAGAAATGCAAAAATGAATGCAACATGACGCAAACATGAACAATTAATACATGAGATTATTTCTGTTCTGTTCTATTCTATTTAACTAAATGTTAAACAGATGATTGGCAAACAAATTAAGCAAAACATTTAAGTATAAATTGTATGGAAATCAGTGGTCACAGACTGCATAGGATTTGGCTAAAAAGAATAGGAGTCCAATTTAATATGTGGATTATAATTAGGAAAAAAATAAAATATACATCATAAGCATGCTGTCTATGCTTACAACATGCTGAGCAACAGGTAACACAGAATTCAGGCATGTGTCATACCAGTTAAAACCCAGGCAATATGTTTTTTAATCCTAACATTAAAATCCTAGTTTCATCATATCTTTGATAATCAAACCTGGATTCTAATTTTGCAGATATAAAGGCTGGTCACAAAACTGTAATTTGGTTCCAGCCTTAAGCCTTTCTCAAACTCACTGATTTTACATTAAGAGATTCGGATTTACACTGAAATTTGATTAAATATCGGGAAAAGAAATCTTCCACCAAACTCTCGTGTTTTGAATCATGCTTGCAAAGTACAATGATCACATATGATAAGCAGTGTTTATCTGATGGGGAGATTTAAGGATCTGTGTTAGGATACTATTTATTCCTTGTAAAGTGAGAAAAATGTAGCTTTAACTCATCTGATTTCATGAAGAGGTGCTTCTATTTATTCCATTTAATAAAATACAAGGAGAAATAGCAGTGCAATCCCAGCAAGTTCTAGAGAAAAGCTCTCTGTGTGCAAACCTCTGAACGATACTTTATGTATTCCCTACTAATGTATGGCTAAAGCTTATGGACATGCAAACTGGCTCTTCTGAGGTGCTGTTGTCAAGAGCCAACAGTGTAACTTACTGTAAGTAGTGTGGCTGGCTGTAGATAAATGAGATGCAGAGCAACACCATAACATCACAGAGCACTGTGAGTTCTTTACCTCATGCCATTATATTGAAGGCCATTACTCGTGTCAGCTATTCAAAGCATTACAGCACAGCTCTCTAGGCTTTTACCATGCCCGAGTGAAGCATGACAATTTCAGACAGTGCAACAGCAGTGAGAAACTTGAACAAATCTGACTGATACTTCGCAAGATTTCAACGTGCATTGCCCTTTGTGCCACATTCCTAATGCATCCACAGTGCAGCACATTAATCACATTAGATGATGCATCAGTCTAAATCTAGTGCCTTGAAAGTTTATTTTCACAGGCAAACTTTGGAAAGGGGCTAATGACCTTCCTTAGCTTCATCTAGAAAGGTTATCAGAGGGCACAGATCAGTATTATGGGACTATTATGCCAGAAGTCACTTCCTGATATTATAAACTGTGTTGGAAAAAAAAAATCTCAGACTCACCTAAATATCATATAGAATCTTGAAATGGCTTGGTTTGGAAGGAACCTTTAAAGATCATCTATTCCAACCCCCCTGACATGGGCAAGGACATCTTTTACCAGATCAGGTTACTGAAAGCCTTATCCCACCTGGCCTCAAATACTTCCAGGGTTGGAGCATGCACAATTTCTCTGGGCAACCTGCTCCACGGTCTCACCACCCTCCTGACCGGAGGCCTGCCCTTATGTGCTGTATGCCCTGACCCTCACCATCCCAAAGGCCCTGAGCTGTGCTCACGTCACACACATCAGTGTCCTTCCTGGACTGGAGAGACCAGGAGGGGACACAGGAATCCAGATGCAGTCAACAGAGTATCAAATAAGAGAGGAGGAAAGCATTTTTACTGTTTTTGTTTGTTTGTTTGTTTCATTGTGTTTAACATTGTTTATTACCTAATCTTGAAAAGAACTCCTAATGAAGCATCTAGAAAGGACCTTAATGCTGAAGGCCAGCCCCTCGTCTTGGCATAACTGCAGTATTCTTCTTCTCCAAAGGAACCGCTCTCTCTCTAGCATCTTTAATCACTCATCAGGCAGCCTTCTTGTCCCCAGACTGAAGAGGCCCCACGTTCAGGTCTTGGTGGCCCTCTGATGGACAACTCCTGTCACCTGATGCAGCAACCCAGTGGAAGCCAGGTCATGTCAGAGCAGAGAGATGGTACCCCTTCAGGAGGGGTGGGATGGGGGCTGGGAGAGAAGGGCTCACACCACCCAGAGCAATCAACAACATAATTGCTCACTGATGGGAGATTGGTTGTAGGGGGAGTTATGGGAGGCCACCGATACAGATTATTTCTGCAGGCATGTTATTGGACTAGCTGCAGTCCTAATCCTGTTTGACACCTGTCGCATACCTGTCTCCATTTCAATCAACCCCTTCCCTCTAAACTTGTGTTTTCACATAGATTGTGCTTTCCTAATTCTCTTGATGAAGATTTTCTGCAGAGACATAGTGTTACAAGATTTCCAGTTCATCCAGTAAATTTTGGAGTTCTTCACAAATATTATTGCTAAAGCATCTGATTTTTACTCCCTGTATGGATTACATAAAGCTCAGATTTTTACCCTGCATAGACGAAATTTCATTTGTCTTCAGGCTGTCCTCACAGCCTGGCCCATTTTCCCCAGGCTGTGACCCAGGTATGGCTGCAGAGGGGAAGGAGGGAAATAAGGACATTTGCTGTCTTAATGAGCAACTACAAGAGACATGGAAAAATGTTGGTCTGTATCACTGCTCTGTCCCCTGAAAAGAGCTCAGGGGGAGGAGTTGGATCTCTCAGATTGCTGGAGCTGAGAGCAGTTTTCTTCCTAACTCCACCTCTGAGAATCTCCTAAAACTGCACTGCTGCCTCCAGCACCCCAAAGGAGAGGCTGTATCAGCCATGTATTCACAGTCTGCTACTGAAACTACTTTTCTCATCCAAATACCACCCCTGTTTATGAAGAAAAAATGAGCATGCATGAATTAAACACACAGATGAATATTGTTTTCTCTTCCATGTTCTTCCCCCTCCAATGAAAAGAAATTTAACTGTGGCAAAAGCCCCAGGTGCTGTCACAACGGGTTGTGTGCTCCTTCTCATTCTGTCTGTCAAAGTTGTCCTCATAAATAGGAAGTTGGCAGCCCAATAAATTTTTAAATTTAATTTTGGGTTGCGTTTCTATTTTGTAGCTGAATACCAAGGTTTAGGCTGAAGAAAGCAGAGTAATAATTTTTATTTCACATAATGGGTAACATATTGGAAATATTCTTCATAACTAGACTTTGATTTATGCCACCGGCAATGTGATCTCTTCCAGCACTGAGTTATTAGCAAATAGTGGTTAAAAATGTCCTGAAACCAGACAACTAAACCCATTCATTAACTGTCTTTATGTATTTGTGAGACAGCACTGTCAAGTGAATCACAGTTTAGTTCCTAGAATGTTTCAGGCGATGTTGTTTTCATAATGAATATGCATCTCCACGTGCTTTTTAATGGTAGATTTTATTACCTTCTTACATCTACTTTTTCCTCTTAATGGCTTCTAAATTTGAGAGAAGGAAAGATAAAATTTTTCTGTTTGCTAGAAGTTTTGAAGGATGACCATTGTTTTATTTGTAATGCCTTATAATAAGTGTTGAACTTAATGTTGTCTTTGCTCATTAACTTCATGACTCAACTCTTGTCCTCAAAATACTTATCTTGCCAAGAAAATCTCTCTGTCTTAATAAGGCAGCAGAAACAACAAAACTACTAAATGAATTCAAGGAAATGTTCCAAGTAGGCCTGCTCCCCTGAAGGGGCAGCAAGGCTAGAAGGAAAAGGTAGGTCTTATTCCCAGCTTAAATGGAAAAGAGGGAAGGACACATGGTGGAAATGGTAAAAAGCTGTCAGCAATGGAGGGAGCTGTGTCCTCGGGAGGAGAGGTAGGTACGCACTGCATGAGAAGAGAGCTTTTATAGACATGAAGTAGTTACATAATATGATGAAATGCAGAGAGGCAGAGCTCTAGGGCACAATCATTCTCTACTAGCAAAATGCTCGTTCATGCAAAAAACATTTCCAAACAACAAATTAACCCAACAGGAATAGAAATTGCAGCTGTAAAGGAAAAAATGCCGTACTCAGCATTAAGGTTATTCTGGCTGATAACCGTGTGTGTGAGGAGTGTTTCTGTTCAGCTCCACATTCCACACCCATTCCACAGGGGTAGCAATGCAACCTTAAGCCAGGTGCAGAAAAACACTCGGAAGACTTCTCCCTCTCAATTTTTATATTTTTAACTGGATTTCCAAAAGGAGTAATATTTATTGTGGTAGTGCTGGCAGGATGTCCATTCATCCATCCACCTTTTTAATGAACTTTCCCTCTCTTTCCAAAAACTATCAAACTATCAAATTAAAAATATATTCTTAACCTTCTTGCGCACTATTGAGATGGACTATATTGCTGAATGGACAGGATTTTGATGGGAGATTGTGATGGGAGGAAAATGAAGAGATTTCATCTGTAGAGGGGTGATCTTATTGATGTGTTTAGTGCTGTATGCTCCTTTTTGAAGCATTTGCATTAATTAGTGTTTCCAAGGTCAAAAGGAAATCTGCTACAGTTATAAGAACCAACAGGCAGAAATATATGAGGTGGAGTGGAGAGGGCAATGGCAAATTTTAGTTTCTTGAACATATTTCCAGTCACAGGTAAGTCCTAGTCCCTTGACAATGGCTTCTAGACATCAAAGTGAATCTCTTCAGAAACTGCTTCTCTAATGCTATTTACTGTCCGTCTTGTTTTCATATGTCTAACACTTTGTCAGTTCTTAGCTTTAGATGACTACCTTGAATTTGCTTTGTTTTCTCACACAGCTTTCTTTATCATGCTTTTTGATTCCATGTGTTTCATATGTTTCATTTATTTTTTATATCTTCTTCTCTTACTTCCCATCTCATCTAACCACATTGTCTCACAGTAGCTATTCTTATATTAATACTTAATTGATTGATTAATCAATATCAATTTTTTAATCATGTGTGTGTAATACACAGCTATAAAACATGAAAGTTACTTATTTGACATTTTATCTACAGAAATTTTAGCATAAGAAAATGTTGACCGTCTAATAAGAATGAGAGGGGAAGCTAACTGTTTGATATGTATGAAAGGCAACTTGTCTTTGACAGATATTGGCATCTAATGGGCTAATTTCCATTTATTTCTGTATCAACATATTCTATCTTTATCAACATATCTATCTGTATCAACATATTCTATCTTTATCACAACCATGTTGTAAAAGTGAAAGTCATAATCAATTAGGCCTGAAGTGTTTTCTAAATGTGAGTCTAATTAAGAAGTTTGAGGCTCATAGAAAGCAGCCTATGACTGTCCTGGAAGTCCCTAGAAGAAAAGACGTACTATATAAGAAATCAGGAAAGCCATGGGATGCATTGTATATATCAATAAAAACCTGAGAATGCATTAAAAAAAGTAAAGAGGAAACCATTACAGCTGGAGTATAGAATAATAAAACAACCCAATCTCCCTTTTAAAGATAAATGATGGTTAGGAACGTAACCTGCAAAAAAATCCATAGGTCTGTCTAACCACCTGATAAAATGCTATTACATATTGTGACTTGAAATGCTTTGTTTTCATTACTACTTTATCACTTTACTTACATTATAACTTGTTCTCAAACTGAATTTGATTTCTGTACCCCAATATAAACATGCAAAATAAGGAAATCTCTCAATTAAATGAATAAAAGCCTTTGTTGAATGACTATCTTATTATAGCTTCCCTTCAAATTACTCACTTTTAAAATGCTCTAGTAGTTTTTAGTAACATGTTCTGGTTCATAAGGGTATTTAATCACTGAAATAACATGTGTGATGATGCAGGACTTGATGAAAGGTATGATCTTTAGCAGTTCTTCTGAAAATGAATGCAGAAAGTTGGCTGATTTACAGTAGCCAGCAGAAGTCTCACTGTCTGAAGTTGCAAAAGAGGGCAAAAAATGTAGAAGGTTAGCAAAAGGTGAAACTGCCTTCTGTTTCTATCCAATTTGTTGAAAATAAGAGATGGCTTGAAGCCAACAGGTCTTAAATTTCTAATACTCATACAGCTGAACTACTTGGAGGGGCAGCATCTTACAGAGTAATTTATTTCACTGAAGTTGTTCTCACATCTAGTAATACAGACTATATAGTGCTTACACTATGGAAATGCTCCTTAAAACAGTTTTTACTTTACTAATGAGGTCTAACCGAGATTTTCTTAAGGAAAGTTTTCAGCATTATTTTGCCACTACTGAAATTCACAGTACCAAACTGTGCACATTTTTAAAGTTATTTTCTCCAGTTACATTGGGCTGATTCTCATTAACATGAATATTACTTCAGTGCAAACAGAATTTACAGTCCTGGATAATCTCTGTACCTCCAAGAGACCCAGACCAAATTGGCTGAAAATGAATGTTGGAACATTCTCCCTTCATTTGAGAAGCAGCCAAAAGTTTTAATTTTTTTACCATAACCAACCAATATTAAGGTACAAGTGATGAAATAAATTCTAGGCTATAGTGACCAAAAAAATGAACTTCCAAAGCACTGTGTTTACTTTCTGATATTTTACTTTTTGTCTTTTCCTCCATCGAGAGTCTTGTCAGTCATCACTTTTAACTCTGTAGTTTATGCTGTACTTCAGAAAGGCCGGCATTCTGTGCATAATTAGACCAGCACTGAAATTCAAAGCCACAATGAACTTAACATTAATTTTGGCATTGACTCATACAGAGAAAGTATTTCATCTGGAATGAAAGGAAGAACTTCTCAATGACTGCACATATAGAAATTAATTTTTTGCACTTCAATCAGATCTTGGGATCTGTATACAAAGCACAGAAAAATAAAATAAAATAAATTAAATTCAAGAGAATAGTTAATAAATCAAACAGATATAGCAATTAGTGGTTCTGAGAAAGCCTCTGTTACCATGGTAATATTAAAATTTTCTGGCACTGAACATGATATATTATCATTAATTTTGGATGCTGGTACAAGTCCATTATGATAGCATTGGGGTATAATCTGCATTCTTGGATAAGGTTTTGCAATTAACTTTAACTGAGGGCACAGAATGATTTGATGGAGATCTGGTAATTTAACTTAAGTCTGGTCAGTAGGAAGCAAGATGTCACCTCTAGCATTGCCAGGTTTGGTTCTGTATTATCTCTCTTCATCCATGAAATGCAGCAACAATGCCCTGCATCTGCGGTCTGACAGTTCACAAAAAAAACCCCCAGAAACGCAGGAGATTCTTCAGCAATGCAAGGACCATTGTATCGTTGGAGTCTTATCAGACCGAATGCGTTTTACCTACAGATAGTCCAGCCTTAAGGTAAGCCCAGCCTTAAATCAACAGAAAGGAATGTTTCCTGTGCAAATCTAAAATACGCCTTATGATTTTCTTGTTGCAGGGCATGACACACTCTTAATGACTTCAGTGGGATCAGCTTTTCTTGATGAGTCCTCTACATGACAGGCTTTCATTTCAGCACATTAGATTTATGTACCAGTTAGGCTTTCAGAGCTGTTTTTTTTTCCTGGAGGCAGGAGGAACATAGGAAAACACATCATAAATATACACAAACAAATGCAACAGAGGATATTAACTCTTGTTTGAGATTATCCACTGCACTGAGGAAGCTTGCATAGCTCTAGAGAAAGTCAAGTAAGTGAAAAAGAGAGAGCTAGAGAGAGAAGGACTGGTGCTGTGATATACAGAGCATGTTCAACCTTCCTGACGTGCAACTGCATTTAGGAATAGACAGGCTCTTCAGGATCAAACACAGTCACGATTGCTGTGTGGGCACATGGTAGAGTGATTTGTGCAACTGACTTTGTGGAGCAGGGCTCTTTAGTAAACCTGCCTTTCAAAGGTGGAGTTTTACATTTGTCTGGGAGCATGACACAGAAAGGATCAAAACAAATGGGATTTCTAATTTCCAGTGAACTTATTTAAAGTTCAATAAACCTTCAAAGAACAGTTTGGTGCATTTGGGCTGTTCATTCTTTAAGCCTGATGTTGGCAGTTTCTCAGTGTTAGTTGATGGCTGTAGCTGTCTGGTGGTCTGCCAAACACAAATACTGTGCAAAGCATTCTTTGAAAGTTCACTGAACAGTTGCTTCTGGTTCATTTTCATATAGTTAGTTTATTAATAGGCACATATTGGTGGGTTTGTGGGTTTTTTTCCATAAAATGAGATTAATGTGAGTTCCAATGAGGATAAAATATATTCTACCTAAATTTCTTTATCATTTGTATCTATACAGTGGAATCAGTTTTATTAACCTTGATTAATGCTTAATTCCATGCTACTTTGTGAATCTTCTTTATCCTCACACCTACTAGGAATGGAGTTTCATTTGCTGTATATCGCCTCATCGTAATATTGTACCTGATTTAATCTAGAGACCAGTGTATGAATTTACCCTATTATATTGTTTTTTCCTGCAGAGAATTAACATTTAGATTTCATCCAGCTAGGCAGCCAGTCCCATTTGAATACTTGTCTGAGCTGCTTAACCCTCCTGTGTTGATGAGTTGATGGGAAACCTTAGAAGAGTGTATTTACTTATGATACTTTCAGCACTCATTGTAAAGTCCCATTAGAATAAGTGTGAGTTTTACTACAGACTTCAGGATTTTGCTTCACCAAAAGAAGCCGTCTAGAAGAGGTTAGGACAGGCTTCTATTCTGGACCTGACGTACACCTTGTATTAGAAAACAGTAATAAAAAAGCCTTTTGCTGGCCAAAAACCCAGTTTTGTCCTCTGCTAAGATGTGGCTGCAAACTGGCAGTCCTTTTCTTAGCTGAAACACTTTTGTCCTTACTAATGATAGCAAGATCTGAGATCAAGTGGGAAGCATTGCTTGTGGGCATGTAGCAAGCTGAACTTTTGGAAATACCAAAGGGCAAGAAAAATGTTTGATACTTTTGAACCAAGATCTTAAGGGTTGCAGGAAATGCAGAAAAAGGTAACTAGTGGAGGAGAAGACTGACCTTTTCACAGTTTCTTGGAACTTTGTGTTGAGAATTGGATTTTGTTCCTCCAACCATATCTCCTGATTTTCTGGGGGATAGAGACAAGCTTCCAGCGTCTGCCACAAATACTCTCCATTAGGACAAATTGTCCTCTACTCATCACTTGGTGTGGTCATACCATCCTTTCATCCTTTGCTTCATTGCACATGCTGGATGACAGCACTGGCCTTCTGGACAAGGTTGCTTAAAACAGAGTTGAGAAAATCTGCAATTTGGGCTGAAGTGCAATGATTTGTCACCAACTGGGTGACCTCTCTAGTCAAAGCTGGCATCCCTCTCTCGGAGGATATACTGGTGGGAACAGCATTAAGGGGCTAGCCAAACAGTCTTTAGGAGACCGTCAGTGATTTTGTTGCTGGAAGTGTCATTCTTTTGGCTCATGTAATGCTGCAGGGTATTTAAAGTGTGTCATTTGTTCGTGCTATCAGAGCCAGTGAAATTATCTACCATGAATAATTTATGTGAAGAATTCTGGCAGTTTACACCCCAAATTTTAGTTTTGCAAAGAATGGTATTTCAGACAGATACAAAGCAAAAGATGTGTGTCAAAAAATTTGTTCGTTCCTTTTCTCCAGCCAAGAAACTCAATGTGTACATACACATACAATTAATCTGCCCGATTCACTAGTAGCACTTTGGTACAAAATTGTATTGAAGTCATTCAGAGGTACAAAAGAATCAGTGTCTTTATTCTCACATATCTGACTGCTGGTTTGTTTGACAGGAATCTGCATTTTGGTTTTCCAAAGCCAGCAGAAGCAGTCTGGCTTTCCAATTTGCGCTGTCAGAAGCAAAATCACTGTGCATTTCTCTGGGATCAGTATTCTATGGTAAAGTTTTCTTCTTCCCATGTTTCACATTCTGTATCTGGAGGTCAAACATGGTAAAATTTTGAGTTTCTCAGTCTGATAATAAAAACTTGCCTTTCAGAGTAATCTTTTCTACAACACATTTTAAGATTATGAAACGTTACAAGACTAATACTTTTGCATGGTAAGCTTTATTCATTGCAGAGTCAGACCAGCATAAGAAAAAGCAGGGATTTATAAAAGAGACACAACTCCATTATTAGAAGAAAAAAAAAGTTTATCACTTAATTCCGTGCCTTGCTTGTTATGCACAAGCACATATCTCAGCGGAGAAGAGGGGGGTTTAAAAATCACATTTTCTAGCTACTGGCTGATTCAGATGACATTACTATATCTCTGACCTTTGTAGCCCTCTGGAAGAGTGAATACAACCTCTACGGCTGCCTGGTGTTGCCAAGGTTTTGTATTCAGGGCAGGCCAATTGTATTGCTACTTCTGGAGGGAAGGAGAATTATTTCTTTTTTCTTTGAATTACAGGAACAATGGAGGCACGTTGGGCACCAGATGATAGGTGCACCCTTTGACTCTTTACACCTTTATGCCTTTAATACTCTTTGTTGGGTAAAGCAAATGATACTGTCATGTACATTCGTGTATACTTGTAATTATATTACAACATCATTTGATTTGCAAAGCACCTGTGTGTGGAATGCATACGTGTATATTTATATGCATACATATGTGCATATACAAATATACTTGTAAATTCTACCAAAAATGTCATCCCTAATTAGAACACGTTTAAGAGGAGAGCATGTGTTTCCCTAGAGTTTAAATTATAATCAAAGTTTTACTTTCAGATATTTTGTCCTTAATCTTTATTGGAGAAGGAAAATAGCAGCTTACTGATAGGAAAAAGGCCCCTGAAGAGCCTGCAATACTTAATGGATATCCTCAAAACAAAAGTGTTTCCCATGTGCAAACAGGCTGCTGACCTTTTATAGCCCACAAATTAGAGTAAAAGGTGAAGTATAAACATCTTCTTGTGTTCTTTGGCAGGATCATGCTACTTTTATTTCTATTTACCTCCTAAACCTCAGCACAGATTGGTCAGATATGCCATTCACAAGCAGTCGATTTTGCTTCGTTCCATATTGATCATAATGGCTGGCTGCTGCATTTAGGAAAATCCTGACACCGATCCTTGAGGGCTGGGGAAAGATCCCAAATAATTGTGTCTGCTGATTGGACACTGCTAATAAGATCACAGGAACAAACTGGAACTTTCATAATAACATCAACAAAACAGCGTATCTCAAGATACTTCAAATCAAAAGAACTTTCATTAGTTATTCAAGATAACTGAGTTCTACCTCTCATAAGTACTACATTATAAGCAACAATAATGAAGTAGACTTGTGGTAGAATTTGAGAAAGATAAACAAATTAAGTGGAAGTGAAATGCAGTTTTCTGTGTAATACAAAGGGCAGAATTATCTACTCATACCTCGTTGCTATGTGAATTAAGTGAAATTAAGTGATCTCTACTTAGATCAACCTGTGTGAGTGGTATCCGCACGATACAGCATTATTTCGCCTAGACTGCTCAATTCCCTTTAGAGAAATACCGTTCTACCATCATCAGATTCTATTCCAGTTGCAAGAAGGCCTCAGTCTCACATCATTAAAAACTCTTAGATACTATCTGTGCCATGACCTAAAGAAAACATTTCAAATACAAAATTGGATTTTAAAAAATGTATTCCAAATGCTAAGTGTAGGCTCTTTGGGACTCTTCTTCCATCACTATTGATTTATTCAGTAACAGACCAAGAGACTAGCTGGATGCATCTTTGAATAAGGTTGTATTTTAACACTTTCTAATGTCATGCTGTTTATTCATATATGGCTTAAAATTCAAGATTTTCTTCTTTTCCTTTTTATACAGTTTAAAAGGTTGCTGAAAATGAACAGAAATAATGTGTGAAATTGCTAAATGAGGCTATTATTTTCCTTTGTTCTATGCTAATGAATTCATTAACAGTTGTTCGGTTATTATCAAGGGTATTCTTTAGTTGTTAGATTAGAAAGATTTTTATCTTATTCTTACTGTGAATCTGCTCATTACATATCTGACAAAAAGCAGATGATTTCTCCTGCAGAAAAATAACCCCCAAGTCCCTAAAACACAACCACAAAATGTTCTCATAATTTCCTTGACTCTGATATGTGTTTGTTTAAGCTTTTCAGTTTACTTTTTGAGATGATAGTTTCCAGAACATCACAATGAACTGTGTAAACATGTCAACAATTGTAAGCAAGGAACGATAAGATCAATGCTGCACTTATAACAAGCAGTGTAAACACTAAGATATGGTTTTCCCAGATCTATCATTCATGAAATAATCTTTCTAAAGCATAGAATAAAACATCTCCTCTATTCTTATAGGCTTATCTACCTTTCCTTTAATTAGTGATAAAATTGCTGATTTTGTAGATAGCACTATTTTTTCTTGCCTAGAGATTTTCAACACTTAATAATGAACATGTTCTTTAAAGAAATAACTCATTTCATCAAAAACTCCAGAAGTATTTTGAAATCCAGTCTTTAATTAATGATGCCTGACGTCATATCTACTTATGAACATATTTGAAGTACACTTCACTGTTTTACCCGATGGTCCTCTATTCCATAACTCTTCCTATTAACGCTGTCTTTAGATGTATAACCCCTTCTGTCCATGAGCTCTTTGGAGACATCGGCTTGTTATATACTTTTAAGGAACTCGGTACAGGTAGGTCTTGCTTCCTGGTTGAATCTTGTACAGTTTTATGAATTACAGACAACTTTAGTAGATGGCATAATAGCAGACATTTATAACACATGTTATAGATAATAATTTTCCTTTCTAAAAGGATAGTTTGTGCATTACGTGAATGAGAAATGCCAACTGAAGAAAGTGAAACGTCACAGACTATTGTCCTTGATAACTTTCAAGTGTCTAGGAATGGTATGTGGAGTCACAGATGTGGCTGGAGCATATTGTAGAAAAGCTGTGAGATAAACCCATACTGTGGGGTAAGTAAAACTCATATTACCAGGCTTGCATGTGCTTTCATTCTTGCTAACGTAAAGTCACTCTCTAGACTGCTCTGTTTTCTCTCTGTTCCTATTATGCAAAGACATGTACCTTTAGTATATAGCTGAGTCAAATGCTAAATGCCATAAACATGTAAATAACCTCATGAGTGGAAAAAAAGGAAGATGAAGATTTAAGACAGTCATCCTTTTGAAGGCCGTGATGACTCTTAACATTTCTAAAAGTAATCCAGGGTAACAGCCAGAGCAATCAGCTCATGGCAGAGTAAAACATTTCTTGCAGCGGCTCCTGTCAGGATAGACATAACAGCTACGCTTGCCATACTGGCAGTTCCAGCCCCTTTGCCTGGTGGGATTGTGTGGGAATGAGAAAGTTGGAGACACGCTGCTGAGCGAGAGCTCGGCAGGTGTTCTTGTACTGATGGGAAGGAGGCCTTGAGATCAGTAAAACAATGTCCTTGTATGTTGATGTGTGTGTGTTGTGAAACAGATAGCAGGGTACCGAAATAGTAATGTTTGGTTATCTAGGCGGGATAAACATTTAAATGTAGCCAATTGTATTGCTCACAACGGTGTATGGACATCCACTCGTAACCTATCTGTGTAAAGAGCACAACGCGTGATCAAAAGACAGAAACTATATATGCTGGAAAAGTGAAACAATAAACGTCTTCGCTTCACCACTTAGCGGAGTCCGTGCCTCAAGTGCCACAGCATTGCTCTTTCCACTCATTCTGAGATGATTCATAAGGCAAAATAAAGGCTCCTGCCAGCTAGACAAAGAGCAGCCCGATGAGCTTACTGTGTGGAGTTATACCAAATACATACACTGGGCACCCCTGCTAGCTGTCCACACCTTCCACCCTGACGCCGAAGGGAGTATTTGAAGATCAGGAGGAGCTTTCTGCCTTATGAGAAAGTGCTGGGCATTGCAGAAAGAAAGTTCTTCTTGTACATTACTTTCTGCCAGGTTATGCAGAACCCACCAGGAGAGGTGGTACAAAGGTGTTTATTGCTTGCTGGGAGGTGAATTGAAAGGTGTTTGGTGGAAAGTATTCAAACAATGTGAGAGAAGGAACAGCAAATTCTGGATTATGTAGTAAGTGACAGAGAATAAGGTTGTTCCTAGAGAACAGTTGCAGTGCTGGGATCCTCTGATTAAATAATTTGCTCGAGGCTTAAGGGAGCCAGGAGCTTTAACCATCATTGACAAATGCCCACTTTTACAGCCTATTTTGGCTTTCAGGATTATGTGTCTTCTATAAAAGAGAAGCTACCATTCAGATGAAAGCGATGGGCTTAAGGCAGAAATTACAGATGGAGGCTTCTGTACTTGTGTTATGTGGGCAGACAGATGAAACAGCCAGAGAGGTCCCTTCTGGCTTAAAGAGATCTAGGAGCTGAGCATAAAATATTATGGATTCCCAAATAAGCTGGGTCAAGTGTGTAGGATAGATCCTGAGGGATTTTTAAAAGCAGAATGCTGGGGCCTGGCAGGTCAGAAAGGATATCTCTGAAAGAATAAATCAGTGTTGAGCTCCTAACATAAAAACTTGTCTGCAAGTATTCACAGAAATTATCTGTGTACTTTAGGTATGTTTGCTCCAAATTTGTATATGCTCTCCAATAAATTTTGAATAAAGATATAATCATAGGGGGTAAATTTTAAACTTTCATGTGCAACTGATATTTAATTTTAAACTCATGCATACTGAAAGAATACAAAACATGTGGGGCACAAGGGCTCTAAAGCCCTTGTTCTCTATGCCAGAGTTTAGACAATCAAATAAATCACACAAGGATCTAGCTTCATTGTTGCAGTTAAAACCAGACATGAAGAATTACTTTATATGAATGTGATGAGACAAAATTAAATTTCTAACATAGTCAATAAATTTTGCAATAGTCTAATTTTTCAAGGAATCCTGCCGCAAGCAAGTACCACAATGGGAAAGAGATAGGCTTTTTTTTTTTTTTTAAATTTCTAATGCCATTTAGCTGTTTTCTCCATTTAAAAGATTCAGTGTTTCATCAGCTCTAGAATTGCATTTCTCCAGTAAAGAACTAGAAGTAATATTACACAACTTTATGTATCTACCTGAGCAATTTTGATGGGCAGATGCCATATAAACTGTCATCAATCTGCAAATTAAAAATAAAAAAGATGTTATATGTCCCAACAAACAAATTCTAAGGAATAACTATTTGCTATTATATTCCATTAGAAAACAATTCTAATCACACTAATTATTCTCTTATATATATATTTTCCCTCTGTGGTACAAATAACATGAGGAATGTCTGCAGAAGCAACTAAAATGTGGTTTGAAAAGCTGTGCAGTGCTTCTGTGTTTGAATGGGTAGTAAGCAGGCTCCATATATTTTAAATTGCTACTTTTCTCTCTCTAAAGATGTTTATTTTTCATGACTTTTTAAATTTTTAAAATCCTATGTTATTAGGATGTTAGTCTTGATGTGATCGTGTCCTATGGATATAGACTTAAAAGTCCACGCCCTGTCAGTGAACACTTCTAACAGATGTAAGCTCCAGGTATGATTTCTTTCTAATGCCCTTTTATAGGCCAAAACTTAATCACCTCTGTGTAAAAGCCTTTATAATTATCAAGCATCAGTGCCAATTGCAAGGTTGCTAATGTAACTGAGGTTATTAAGAAAGAAAAAGAAATTCTTTGGAACTTTATTTTCAGAAATGTAACTGTAACTGACGTGGTGCAGTCTGAGGCTCTGAAATCTATTGCTTCTTCAAAGGCTCCACACAAAATGATAAAGGATACTGGATACCACATTATGAGGGTGGAAAAAAAATACTGATGGAACCAAAGTGAGTGTTAGTCCCCTTTGGCAGCAGCAACATTAGGCTCATCCTGTTTTGCACAGTCATTGTTCTAACATGGCCTATTTATTTCTGCAACACCTTCATACTGTCATGACTGCCAATGTTCACAGCATTAAATAAATTCATGTACTGGAGTAATTTCACTGAGCACAAATAACAGCCTATGTTACAGCAGATCATGGGTCAAGGGAGAGATGTTAGGCTATAACCTCTGTCCGTCAAACCCACATGCACACAAGGACACTGCTGCCTATGCATTGCCCAACATCTCTCCTTTCTTTATGCTTTCTTGTCCGTTCCTTGGGGGTGGATGTAGAAAACAGAGTATGGCAGGCAGGGAGGGAACAGTGGCTGGCGTGGGGGAGAAAAAATGTATTGCCTGTTATGTACGGTTGTAGGAGAAGAGAACTAGGAGCTTCCAGGATGGGAGCTTCCAAGGGAGTGAAACAGCCAGGTCTTTGCATTCATAATTCCAGGATCCTCTCCATATGGAGACAGAAATACAACCTAGGTCCTAACAGGTTGTAGTTACATCGGTCCAGCTTACTTTTGGAAAACTTTACCAGCAGATTAATGAAAATATTACTCTCAAACCTGGTTTCCAAGAGGAGATACAATCTAGCCTAGTGTCACAATTTCAGTGAAATACCACTTTATAACACCCAGTCCGGTAGGACAATAATGGAAATAATTTTGTCCTGGCAAGATTGCCTGCCATTAGCCTGTTGTAGGTTCTTCTGAAATCCTTGTTACCTGCAAGTTTTCTCATTCAATCTTTTCAATTACTTACAGCTTCTGAGGTGAAATGTATGACTTTTTTCATTCTTGTTTCCTTAGTGCTTTGCAAGCCCTAATATTTGCACACCAAAAGCAATTTTCTAAATGTTTCTGCTTCCCAAGGGCCTCTCTCTATCTGAAGAAACTCAAGAAACAATCTGTTTGAAATTTGATGAGTTTTCATTATGGCTACCTTTTTTGTAGGCCAATAAATTTATTCCCACAAATATTTGTTCAGGTGTAGCTATGACCATTCTTCCTTCTTTTCAGCTATTCCTATTTCCAAATATTAAGTCTGTGTTGAAAACCACTCACATTTGTTTTGCATTGAAACTGCTCACTACTTCTATTGGCTTTGTATAAATCTGTTCTTTTAAGCTGGAGGTTTCAAAGCACTTTCAGTGTTTTTTTTTTTTTAAGTGCAAAATTATTTAAATTGGTTTCTTTGGTTCTTTTTTTCTCACCCAGCTTTAAAAAAAAAGTTAAATCTTTATTGAAGTTGGAAATTCATGCCTGTGTTAACGAAAGCATAAGAAACTGTTTTAAGCTTTCCAAAAAAAAAGTTGCAGTGAGGCATAAGCGTTTTGTTGTCCCCTCAGCAGGATTGGATTTCATTCTAAACACCAGAGACCTCAGAGCACTTTGAAGACTTGCCACAGTTTGTCATTAATCCTTGTGTTTCTGCCTCATAGTTTTCATATCCTATGTAACTTCATTATCTGTACTTCTCCCCCTGTATGCCAGGGTCAATAAAATTCATGTGAGAAGCACACTATTTTACCAGCCAGAAATATCACATTGGCTCAAGTAATTCCATGAGACTTGGAAATGCTTATAAGACCCCTGTTTCTGTGCACACTTTGCAGGCATGTCTGCCGAGTGAGATATGCCAGCGGCTCTCCCATGGCAATACACTGGGCTGACACTAAACTAGCTGCAGCATCTCTTTGAGAGGTTGAAAAACATGGTCTTATCACGTGGCAAGTAGGAATTTGCACAGGTGAGAGAGGAGCACCATCATCGGAGGTCAAATCTGCACCCTGTTAGCTTCAGTGTAGCAATACATGCAGAGCATGACAAGTAGAATTGGGCTCAATGTCTAACTGTTGATTCTGCTGGCATTCAATTATCAAGATATAGTTAAATTCCACGCAAGAAGAAGTCAGCACAATTAATTAGAGATAATTTTGTTCCACCCTAGATTTTGAGTCTCTCTGCTCTTCGTATGTATTTGCAAAAATATTTATTTCACTCGATAATGGTTAACCTCTGAAGTCAGAGGTTGAGTTAGAAGTCAGCATATAAAGAGCAGTCCCTTTCTGCTTGGCCCAGAAGAGAAATGGGTTTGTTGCATTCATGGTACCCATTGTTTTTCTCTGTGGAAGGTACTATAAATTTAACACTGTTACTTAACCACAGCATGCATCACAGAGAGGTTTTGAGGGAGAAAAATCATCATTTAGTGTTTAAAACCATATTTCTTTTTAATCTGGAAAAATGAAGGAAACCTGTAAATAGCTACTTGTTATAATAGATCATATTAAAACTCCCTGAAGTGAGTTAAGGTATTTTATTTTATCACTGAATTGCACTTATTAATATAGGTTCCCATTAAACTGACTTAGGCTTTTACAATGACTTGAGTGGAGTATATGCTACATTCAATAACTCCTGTCAAATAAAGGTACAAACCTAATTAATCAATAAATCCATAAAAATTGTTACAGACTGTTGATGAGTGGCTTGCATTTTTATATCAGCAATAGCATATTAGAAAAAGCATTAGCTGTTATAATATGGCTGGAGTTGTTGTACTGATAAATTAGTCATTCTGGCATTTCATGATTAATTTTAATCTCTTGGAGCGGCAGAGATACGGTTGGTTTAAAATATGTGTTGTTATTCTTAAATTCAATGAGAAAAAGTTAATCTAAGTATCTCTTCATATTTGTAAGATATTAATTGTAAAAAAATATTTCATTTTTCCTGTTAAAGCTATTGTTCTCACCACCACCAGCATCTCTGGCTGAAAAAGATTTAGATTTGATGCCAGCAAGTTGATACTGAGATCAGCAGTTTATAGTTTTGAATTGTCATGTCAACTTTTTTTAACAAGAATCAAATAAAGAGGTACAAGATATACTGTTGCATCTTTATTTCAGCAATATGACATTAGTTTCAGCCACATACTCTGCTATGTCAGGAATATGTCTAAACCTTAGTTCAAAATTTGAATTAAATCAAAGGCAGGTGATTTAGGATTCTCTCCCTGCCCCTTCTTCCCCGCCCCCAGCATTCTCTAATTTAATGACAAGATGGGATAGTTTGCTGCTCCTTTTTCTTTCTTTCTTTTTAGGAAAACCTATTAGTTATGGGCCTTTTCATGTTGCAGGCTAATCATATTGAAGAGTGTACACCTGTTTCCCTGGCAAGCAGGGAATTGCACACATCACAGATAGTAGATTCCTCATTTCCAGCATTACCCAATTTAATGGTCTTAGGGGAGCTGGGGATCACCACCAAGGGACCAAAAGGTGACAGTCAGTTTGGGGCTAATGACCCCTTCTGGGGTCATGAAGGGAATTAGGTAAATCAGAGAGGCTGCTGGTAGTTAGCAAGGGAGGGGTGGAAGATGGCAGAGCATCACAAGCAGCCCTGAGGATTACCTAGTCTCACATCAGAGCAGGACGTCACCGTTAAATGGCAATTGTGCTATTGCAGTTTAGACCACCAAATGTCTGTGATAAAACCTCTGCCTTGTTCTGGACTGACACAGCGCTATCTTTCCTAAAATAGTATTACTTCAGAGTTTTTTTTATGTTAATTGTATGCCTTTAAGCCACTCTTAATGGAAAAAAGGACAGCAAGCAATCAATTCAAAAGCTGTAAAAATGAATCTGTCACATACCCTACGGTATGTCTATTCCTGCAATGCTTTTAACAGTGAAGGAAGAGCCAGGTGGTGTTTTTATTTCTACCAGATAAACATTATATGCATCTGGTTTAGTTTGTGATCTTAAATACGTGTATGTGACTTGTAGCTGTTGTAATATGGTTAATAATACTTTATACCCCTGCAGCACATTCCAAGTAGAGATATAAATCCCCTTACAGGCATTAATGAATTAAAATCTAAACCACAGTTAACTGATAAAGAATCACTGTATTCATCTTGAAAAAGAATCTATGATATCTATTATTTTAAAATAAATAATACACAGTTTACTCACTGTTCTCACCAACTGAAAAAAGCTAATAAATGCTATGAGCCGGCTTTATTTATAGCTCTTTTAGAACAAGGGCCTGCATTTGTTCATGAATGTCACAGGTGAAAATCAAACTTCTGCAGAAAGTTCATGAAGTTTTCAGGATTTGTTAGACTCTCAAAGAAAATCTGGAGCTAACAAATATGTATAATTTCCCGTGTGAAGGAGAAAGAACTGAGAAGCTGAGAACAAGTCCTTCATTCTTGAGGAAAAGCATCTGAAACATTTTATTTTAGAAATTTCTTTTCTACATAAATTTCCCCCATAGAGTCACTCCTTTTTAAAATTGTGTCTTTTTTTCGTTTATTTGAGTAAATTCTCTCCCTTTTTCCACTAAATTTAAGTGTGGTAAGAATTTAAAGGAAATTAAGGTTGTGAATTTGGGCCGCATTATACTCTTCTACACTTCTTTACCTATATGAAGTCACCCCGTTTAAAAGTGTTGGGAGTGAGTCATCATATAGCCTACAGCACCCCACTGCTTCTGATGCTGTGGAGGTTGAAGCAAGGGAGCTGTCAGAAAACAGCTGGAAATCAGAAGCTGAAGTCCTCCTTGGATTAGTGTGCCCACAGACAGTGTAATTTGCATTGCAACTGAGTATCAAAACCTATTTTATAGATGATTTGTAGGTTAAGCCAACAAAAATGCCAGATATATTACTATGGCAGATATACTACTATGTTAAACACATCAGAGCCAAGGATGTAGATGGCAGCTTCAGAAGGTTCATCTGATTCAGGAACCTCAGGTGGTGCTCGGCTGAAACTAACAGGTGTCCTGCCACTGTCATTGAAGGCCATAGAAGAAAGTTAGATCAAAGCTAGATGCAGGGACCCCTTAACACACCCGCTGGGGAGATGATATGGATAAACTTGGTCTCTTTTCATACTTGCAGGAACTAATCTGTCAGGGACTCAAATAACCCCATACTTCTCTAATATTAATTAATTCTTCCATACACTGGCTTGTATAGATCATGGTAGCAGATGAAGGATTTCTTGGTTTTACCATGGTAATAACACTGAATTTCATGGTTTGTCAGCTTGTCAAGGATTAACAAGACTGATATAAAATTACTGGAGAAACTGCAGTGTAGTAAAAGAAGGAAATATCTTTGAATTGCTGTAAGATGTTTTAAATACAGGAAAATATTTTTTGCATTACCTGTTCTTTTCTTTTCTAGAAATTGCTATTATTCTTATTAAAGACAGTCAATTTGTCTCCCGGTAACAAAAGCTAGATTTCATTCAGATATGGATCATTCAAATACAGAGAATAAAGTCAGAGAAAGACACAGAAAACGAATCAGTCCAGACATGGTATAATCAGAATATATTTTCTTTATAGTCATCCTTGGATGATATTTGATAATTACTGGTATTACCAGTACAGAGTATTGGTTCATGCATGTCTAAGAGGAATTTAATTAAAATTTACCTGGAATGTATAATTGCCTTCATGAAAGCAGTTTCCATAAGGGCAAATGTCGTTGGTCTTTATTTTGTGCTCGAGAAATTATTAAGCAGGATTTCTGGAGTACAATTTCAGGCTTTTGTTTTTCCTGTGCTCAATTTAACAAGGCATTTAAAAGCACCTGTACACTGCTGAATGCTTCATGGACAAATATTTTATGCATTTCAGTTTTACTATGTGTAAATGGATGGCATGGGTGGAAGCTGAAAGGCATCCTCAGAAAAGGCAACGAAGCTCACCACCTAAACTATTTCACTTCCGTATTTTTGCTTTTCTGATCTGCATCGTTTTAATTTACAGGCTCTCTCACAGGTCTGTACCAATTTCTTTGTGAAAGAGAGGCAAAATCACACTACATCTGCTACATCAAGCTGGGCCTTGATTAGTCAGCTGGACTCCTGGGCATTACAGTGCTGGAAAGCAAGAGAAGGGTTAAAGTGTGGATAATCACATGCTAAGCAATAGCCCATTTTCTGGTCTTGTTTGCTTTACTGATATGTATGTAGCCAGCTGTTTGCCAAAGCTGTAGCTTTTCCATAAAGTCATATTTATACGTAAGATAATGAATCAGACAGAAAATCAATGTGACATTTCAAATATTGCCTCATTAGTGCCCTTGTTTAGTGTCAGGAAAAAAATACCCAGCAAGTTGCTCAGCATTTCTCTTCTCACTTCCTGGAATTGTATTTCCTTTCCCTTACTGCCTTTACACATCCTGTTGAATTTTATTCTAGCCACTAACTCTATAATCCTTATCTTACTCTGTGCTTTATGGTTATGATCTTTGACTGGGTATTTCTTTATTTGTCCCACAGATTTATTAATTTGCTTCTGCTCCTCTGAGTTGTATAAGCTGCCTTCTCATCCCTCACTCTTTCTGCAGAGTCGCTGTGGACTTTGCTGCGCTCACCGAGTCGCACGCAGTGGGAGAACTGTAAGAGAACAGTGCTGTTTACTCCTATGATTTTTTTTTACCTCCTCCCATAACTTACTATTTGTGTTTACAAATGCACTCTGCCTCTGATCTCCCCAGCCCTGGCTTTTTGTTTTCTTACGCTTCAGAGGTTTTGTGTCATTTAGCGTTGCTTGCAGTCTATAACAGCAGAATCCTATCCTTTGAAGCGATTCCGGATTAAAGCAATTCACACCTGTCTCCTCGTCTTTGTCAGTCATTTCTTGCCACCCCTACCCTGCCATCTCTGTTTTTCTCAGCCTGGTTGGGTTTTTCAGCTTGTTTGTTTTATGGTGATACAAGTTCAATAGTGGAACTGATCTGGACTACAAATAACTTCATTTTATTTTATGTGAGGCAGGCCTCATTAGCAGTCATGTTGCACAGTACTGTTGATGATCTTCTACAACAATATGAAAGAACCAGCAAAATGGTGGGAGCCTGATACTGATAAGAAAGGATAACAGTGAACAATCAGTGCAGTAGCATAAGTAGGCATTGCCGTCAGGGAAATGGTATGCAGAAACATCACTTAGTATAAATAGCTTAATCTTTATATTTTTAGGCGACTGTACAAACTACCTCAGTCTTGTGGTATCTGTCTTACATAGGTAAGTATGCAAAACCAGTTAGTTAAAACTGTAACTTGGATAGTAATACTCAGATTTTTCAATTCTGAGTTTCAACTCGTAAGCTTCACTTTTGCCTCCCTCTTTCTTCTCTTTGTTTCTTTACTCATATAACTTCCAACTTTTTTTGTGGTATTTGATTTTTCTATATTTTATAATATATCTTATCTGATTTTCAGTAGATCTGCTAGAGGCAGAAAAGCAAGGACATTTTCATTTAATGTTCTTGATCTCCCACAAAAGCTGCTATCTTGGTCATCTTGCTCTTAAGGCACAATGCCTATGGAAACTGCATGTTCCATACTTGGCTTTGAAACAAGTGTTGAGTATAAGAGAATTAGATAGACAATCATGAAGTGGAATATGGAAAGTGACACTATTTTAGATTTCTTGGATCCCATGACCTCACAGGTCAAATTCTTGAAACAGCTATACAAGAGACGGGAAAGCCTTTCAAACTGTAGGCCTGATGAAAAAGCAAAAGCAGGTCAGTGCTTTATCCAGAATGATACTGAAGTAACCTTTGTTTAAATTTTTTTATTTTGTTTTAAAGAAAGGTTTTATGGATGTCAAAAACTTTCTCAGCTATAATTTTCTGAATCTTTAGTAGTGGCTATGTATTTGTCTCCTCATTATTTTGAATTTAAAAGGATTCTTCATCTAGGAAACATATAATTTGTATTTCAGAATTTTTAAATCATACATTAGGCTATCTTTCAGCCATGTATGATCGATGGTGTGTTTCTGCATCTGGGTACCTATGGGTTGTTTCTAAAAAAGTTTTTTTTTCAGATTGGTATTATTATGGTATTGTTGGTATTGTTTTTAAGTTAACTCATCCTTTTCAATCTAAAATCTCTGAAGCGTGCATGAAATAATTGAGGAACAAACTCTCCATTTTTTGAAGCACTGTACTTAAAATTCAGAATATTGTTGTCAATTTGGTAGGAATAATTTCTATTTGGAAATGTACACAAGTTAATCTGAGTTTTCAGGTGTCGTAAGTCATTGAAGCACCATATAGATCATAACTACAATCAGATTGTAACAAGTGTTCTCAGGGGATTAGTCCCACTTTATTAATTGCATATAGTATTCTTCTGACTGTATCTAATTACATTTTTTTTACAGTCCAGTGAGTAACTATGTAGGGATCTAATAATTTCCTTTACTGCATTGTTTCATTTCTCAAACCAACTATTTTAGCAAGCAGATTTCTCATGGTCTTCCTTCTAACCTGAGCCATTTGCGTGTCCAGGTACTTGATGTGAAACCCTGACTACACTGAAGTCCATCAGAAATGCACCTTGAAACTACAATGGCAGTTCTCCTGCTTTTAATATCTAACTTAAAGTATGAGCTTTTTAATGATGGAAAACTGTCTCCAGGTACTTCTTCTAATATTATTCTAATATTTCGAAATATCCATGAGGACTGGAAATGGGAGTTGTATTTTACTGAAAGTGAGCATGGAGTGCTGGGTACTAGTGCTAGAATTTTGGCTGACTTCAGGTGTGACTTCTATTCCAGTGGTTTTGTGCATGGTAAAAATCCAGTCCTTTTATGTGTGAGCACAGGTGGCAATTGTACAGGGTAAGACAATGTCTGATATGAAAGCAGTGATACGGTAGCCACAGGCTTACTAAATTGTTGTTTACATAATTCTGTGCTGAATCCCATCATTGCTGTTGAGGAAGCATCATGAGATTAACATAATGACCTTCTTAACAACATCATTTTAAAGCATTGGGTTCGCAAGTTTATATGATTTGCTACTTTTGAGATTCTTTCATGCTAAGTTCTTGAAATAAAGGAATTTTCATAAAAATATACACGCCTACCACATTAAATATCATTAAATATCCATTGTCTCTTCTGGGTAGCCATCCTGTAGAATAACGTTTGTCAAATTCATTATTTGACAATTATGTCACTTTTTTGTTTTACGACTTATATGGTATTTTTAATTTTTTGTTTGCTTGATGTTTTCATTTTTTTGTTTGATTTTTTTTCACCATCAGTACAGCCATACCCCAGTACACCATAACCCATGAAAAACATATATTTTTATTAAATATTATGAAAAGAGCCTTCTTTTGTTGATATTGTCCCTCCCCCTCCCTTTTTTTAAAATTGCTAATTCCATTGCCTTAAAATATTAATGAATCAGTTCAAATAGTTTATTTAAATACTTTTCGTTAATGTATGTAACTGCTTCTTCTATAGGAACTTTACAGTACTGTATTGGTGTAAGTTTGTAGCATTTGTTTTATTTCAATTTCTCATATCGGTGTTATTTACTGTGAAAGCACAGCTTGGAAAAAACACAGAAGGTCGCCTATAATTTTGTGTGATAAGATGTTAGATTTGTAACAAAGGTATAGCTAAAATTTCTAGTAAGGTGATATATAGAGACACAGACACAAAACCAATTTCAGCTCAAAAGATCTATCTGGGAAGAAATACTCACTGTTTATGTTTTACTTTCTTTGACACAGAGGATCTACTGGGTAAAAGAAATTGGTTGTAAATTTCAATTTCTGCATGATAGGCTTTTATCCATGAACTGCATATTTGTTTTACATGCGTGGGCAAAGAAATTTGAAAAGCAAGACAAGTCAATCTGCATGCAAAAGTAATTTCTTTTACACTAGATTTAGACCAGAGCAAATCTGTTAACTTCATTTGGCTTTGTTCCAGGTTTCGACTAATGTGAGATGAGTAGCAATCTTGAAATAGATGATATTAGCATGGGGAAGACTATGTTAATAAATAAGCGGCTATTGTGCTGAATAGAAAGTGAATATTCTCACTAAGTCAACATAAGCGCTGTGGGTTTTCTTCCGTGGGGATTCTTCTGAACCCTGGCTCCTGTCACTACACTTTTCAAACAACACGTACTTGGAGAGGTTGTGAAAGCCGAGTAGATGATTTTCAATGCCAATGGGCAGAGATCTGAATGGCTTAATTCCCAGAACAGCACTTCTGTTCTTTTTCACAAGAAGCATGGCATAAGAGGGCAACATTATCAGAGCCAAACTGAAATCATACTGTAAGAGAAGCTTCTGATGATTTCTGTCACATCCAAACATTTGGATTTGTGTAATAGAAAGCATATAGCAATTGGAGAAGGAAAAGGTGAAAAATCTAGCTTTTCCATCTCCTACCTTGTAGTAGATTCTCCACCGCTTTAACATCAAGGTTTAGGTAATTGGTTATATTTGGTTTTGTAAAGGAATTTCACTGCAATTATATTCACGCTTAGGTGATTGTTTGGGGTTTTTTCTTTTTTATTCAAAACATAGTATTGGAGAATGAATACAAAAGAGGAAAAATCTTATTTCACTGAATCACAGAATCACAGAATCTTCATGATTGGAAGGGATCTTTGAGATCATTGAGTCCAACCATACACAAAAAAAACCCAAAACACAAACACAAAACAAAAACCAAAACACCCAACCCAACAATCTGGGGCACTAGAGCATGCCCTGAAGTGCCACGTCTACAAGTTTCTTAAATACCTCCAGGGTTGGTGACTCCACTACCTCCCTGGGCAGGCTGTTCCAGTGCCTGACCATTCTCTCAGTAAAGTAATTCTTCCTAATATCTAATCTAAACCTCCCCTGCTGCAACTTCATACCTTTTCCTCTGGTCTTAGTTTCTTTATATGCCTAATAATATGCCAAATTACCAGTAAGTTTTGATGTTATTAATATTTGGGCCTTTATATGTTGGGATTGTCGTTATTATTGTGTTGCAATTCACTTTGTCCTAATTCAGAGATTTTTTATTACGTCTTCTCAATGCTCTAATTTAAGAACTGATGACCATGAAGAATACATAATAATCAAAGTCCAAACCAAGGAACACGAACAGTATACTAATAATTACTCACTGCATAAAAAAAATGCTGAAGCTATAAACTGCTTTTCTTAGACTACAGTGTGGTTTCCACAGATAACAGTTTGGAGATAGAAAAGAAAAAGCTGATGGCTTTGTATCCCCCTTTTTTTTTTTTTTAATTGGTAGCATAGGAAATGTTAAACTGGCCATTACTCTTCACTAAATCTGTCAATACAAGGAAATAAAATAGTCAATAGAGAAGGCACAGGAACTTTGATAAATAATGTAGATTCAAAAGAAAACACACATTTCCAAGCTGTTCTATTGGGCACCTTTTAAGTTACATTTTTTAAACAGATTTTTCTAATTGTTGTTGATGCCTGTGCAGAAATACCCTGTTCTTTGTCAATGTTTAATTTATCACAGAGAAATTTATTTGCATGTTCTGCTCAAAAGAGGCAATGATTAAAGTAGCTTTGACCTTAATTGCACCAAAACAAGCATGAGCAGCATTTTCCAAAACTATTGCTCAAGTGTCTGATTTAAGGAGGTCAACTAGGATAATGTAAAATAACCTGATTTCAGTGGAAGCCTCAGCACTTCCTTTATGTTTTGCACTATTAATGCATCTAAAATGAAGTTCCCCTGTATTCAATGAGTGAAGATTGGTTGAAAATCTCACAGCAATAAAATCATTGCTTCCACTCCTGCAATACATTGTGGGATTGCACCTATCAGAGCGTTCCTCACATCAATCTGCTTTTGCAGTGTTTATGGCCTTGGGAACGGCAATGTGTATTTATAAACAGTCAATCACATCAATGAACCCAAATTAAAAGAGTTCTTAATCTAATTCAGTGGGAACCAAAATAGATCTCTTAAGTCATCTAGAAGGAAATTTGACCTCAGCAAGAGTAGCACTGTAAGGATAATGTCTTACAGTCAATATCTTATGCCTTGCAGTGCATTCCTTATGTACTAACCTGTGGGAGCAGGTAAATGTAGCCTCCCATTATTGCAGAAGTACTCTGTACAACGATTTGTCTAGGTAGATACATCATAATTCGAAAGATCACCATCAGCTGACACATATGAAGACAGGTGCTGCCTTTTTGCATCATTATCTACAAAGTTAGATACATTATCTATCACGTGTAATAAAGTTGTAGTTAGTTATCGAAACTGGCCTCCCGCACACAGCTTTTTCTCATGCAGATCCTAACAATCTCCAGGGGAGATTTCAACAGCAGCTGCTACTTCTAATACTGTAAGCAAGGAAGGAAGATGCTTTTGGCAGTGAATGCGAATGATTAGCTCAGGATGTAATTTGTATCTCAGAATTGTTTTGATAGCTCAGCACTTTCTTGGGTATTTATCTTTCCCCAAATGAAATAACAGTCTTTTCAACTTCAAATAAGTCCTGTCTATCTTGGAGTTACAGAAATGATATCATGCAAAATTCAACATTGCCACTGCTCATATATTAAAACTTACTAATCAACAAAATATTTAAAACAGAAATTCAAACTCTCAAACTTCTACTTAAATAATCTTTTAAATATTCACAGATGCACGAGTCTAAGAAAAGCACACTAGAGCCAAAGTCAGTTTTGCAAACATTGTGATCTATTGTGATAATAAGGGAAAGATAAGACAAAAGATAGCTTGGACTATTCAGACTGCAAAAATCCCATTTAAGTCTCAGACTAATATTTCTCATGGCTGATTTATAAGATCTCCTGCTTTGTGCTTTATTGAGTCCTCCAGATTCTGGAGACTGAATCTCCAGATTCAGAGACTAGTGATTGTCCTTACTCTTTGTACACTTGGACACTATTTAGGGCAACTGATTCTTGCACCTTGTAATAAAATGTAAGCTAGTTCAAAAAGGTGGCTTTTTCCTCCTTTATGCAAGTGAAAGTGGTAACATGTGATTGAATCAGTGGAGAAAAAGAAGCAATCTCTAGTGGCACAATCAGTAAAGTGATTTCTTTCTTTGGACAAAAGCAAAACCATGAGTGGGGACTCCAACTGTGGTAGACCATGATTTTTCATCTTTACATGGCCCACTCCAAGTTGCAACCTCTTTGATTCTTCTGGATCTGTGGCTTCTATTGACCTTTTATTCATACCTGCCAGCAGCAGCTTCCTTCTAAAGAATTAGAATGTTGATCGGGATGAATTTATTTTTTCACAATAGAAAATTACCTTAGAAGTATAAAATTACTTCTTTCTTGACTGACCTTTTTATTCTTTTTTTTTTTTCTTTTTTTCCTGACCTGCTTTGGCTTCATGCAATAGAAAAGACGTCAGGAAGCAACAGCCATGTGGAAATGTCATTGGCAGTTCCCTGTGCTGACTGATGGCAAAGAAATAGCAAAAGCTTTCTTAAATACATGAGTAAAAAATTTTTTTTACCATGTTTTACTTTAAAAACTTTGTTTCTTCAGCATACTAATATTCAGCACTCTCAGAAATGTTCATTTATGAGGAAAAAATTGTAATTCTTACAGTATTTACTGTCTACATTTTTGCTGTCACTTTTTTTTCTTAGGGTTTGCTGCAGAGATCAGAGACAGGCTGTTCTTTCACTAAACAATTCTCACCTGTTGTTGTTGACCCTGTAGGACTAGAATAACCCTACCTGGTAAAATAATTTCAGCTGAAAGCTAATGACTGGAATTTGTAATTTTTAAGGGATGACTCATAAGGTTTGACAGAGGAGATATTTTACCCCAAGAGTGGTAGTCTTGAGAGACTTTAAACTTCCAGACTTTAAACTTATACTTTGAAGTTAGGTTTCACTGCGTTTTTTTAATTCTTCTTTTCATGTCTGTAAGAAAGCAGATGACAACAGAATGTAAATTTTAAGTTAGGTATATTTGTGTTGATGTGTTTCAAAAACAATATCAGAAATGAAGTATGACACGCATGAGAAACAGTGTCTCATTTATACCAAGGAAATGATACTAGTTGCTCTAAGATATAACTCAGTTCTCACTAAATCTGATAAGAGAACATATAAGTTAAGTCTTAATACATGCAAGCATGTATTTTTTTAATAATCCTTTCCTTGATAGCTGTGATGGATGAGGGTAGAAGTAGAGAAGAGCAATAGCTGCAAAAGTTCTTGCTGCCCTAAAACTAGTTGGCCTAATTTTAGCAGCCTAAATTATCTCTGCTTAAGTGATATACTTTCTCAGGGACTGTAGTTGAAGTATATATCAAGAAGAACTAAAGAAATGTACATTGTGCATGCTAAAAACCCAAAAGGATACTTCCTTGAATTATTTCCAGCTGGGAAATAGGAAAATAAGTTTATAAAACTGATTCAAGTTACTCTGTCATGTCTTGAAATAAAGTGCAGCTGTATACCTAAATAAGGACCAATCTCAGTATTTTATTACGTAAGGAGTAGTATATCAATAATTACTGAACATAAATAGATATTATAAGAGATGTGAGTAACTTTAATTCCTTCTGTGATCCATATGCTTGTTCTTGATTTACCTTGACAACTAGCTTAAATAACTATTTTCCAAGATAGTGTGTCAGGACCGCTGCAGTTCCTGGAGTGGAGGGAAAACTGCAGAAGTCCCTGGGGATGCAGCCTGCAATAACTTGCACTGCTTTGATGCTTGGGCTGAGAGGAGAACGTGTGGAAAGGAGAATGGGCTTCTCTTTCACTCCTACCAATTCCCCTGTACAATGCAAGTAAATTGCTTCAGCCTTTTAGTCCAAACTACACTTTGATCTTTTAGCATTTTTTTGGCTCGTTAGATCTGGTACCCTTAGGCAAAGGATCTACAGCAGTAACAGGTTTGTGGTTCCATTACATTACGGTCTTGTATCCTTATTTGAAAGGTTGTTTGGTTCTGAAAAGATTTCCCAACCCTTGGTCTATTTGCTGTTATATGCAAATGAAAGTTTGTAAATGTTTTTTAATTCTGTAATTTTCAAGAGCTTGGCTACATGTTCAATAGCAACTCAAATAATCCTAGAATTGCCTAGGTTGGAAGGGACTTTTCAGATCATCTAATCCAACCATCGACCTATCACTGGAAAAAAAATTACTAAACCATATCACTATCATGAACCTCATCACTCGCAGATCAGTTCTTATAATTATGCATTACAGTTTTTCTTTGAAAGAAAATAAAAACAAGGAGGTTGCCTTTATTTTTTAACATATTTAAACCTCCAAATGTTTTATTCATAATTAAGTACATCTGATCGAGTTTCCAAGGAAATATCCCCAGGAAGGACTTTTCAGAATTTACACGGTCTAATTAGGAAAAATCTCTCTTCATCTTTCATCTGGATTTCAGGCCAAGGTGATCATTTCAGTTTGTGGACAAGATCAAAATCCAATTAAAATGTATAGCCTGTCTCACCCCACCCCCTTTTAGGTAATTATTTTTATTTATTTTTAAGCAATACAATCAGAAGTCATAAGAAGCATGAGACTAAGTGGAAACTTTTTCCTTCTTTTGAAGTCTGAACCAGAGGGAGGACAGGAGACTACATTCTAGCTCATGCACCCAGAGACTCCTCCCTGAATCTCTGACAATAGCCTGGTTCTTCCTGGGATGAAATCCACTGATGCACACTGGTGGTCTTCTCATCTTTTCACACACAGGCACTCACACAAGCACACAGTTTTCATGGGAAGAAAACCAACGCTTGGGTGTCTTGGTTTAACCCCAGCCAACAACTAGGAACACGCAACCGCTCACTCACTCTCCCTTTGCTGCCAGAAGGGTAGGGAGTAAAGGAAGGGAAAAGGAAAAAAAAAGTATTGAGGGTTGAGATAGACAGTTTCATGGAACAATAACGGACTTTCACAAGAAAGTGTTAACTCAGGGCTTATTTGTTTTCTGATGTGCTGATGTACAATTTACTAACAGAGCTGATAACAGAACTGTTAACAGAACTGTTCGGGGAAATATATCTCACAAAAGTTTACCTGAAAATCGGTAGACTAATAATCAACACGTTCTTTCACCCTAAAAACCGAAAAACAGTGGAAGTCTCTAAGGGTGGGGGAAGTAGTTCTCTCAACTCACATTCTGAAAAGGTGAAGGGGTAGAATGAAGGCTGTATGGTGATGCCTGAAGTACAGTAACCGGTGAATTGTTATGATCATTATCCGAGCATAACCGATCTTTTGAGATTCCACTCTTTGATGCAGTCATTCCAGCCCTGAACCCATCTCTACCTCTTCAATTGCCAGAGGCAAGAGATATGCCATGGTGCACAGTTCTTCCAGCATCAGTCAACTTTTACACTGGTTAAAAAATATTATAAAAATTCAGCCTTTTTTTAACATCCTTTTTACTCATGAAAGTGTTGCTCCTTTCGGAGTTTCTGGTAGGTCTTACATGTGTTAGTGTCAGAGCCCCATAGGCCAATATTTTAAAGTTAGGGCCTTAGAATTGTAAAATAGCATGCTGAAATATATGAGAATGATTGAAGACTTTTCGGCTTTCTAGTAAAGAAAATTACCTAGAGATTTCTGAGTACTGGTAAGTAATGAAATTGAACTGTGGCAGTTAAGAGAAATGTTTTTAGGCGTTGTGTTATATGATAAAGTAGCTGCAGTCACTAGGATACATATAAAACCCCTAACTGCAATTGCAAGGGATTGGATGATTGATTCTTTCGTTAAGGTTCCCTTTTCCCATTTCCTTTTCTGCCCGTGTCTGAGGAAAGACAAGAAAGGAGCCCTTTTTTCTGTGTGGTGTATGGAAACGCAGGTCTTCTAAGGGGCTAAGCAGCATTGTGCCCAGCTGGTCCAGCTCTCCTGCAAGGTGAGAGGGTGAGGAGGTGAAAGGAACATGCCAGATTTCTGGAAAACAGTGGGGAAAACAAGAGAACAGTGGAATGGGGTAGAGAGCTGGAGGTCACCTCTCTTCCTCTTTGTAGATGGCATAGAGCAGAGTTTCACTGGATAGTGGAAGGCACAGTTCGTGTCTATGTTCATCTGAAAATCTACATGTCTGTATTCTCTGTTTATATAGGAGACAAATTTATCCTGAAGGACTCTCTCACACAGGGAGTTAATGCACGGTGTAGTGTTGAACAATGTGCAAAAGCCATAGACAGGTTTATTCCTAAGGTTTGCTTCAAAGCTGCCTTTATCATACAGTGTAGCATTGAATGCAATAGAAATCCACATATATGATTTATTCTTAGGGTATATCATGGTCTCTAGCACATAGTGTGCTTTTGAGCACCATAGAAAAGCTTAATCTTAGACAATCTTTTTTGTCTCCAGGGGAAGGCTTGAACTGAGGCTGGAGCCACATGCAGCATAATAGAAAGACCAAAGAAAAGGTGCAGAGAACCCTCTCTGTATGAGGCACTGAATGAGATAGGAATTATATTAAAGAGTGATCAAGGATGACATCCTGTATCCCAGCATACTTGAACATCATACTGCAGTTCCACAAGGTGCAGAGAGCCCATCTGGCAGGTGACATAAGAGAAGGCCTCTTCCAGTCCCTGCTGCTACTGCTATTTAGCTTGTAATCTTTGTATACAGGTACTCCTTAATGCTATAACTCCCTAACCCAACTAAAAAAGCTGGATGGCTTGCTCTGCATGAAAGATTGAAGTGACTTAGATCATAGGATAACTCAGACTGGAAGGGATCTCTTGAAGTCATCTAATCCGACCTCCCGCTCGAAGCAGTATCCAGGGGTCAGATCACACCTCCTTACTCAGGGATAATCCAGTCTGGTTTTGAGGGATGAAGACTCCAGTAAGGCCCAGAACTGTAACAGGGGAGGAAGCAGGGTCAGAACAGAGAAGAGGAAGACTGAGGAAGAAAGAGAAGAGGAAAGGCAGAAGAGGTAATGAACCTCTTTTTCTGGCATATATGCAGCAAGTATATATACATATAAAAAGTATACTTGCCAATACTGGCAACTGTACAAGGTATCTCCAGTGAACAGATAATACTAGGGTAGAAGGGAAAGGGCAAAGTGAATCCTTTCTCTAGTAATTACTTTAAGGTATGTTAAATCGGTGAGTTCCAGATGAGTGATGGGTCTCTGTTATGCCATCAGCTATATTCATGAAATAACTGGTGTATTTTAAGCCTAGGTGTATGTATTTATGTAAATATAAAGAATACACAAATGATAGTTAATTTTAATATTTGAGTTATTTACATAAATCAGTGAAACCCAGAAATTATCTAGAGTGCACACAATAAGGAAGTTTATATGAGAGCAGCCACAGAACATGGTAACGAAGTAGATTGAAAAGCTCTGCCACAGGTAGTTAGCACTTGATGCTTAGGCTGAAGGAGTTGGTTGCAATGAAGGAGAGAAAAAACATGCAGGAATGATAGTGTACAAGTATAAGGTGAAATGAAGCATTCCACAAGGCGTACATGATCTCTAGTCAGGGTACAGCTAGAGATGAGTATGAGATGTACTACTGTGCTACAATTCATCCTGGATGCTTAATTGTTTTACAAGGAATATAAATAATTTGTTGTTTTATAAATGTATGGTGGATATTCTCAATGTCTAACTGAGGTGCACTGAATCTCTATTCTTTTCCTCTTTCTTTTGATCTTTTGATACTAGAAGGAGGCTAGCAAAGTTATGTATACTTTTTTTGGTTTTGGTTTTGGTTTTGTTTGGATTAGAAGGGACCTTAAAGATCATCGAGTTCCAACCCCCCTGCCATGGGCAGGGACACCTCCCACTAGAGCAGGTTGCTCA
>JAOXNO010000013.1:86290647-86314725 GCA_028565335.1 Limnodromus scolopaceus
GCAAACTTGCTGAGGGTGCACTCTATCCCACTGTCCATGTCTCCAACAAAGATGTTGAACAGCACTGGTCCCAGTACAGACCCCTGAGGAACACCACTCATCACTGGCCACCAATTGGACATTGAGCCATTGACCACAACCCTTTGAGTGCAGCCAGCCAGCTCCTTACCCACCGAGTGGTCCATCCATCGAATCCATGACTTTCCAGTTTTGAGACCAGGATGTTGTGCAGGACAGTGTCAAATGCTTTGCACAGGTCCAGGTAGATGACATCTGTTGCTCTGCCCTTGTCCACCATGTGTGTGGCAGTATCATAAAAGGCCACTAAATTTGTCAGGCACAATTTGCCCTTGGTGAAGCCATGTTGGCATTTTAATTATGTATCTAATCTGAGATGATGTTTTACAATTATAAAACTATTAATAAACATCTTCATTGGGGATGGTATGGTTTATATTATGTTGGTTATAGATAGATCTGCTACTGGCTAAACTGTGTTCTGTAGGATGCAATTGGATGCCTAGAAGGAGTTTTGAATCCTCAGAAGCTGCCTGTGACATTCAGCTTTTTCCAAAATCAGGCCACATTTGACAAGTTAGGGAACAAAAAAAAAGGGAAAAAAAGCACTCAACAAACAATAAAAGAGCAGCTCCATATGTGACTTTTTTGCTAGACTTTACAATGATGGAAATAATAATAATGAGATGTGTTAACCTGGCAATTATTCAAGAAAACTGTTCAAGACTAGACAGAGAGTTCACATAGCAAAGGAACCATTGTGATAGGAACAATTGCAACTAAGAGGGATTGTCAGAATGGTTGTAAAAAATGATGTTGAAATCTTAAAAGGATAGTTTTAGTGCCATTGACTTCAATTCATTTAATCATGGCCAGTTCCAGCAGGTGGGTATTAATTAAATCACACCAGTTGCTACCTAATCTGTGCATCTGTAGTACCCAGACACTTCTTTTTCAGATCTCTAAACTTTGCCCAGCTTTCATGAACCATCTTTTGTGTAATGACAGTAGTTCAGCTAGTGTAAATTTTCAGGCTTTCCTTATTTTCCTTGCATTAATACCATATGAGAACTACTGTTGTTTTCTGGAGGAAGGAAAGCACAACAAATATCACTTGGAAAGTTCTAATGGTAGTTATTATTGTCAAAAGCCCAAGAAATTTGTTGAAAATTAAATAGTGAAGACAGATCACACCATCCAAGCAACAGAATCAAACTAGCCAGAGACTTGCAGAAATGAGGGTCACCAAGTCCTCATCCTCTGCCTGTAGTCAGAATCTGCTATTCATAGCTCATGCCATGCTTGACAGGAGCTTGTCTAGCCTATCCTTAGAGATCTCCAATGATGATGATCTTAGAGTGTAGAATGTCCTACCTTACCAGCCTTTATTGTTTATTGAGATACTGTCTCATGGAACACATGTGCTGCTGGCTTGCTAGAGTGAAGAAATATCTCAGTGTCATTTATCCACTGTGCTGCAATATCAGCATGCTGCCATATAAACCTTACACTTATTTAGTTTTAAAGAGCTAAAGACTCACACCTCAGAGAGAAAGATTTTAAAATAAGCTGCAGCATCTTAAACTGTTTTATAGAAGCATGTTTTTTGACTTCTCAATTCAAAGGTGCATTCTCCAGCTTCTTTGGTAGATTCAACAACAATTACAGGGTTGTCTTATCTCTGCGCCTCCTCAAGAGAGGAACAGAAAAGCATAGAATGGCTGCAAAAACTCACTAGCTACATGGAAAAATGTGTCATCAGCTCAAAATTGATGCAAAATGACTTCATCCCTTGAAGGGAGGGAAGGTAATGTGTTTTGGAGTCACAGTCCCTAATAGAGCCAACCAATCCAGATTAATGCTATTTGCGAGGCTTCAGGATGTAGATTACTGCTAGGTAATTGATATAGCTGTAATTCCACCAACTCACTCACACTGAGAAAGTAATAACATGCCATATTTATAATTGAAATATGTAGCTTATGAACAGCATTCTGCCCCATTTTGGAGAAAGATAACAGGGAAAAGCCAAATCAAGAGTGATGTAGCATGCACACTGCTACCTCACAAAATATTGTTTAAGAACCAAAGAGCATCTGCTGAAGCCTCTGTGTAGTTGTTGGTCCATACAGAAAGAGTCAATCGGTAAATGTTGTCAGCCACTACCAGTAAATGGCAAGATGCTTCTACAAGCAAGCATTCTTTGTGTGCTCCTACATTAGTCATGATAAATACTGCTTAACAGTTGAGTTTACAGCTATGGCATATTGCACTGTAAGTATCATGTCTTACAAATCAAAGGCAAGATGTGTCTCAAAGTCTTGGAACTGGCTGCTGGCATATTATTTTTTCATCTAAATTCAAATCCTGTCTTTGTCATGAGTGGCAGTAAGCAAGTTGCTTATTATTATTCCTATTAATTATTTACATTACAACAGAGTATGGAAACTCAAACTAAGATTAGGATCTCACTGTGACTGGTAAAATTGTACTAAGAAACAGATGGAGGCAGTTCAGAATTGTTTCACATCAAGGATGTTCTAAAAGGTACCAGGGATGTATGTGCCATGTCTTCAGATCCTTAGTAGTGGGCAAGACACGGTCCCCTCAGCACCTAGCTAGCTTTGTAAATCAGTGAGGAGACCACAGACAGGACTTATTCTACATTCTTCTAGTCTTCCTACATCATTTCCTGTCCTTTTAGAAACTGTTGCACCATAAAGAAAATGACCATGTAATTTTCTGTTAAAAATCAATAAACAGTATTTAGATACAGCTATAGTGTACAGTCCACAGACAAGACTGCTTTGAGAAGCTATTCAGCAGTTGTTGTAAGGAAAGGGTCCCATTCCATATCTTTTTAGTACGTTATATGTCTATACACCTACATATGTCTTTCAAGATAAACATGCACATACAACTTTCAAAAAGCTGTGAAAATATTTTGACATATCCAGTGGTTTGCCCAAAATACATATTAATGCTTCTTTCAATTACAAAGCGCAGCGGCACAGAAAGATGAAGTCACTGCTCACTTACCTCCACTTATAACACACATAATGATGCTTGTCTATATGTGAGTACTTGGTACTAAACTGTGGACTTTGATACTCTGTAATAACATCTGGTTTGAAAAATTTGGTTACTCAGATTCCTTTAAAATATACCAATTGATAGCTAAGAATTCAAGTTCAAGTGGAAACGCAATTGTCTTCATCCTTGTGATCTTGTGTTGCGTGTCTTTTTACTGTACAACCTTTGCTGGAAAGTGTAGTCAGTTTCAAAATTTTTCAAGCATTTAATTTTTTCCAGTGTGTTCATTAGGTCACTTGTTCATGGATTAAAATTACTTCAGTTTAAATATATCAAAAGATGTCTTAGGTTTCAAAAGTGTTACCTGTCTAGTCATTTGCAATATTTAATTGATCTTTAATGAATTGCTGGTTTTGGTAAAGGCCTCTGTAATGATGCTTGCTTCAGAAGGACTAAGTGTAGAAATTTCTCATCTTTTTAATATAAAATAATAATTTGGGTTAGAAAAGACACCTGACTGACAAAAGTCAGACTGTGGTTCTAAAATATCTGCTAGAAACATTAACTTAACATGAGGTATTCCACCTGAAATAAAGGTTAACAAATCAAATGTTATGCTGTCGTTCTATTTTTTGTTACTAAAACCCGGCCTGGGGCTGGGCAAAGAAGCTATGAAAGAAGTCTACACTGACATGCCAGTTCTCTAGCAATAGGGAACATACGTCAATGTTAAGCATTAGATGTTCTCAAATGCAACTGTGACTGATGCCTAAGCTCTGTCTATACTAAACTGGAACCAGCAAATTTCAGCTGGAAAGGAGAATAAAACCTGTCATATTTGTAATGCACTTGGATCTCTCCCCCTCTTCATCTGTTTTTTTGTTTCTAAATTGTGCGAAGCTTAAGAACTTATTTTTCTTTTTAATCATGAGTCTTTTCACTGATTATTCTTGCTTTTTATATTGCTGCCTCTGGCAAGGAGGTACCAGATGAGAAAAAAATGTTTCCAATGACCTTTCCTGTCCTGGAATAAAACCCTAAACCAACCTGCCTGTGATTTGTCATCTTGTTTACAAGTTAGCTAAGCTTTGCTTTTAAAAGGGAGAACAGTTCACTCCTTTTATGATTTTATAAATTATGTTTGAAGGCAGTTTTTGTTTCTGTCACTTGGTGCAGCTGTGCAGGGAATATGTTGGAGAATTTGATATACTATTGACATTATTTTATGAAAGCAATGTCAGGTTTTATTTGTGCAGATGATAGCTAAGAGACCCAAGTGACTGTCAGTTATTACTGGGAACATCAAAGGAAATAAGTGGATGGGAATGAAATACACCCAAATATGGGACAAAAAAGTTATGCCAATTTGTCGTACACTGTGTTGAGACATAAGGCATTTAATGGCATTACAGCTTTCCAGACCAGGTGCATTCTTTTAAATTGGCTACTTTTGTTTAACCAAGAGAGGGGCAAAAAACCCAAAACAAAAAACCAAACAAGAACTGTTCTCTTGAGAAATTCTTCATCATGGGATACCCGACATCTCTGTAGAAGTTTACCTTAAAATGCTATGCGAGAGCAATACAGCTGTTCCAGAGAGAGCAACCCAGGATAACTTTATTTATAAAATGCACAAAATGAGTACCTGAAACATCAACATGGATATTATATGGATGACATACAAACTAGCAAGTACCTATGCTTTGGGATGATAACTTAGTCAAACCCATTTTATATCTTGCATGTTCCAGAGGTGGCAACGTGTTTGACACTTCAAGGATCTCTCGCAACTCCTCCTGCACTTGCTTCCAAGGATAGATGTACCCTATTCAGCTGTATCTTTCACGAGTTACAGGTAAAGAATGAGAAGCATCTCCGATCTGTAGTTGGACAAGAAAGGGCAGTAGGGTCTGTGGCACTCAGATATTTTCTGGTGAGTAGCTGCATCTGTAGTCTTGCCCTGCTTTGGCTATGCCTTGTTTTCACCTTGTATGGACACAGGAATGAAATACCACACATCTTCAAATATCAGAGCAATTACAGCAAAGACTCCTGGTTGTTGATCCTGCACTTCACTTCAGATGCAACTGCCTTCTTTCCAGCCACAGTATTGCCAGTGTACAGTAGAAGTAGTCAGAAATGCAGTAACCCCATTCTTCTTGGATGTATCTTCAATTCTCTGAACATTTTCACATTGTTAAACTTTCATATCTGTGTATAAAACCCACAGATTGTTGCAATAAAAATTTACCACTGAAGGTACAAAATGTATTTTGCCCAAGCCTGTGGCAGTGGAAGTGCTAATGAAAAAATATGAGCGACTTGTTTTTGTTGCCTGAACAAGAAAATTCTTCACAAGAAACCATAAATAAATAACAAAACTTATCACCCCAGGAAAGCAGCTGGAGTCCATTTTCAAGGTAAGTATCTAGTCTTATTCATTTGTGTTGGTTTTGGTGGGGCGGGGGCTACAGGGATGGTTTCTGTGAGAAGCTGCTAGAAGATTCCCCTGTGTTCGACACAGCCAATGCCAGCCGGTCCCAAGACGGACCCACTGCTGGCCAATACCGGGCCCATCAGCAACAGTGGTAGTGCCCGGTTAAGAAGGAGAGAGGAGTGAGAGCAACAACTCTACAGACAGCAAGGTCAGTGAAGGAGAGGGAGGAGGTGCTCCTGGCACCCACAGATATTCTCCGGCAGCCCGTGCTTGAGGACCATGGTGAGGCAGCTTGTCCCCCTGCAGCCCCCAGAGGTTCACAGTGCAGCAGATAGCCCCCTGCAGCCCATGGAGGATCCCACGCTGGATTAGCTGGATGCCCAAAGGCAGCTGTCACTCTGTGGGAAGCCTGTGCTGGAGCAGGCTCCTGGCAGGACCTGTGACTCCATGGAGAGAGAAGCTCATGCTGGAGCAGTTTTGCTGGCAGGACCTGTGATCCCTTGGGTGGCCCACACTGGAGCAGTCTGTTCCTGAAGGGCTGCACTCTGTGAAAGGGACCCACACTGGAGCAGGTCATGAAGAACTGCAACCTGTGGAGAGACACATGTTGGAGAAGTTCATGGAGGACTCTTTCCTGTGGGAGGAACACCATGGTGGAGCAGGGGAAGAGTGTGAGGAGTCCTCCCCCTGAGGAGGAAGGAGCAGCAGAGACAGCTTGTGATGAACTGACCACAACCCCCATTCCCTCTCCCCCTGTGCCACCTGGGGAGAGGAGGTAGAGAATTCGGATGTGAAGCTGAGACCTGGAAGAAGGAAGGGGTGGGGAGAAGCTGTTTTAAGATTTAGAGTTTTATTTCTCATTATCCTCTTCCGATTTGATTGGTAATAAATTAAATTAATTTCCCCAAGCCAAGTCTGTTTTGCCTGTGACGGTAATTGCTGATTGATCTCTCCCTCTCCTTATCTTGACCCATGAGCTTTTCATTATATTTCCTCTCCCCCTGTCCAGCTGAGGGACGGCGGTGACAGAGCAGCTTTGGTGGTCATCTGGTGTCCAGCCAGGGTCAACCCACCACATCATTCTTTTTAACAATATTCTTTAAATAATTTTTGAACAGCAGATCAATTGAAGGGAAAAGAAAGCAAATGTGGTGATATTTCAGGTACTGTAATGCAATTTAATTTGTCATTTTTAAAGACAAAACATACTGGAATAATGAAACAAAATAGTTCCTATTGAAACAAGAATATGTTTTGTGTGAAATAAATGGTATTCACAAAACTCTGTTAAATATATTCAGATTTAATGAAAACATGGCATTACTAGGAATACATGTGTGTTACCTTAAGCATAGCATCCAAATCTCATAATTGAGTATTAAAAAAAGGTAGGAGTTATATAACAAACTCATATACTTTTTTAATTTTCAATTTATGCTCTTTCTACTTCAGAAGTACCTGAAGTATTTCTTTTCAATATGAAAACTTTAATCCTCTACCATGATGGAAGAAGCTGACGTTTCAAAAAAAGTGTTAAGTATTGCTGCACTGGACTTGGTTTATAGTTACAAGTGGTGGTGATGATAACACTCTAAGGTCAAAGAACTAAAAATTGTGCTAAATAATTAATATTCAGACCTAAGTGATGGACTGGATTGATGGAACAACGATGAATACAAAAATCTTCATATATTTTGATGGTTGTAATAATATTTATACTTCTGTGCAAGGAGATCTATTGACAATCAATGGAAATTCACATTAGATATCATAGAGTGACAGAATAATTGTAAATATTCTTCATTTTAGCTTAATTTGTACAAAGTAGAGAATTGCCGATCATCAGCAAAATCAAAGTGGTGCTACCACCTGGCTATACATTTAATCTGGCATAGTTTATTGGATCAACAAGGAAGTGTTTTGTCCTTTTAACTGGTCACATGTGATGCAAGATATCACAAACTTATCAAAGCTAATAGTTTTATATATGCTTGCATAAAATCTGAATGTATATTAAATACCATCTGCAGCTTATCATGTCACCTAATCAAACAGTTACAATTCTGGAAGTTGCTGACAAAATTATTACACATAATACAGACTATAATATAGAAGTATCCTCTTAATATCAATAATATGTGAGATTTCTGTAGATGTGGTATATTAGTATTGATTTTATTCTGGCTAAAAAACAGTTGTGTGTATTAAAAGCATAGGATAGTTTTTGTTTGACTGTGTTGTATTTCAGGCTTAATATTTTGACCAACATTAGAAGAATAAGGGCTAGTTTAAAATAAAATATATTGGCTTGACCTGAATAAATAGGCTACATGTCTTAAATCCTGTCAATTTGCATTTAGCAAAGAGGTAATGCAGCAAAATAAAGAAGGGGTAGATCAGGATTGTTGTTTCAGGATCATTCCATCTGGGAACGACTGATGCACAGAGTAATGCCTCCATATCCCCTGTCATCTAAAGGATGCTTCCAATAGCAACCTGATATCCCCAGGTGATACCTCTGCCTTGTGAAAAGCCTCAGATCTTGCAGGGAAATCCTCTGTCCAGTATCAGCTGCTATATTAATATGAAGGAGAGGGAGGTGGCAGAGTTAAGTCAAGCTGGTGAATACACAGGCAACCATGTTAAGTAATTTGTCAGAAAGAAGATGGTGTCTTATCTGCTGAGCACTTATTTTCAATGTTTGTGTCTTCTTCAGTCACCTGTATACAACTAAACACTTTGATTATGTTTTCAAAGGGCATTCTTTTAGGTTTCCTAGTACAAGCTGGGACAGCAATGATACTCAAGAAGGCTGATGATACAGGAAGGAACAAAGGCCGCCAGAAATAAGACAATATGTAGAAGATGCTTATAGATTCTGGGAAGAAGATCAAAACTATCCATGATGGTTAGTAACTTATCAAAGGCAGAGAAGGATCACAAAAATAAAGCGTTTCTTCCAAATCAGGTATTTCAGTCTCAGCGCTGAACAGCACTACTTCTTGATATGGAGAACAAATAACTATGGGAAGAAAATCATCTGTTATCCCACTATTTAAATTCATCAAAGTCTAGAATGCTCAGGGTGACTATAGCTATTGCTCCTAAAAGGGTATAGGAGGGATGTTTAGGTCAGAAGTATAACTGCTAGGGGAGGGCCATCCTATCTGGTGTTCCTTGTCCCTCAATTTTCCTGTGCCCCAAACGTGAACAGAGTGACAAGACTCTTCCCACTGCTCTTCCATCTCACTTCTACCCCTTCTTACAGCCAGAATGTCTTATGCCTATGTCTGCCAGGTCCTTGAGCAGCAAAATGTCACTGTCTGCTGAGAAGCCTGGAGCTGGCTGGGCCAGCAACTAAATGAGGAACATGCTAGTTGTCACCATTTAGAGCAGATGTTCAATCTCAGATCCTCAAGGGGCCTGACACAGTGCTCTTCCAGCAACCACCAGAAGAATGCCAGTCTTTAACTTCCAAGAATCAGGTTCTCTGATGCAAACAGCTCATAAAATTGACTAGAAATTCAATCCTCCTCACATGAATGACTGCTAAATAAGAGAAAAAAAAGCAGTACAAGAAAAGAAAGAAATGGAAAAAAATCCATAAACTATAGGGCACATACTCACAAAATCAAAAATTGTTAATGTCAGAATGTGTTAGGGGAGCACCTTGCACTTCTTGACTTTTGCTCTGACATTTTACACTAGGTTGAACACAAAATGTTCAGAGGTTTTTTTCTTACCCGACATTGAAAGTGTTTTCAGCAACAAACAAAATCCACAGTATTTCTGCAGCTGGTGTGCAAATAACCTTTTTGGAACTGTAATATTCTTGGCATTTTTTTGAATTATAAAACCATCTTCAGACTGGATGAAAAATGAGCAGCTCTAAAAGAACAAAGTTTGACAGCCTGAGGCCATGTTCACAGAACTTTTCAAATATGCAGCAGAATGACAAATTTGCAAAACAGCAAAAATACCAAACTATGCCTCAACAATGAACAACATTTTGTCCTGTATTTTGCCAAATATCACCTCTAACACTGAAGAAAAATTACTTCTTGAATAATGCATTTGGAGAACAAATTCTCTTGCTCTTCAGGTGTGCTAGTTAACACTTCCTTTATTATTCGGCCAGATACTCAAATATTACTTGTCAGATGTTACAATGACAATCTTGTATGCTTTTCAAGTAGTGATCAGTCACTTGTAATTACTACATAAGCCCAATGTGGGACTTCCCCAAAATCTGATCACACTCTCTGTTGATTAATTCACATCTATGTAGCTTTGTGTGTCACTCATGAGATTCTCAGAACCAAAAAAGAACTAAAAGTCAGAGGACTAATAAATTTGGTAGCCATATGGCAAATTTTAATAAGGACCTGCCATCAGGTGTTGTTAAAGGGAACTAGGAGAAATGTAAAGAGAAATAATTTTAATTTTTGGCTAGAGCAATTTAGATTGAGTGTGTGGAGGGGAAGGCAGAGATTCTTTAAGAAGTTGTAAGATGCTGCCTCAGGACATTGTAGAGTTTCCTTTCCAGAGGTTTGGAGAATGGGAAGGACACCCATCTAGGCATATGGGCAGAGAAATTCTAAGAATCATGATGTGGAAAAGCATTTTCAGGAGGACATGATGTCAAGACAAAACCAAAAAAGACCAGTGAAAAGGAAGAAATAAAGAACAAATCCAGATGCTTCAGCTGCTTTTTCACTAAAAAGCTAACAGGATTCTCACAGCAAAAGCAGAGGGTAGCTGTGATTATGAATTTTTCTTCTTTTTGATCATCAGAGAGAATAATTTGTGATAGTGTGGTTCTTTACAGGACTAGGCAGTGAGGTCTCACTCAGCCTTTTTGTTAATCCACATAAACTGCAATGATTTTTCCAAGACATGTTCTTTGGCACTATAATTTATTATGAGAGGTTGTTACAGACTAGTTTGTTTGAGCTAGATCTACTGTGGAAAGAGATGTGAAGGAACACAGGAAGATTGCACCCTCGGTGCATTTGGAAGTGGTAGGAAATGCCACACAAACAGAGGAGCAGTTGCAAAAAGCAGAAGTCATACAGGAAATTTATTTTTCTTGTACAATATCCTATGGAGTTCCTTGCCAGGTTTGCTGGACATGCAAAGTTGTTTCATTTTTGTTGTCATGGAGAGGAGTATTTGCTTTCCAGAATTGCAAACTGCTGTTTCCAGTCCTGGAGTGGTTCAGAGACACCAAGCCGTAAGTTGCAGTGCTGTGTCCCTGACCCTGCGCTGGGCATGGAGACGAGAGCACAAGCAAACAGAGCAGCGCTGCTCCTGCGGTGCCCCGCTTATAAGCATAACTTCTTGTTGTAACACAGGTTAGAGCATCTTAATTTCAAACATCACAATATTATGCATTACATATCTGTGTTCCTGGCCAGTCAAGATTACACTTCTTTGTGAGGTGCTTCAGTCCACCGATCTCCAAGGGCCATTATTTCCTTTATCATTTATTTTTGCTTACTCCTAGCTGCGGCACTTTGAATGCCCAATACCCTGGCCTGAGGAGTTGAGCTCCATCGCCACGCAGCTCTTGAGTGCCTTTGGGACTATTCAAATCCTTTTTTTTCTTTCTTCTTCCCCTTCAGTTTCGGCCCACAGAGAGTTATCTTGATCTGGAGAGCCTTACGCATGCTGTCCGTACCTTGCTGCCTGGCAAGTCCCGGTGAGAGAGGGCAGGCAGAGCCAGTGCCCGCTGCCTGCCCCGCTCCTTTGAAAGTCTGCTAGCAGGGAAGAGTGACAGGAAAATTGTCACCATGTTTAGGGGCTGAAATCCTGTCTGGCCTTATGTAGGCTTCTTGAGGAAAGGGATTTCGGGTTCTCTGTGGTCTTTTCTCCCACAGTGTGCCTTCCATTAGGATTGGGAAGGATGTGGCCCTTTAATTTTGCAGTACATTAATTTTCATAATGGTACGCTAAAAGTGAACCATAAATAATACGGAGGGTTCATGAGGACAGATGCATTAAAGTGTTTAGATACAACAGTGGTGAGCAAAAAAGACACAAATACAATAAATATTGTATTAGATTTCTACCAGTTTAATTCCGTATTCTTCTCCAAAGTCAGTATTATGTAGACCCATACAGGAAGCCACAATCTCATGGGACACTTGAATCTATGGATTCAGTCTACTGAAGCAGCACGGGTCAAAGTGTTCACAGAGGACCCTACAAGGGTTTACATGTAAGGTGTAACTCGCGGCCAATTCCTGCTAACCTTATTCAGGGTAAGTGGTACTTCTCCCTGCAAGTGGTCTTACTGCAACAGATGACTGTGTGGAGTAACGTGCCATTTGCAAGTCCATTCTGAAGAAACAGTTTGAATGGATGTAAAAGGCTGTAAAGGCAGCAGTCTTGAAGACAGAAGAGTGCTTGATAGGTGCTCAGAAATTTTCTGGAAACACTTGCTTCTTTTCTGCTCCTGCATCTGTAAATGCAAGGCAGCATGGCAGAGCTGCTGGCAGCCCTGTAGCTTAACTGAGGTTCATGGCTTAAGGTTATTTCCACCACACTATACAATTTCAGCAGCACTACAGGGCTACTTGATCTTTTTTCTGTGTTACTTGGGGACTAAGTCATCAGCTATTAAAGACTTACTGACATCCCTGAGAAGGATCTCAGCTGGAACGTATTTAAAGCCAGGAAGATTATCCATGTTTGTACAACTTGAGATAAACTACCTTCAGTGGTTCTAAAAGAGATTAAAGCTCCTAGGTATTTCTGCTTCTAGAAACATGCCAGCCTATAGTCAGAAATGTGTCCCATACATGGGAGATACATAGAGACTGCTTTTTAAATCTTTCTTTAAAACACTAAGAAAGAACTAGACCAAATTACTAGGAATTTTCTGGATAATCATCACATATGTAAAAGCTGGACAGTTTCATGATGCAGTTACTGGTTAGACCCTATAATGAGGTGAGTAATTTTTTTTCAGGAACAAGTCCACCCACTAGCTCCTGAAGAAAAACAGAAACATCTCCAAATTCTTGCTTCCTTATAGCAAAATTAGCAATAAAAAATGTGTCTAGTATTTTATTACTTTTCACATGCTTCCAGAGGTATTGAAAAACATCTTTTTGTCACCCCATATGAATTCTAGCTCTGAGAAGTTCAATTAAATAGCATAACAGTAACAGAATGGTATAGGATATAAGACAAGAGAAGGGTATTTTTGTGTTTCGCCTTTGGGGGAAAAATGTGTCAAGCTGGTGGTTTTGTGAGGGGAGTCTGAATGATGATGGAGGTCTGTAACCAACAAATTTCCCCTTGCTTCAGCTCTCACTGGCTGACAGGAGCAGGAAGACAGAGGCAGAAGCCTTCCAAGAAAGAAGGAAGTGAAGTGTTGCAGAGCACAACCTTAGTCCCATTTCTAACCAGTGTTAACCAAACACCTCGTTTATAACCTATTCCAGGACTTGTAGTTAAGGGCTCTTGGCTTCTATTCCACTGAAGCCATGAATGGTGTCTCATGCCCTTGAGAGTTATCGCTATAAAAACTAATCAAACTACAGCTGTTAAATAATCCATGTGCAATTATACACCTGTATGTAAAAGTATGTTAGATGGCATGCATGCAAAACCTCAGCTCCTTACTGGATTTAGTCTCAGCAGATGCATGGAATGGAAAAAGCACATGGGACATGATCCAGCTTGCTCTTCATTGATGGAAAGATCCACATTGATTTCCATGAGCTGCTGGTGAGTCTAACAGTGCATCAGAATTTCAGGGTTTGCTCATACACAGCTACTGAGCAAAATTGTCTTTCATGGTTGGTTTTCATGCCTATCCTGCCCTTTGCCCCCTTCACCAATTATTCCTGTTTTAGCTTGTACACCATCAAGAAAAAACTCACTGTGAATCACCTGCATGGCCACCACTACTAAGAAAAACTTCCACAAAATGTGTGTTAACATCTCTTGGCAAGGCAAAAAAGAAGTTGCATTTTACTTGAAGATAAGTTTTGTTGGTGGGTTTTTGGTTTTTTTTGTTTTTTTTTTATCTGCTCTGCTGGTGCAATTGTTAAGGTATATTTCATCCACATGAAAACTTGATCCTGTAAACAAAGCTAATGTTAGCAAGTTGCATATATTCCAGTCAAGGTAATAGCAATATGTCCTGTGAGCTGTTTTAACATACAAGAACAGGGTGGGTTTTTTTCCCCTCAAGACTCAAAAAGCATTCTTAGGAGACAAATACTTATTTGAATAGATCCTTTCATTCATCTTTTTTAGTCTGGACATTTTTAGAGACACTTGTACATTGGCTGCCAGATTTCCAGTGGTAAAATGATACATCAAATTCTAAGTGATAGGAGAATATCAGTTAAATTAAATGGATTCACTACATTAATTTTTATTTCAATTATATGGAAATATAATTTAGTCTGGGAAATATATGAAATTGTTCAGGGTCGCAGAATAACCCACTTCATGTACAAGTTAGCAAGTTACAAGTCACAACAAGTTAATCATCCCTCTACTGTACAATCTTTGTGTATATTTCAATCATAGTTACTCTGTTTCTGGTTAAATCAGCACCAGGCAAGCCATGATATAGTTCCATTAAAAAAAAATATGTTTTTTTCCAATTTTTCATGAGATTATCTGTCACTGCAGTCTTTTGTCATTGCTTATTTTGGCTCACTCAGTGTGCTCAAGAGTCAGAATAGATTTTTTTTGGTTCAGGAGAAGACTTTCCTAAGGGTAGTACTTTGCCTTTGTTTTGTAAAATCTATAAAATGCCTGCCCAGAACAATACAATCAACAAAACAGACACTGCAATAGGGATAGATAATAGTATTTTCTTTTCAGTCTAGGAAGAATAAGGAACAAAATAGCCATGCGTTTCTATGGCACGCACATTTGTGCCTGTGGCATTCTGCGATAACTTATGCTAACTGAAACTGGTTGGTTTTTTCCTGAAACACAGACTTTGCTCCATTGTCTTTGGAGTTTTGCATCTTCTCATACTCCGTCCCTGAGATCCAGTATAGCAATTGAACCCCTGGCCATCAGCTTTATTGCATAAGAAAAATGAATGTGTGGATTACTAAGCTACATCACTACATTTCCTTTAGTTGCCTCAGGTATTTTTACAATGAGGTTTTCTTTACGATGCATAAAAGCTTGCAACAGAATTTTGGAACTGCAAATGAACTACAAACGAGCTTGAGAGTGAATGATTCTGTGTCAAGAAAGTTGGAAATAAAAATAGGAAGAAAGTGGCAAGACAGGTGCTTTCTGTAGACTTCGATTGTCCAAAAGTGGCTAACTTTAGGAGGGAAAGCTGTAAAGTAAAATTATTGATTAAAAAATCAGCTCTTTTCTTCATGCAAGCAAACACACCCTGGGATGTTCTAAATATATCAGAAGCTAAATACTGCAATGTGGGAAAACAGAAGCAAAAAATATTAATGCAAACACATAAAATGGACTGTAACATGATGGAACAGCTACATGTAAGGAACCTGGTGTTCAGTGTACAAGGACGCACAATTATAAACCAGACACTGACAAGACACACTGGACTTTATGACTGAAACCATGACAGAAGGTTTTCAAGGATACAAATGTTAGTTACCCTTCATGTATCTGCCCCTCAAGCCTTCAGAAAAATCTCACCAATACAGGAAAGGGAGAGAAAAACAGGATTTTTCTGCCCAAATGTTTGCTTTGATATGAGGTTATTAAAGAAATTCACATTACCCAGTGAGGTAAGGAGATGCAGCAGAGCAGTCTGTGAGCTAAAGCTCAGAGAGTCACGGGAACAATTTAACAGCTGGAAGCTTGGGAATCTATGCCAGCAAGCGTGGCCTGCTTAGTCATTACGTTTTCATTGCTTTCAGCTGATTCTCTCATATTTCTTCTTTGCTTTATATCTGAGCCTCCAGCTTCACTTGGGTTTGTGACACAGTTGGAAATATAGTTCAGGAAGGATGGAAAACCAGCTTCTAGGTTCAGGGGAATCAACCTTAATTCAGAGTTTTTATAACGTGCAGAAATGCACTATGACAAAGCTGTAAGCATGATGCTTTCATGGTGCTGGGAGCCCTTGGCAGGAGAGGTGCACAACAAACAGACCTTTCAGAGGTGGAGGTAGCAAGTCAAACACCAAGAATGTCCATGTTCAGAATTTGTAGACTGATATCTTTTTTTCAAAGCATCAGCATGAGAAAAAAAATGAAACCTGGATTATTTTCTGAGCATTTAGGAATCTGGGCTTTTTTTGCAGCTCATCTTCAGCAGGCCCTGCAGCAAGTTATTTGACCTTGTCGTGAGTTGTAGACCCTCACTATAAATGGAGGCTAACGATAAAACCCAGGAAGGAGTTGCTTCACCCTTAGTATGATCAAAAACATTTCTGGCCACAATATCTAAAACATATAGAGGCTTAAGAAAGATAATCCTAAAATGATCAGATAAAGGAGATGCACTTCTGGCAACCTCAAATCAAAAGGGGTGGTGTCAGCAAAGAGTAGGGGTGGGGGTAGGGGGGTAAAGAAAGACCAAATTTCAAGCACAGCTTGAGAAACTGTCTTCTGAACATGTCATACCACCTCTGGAAAGTGCTCAAGGGGATTGCTTTTTTCCTATATTTAGGGAAAATTTGTCTAGCTTGTCATACAAATACAGGCACGCTAGAGCAGGCTGAATTCAAAATGACAGTTTATTTTGTGAGCATTTTGAAAGTCTAGTATTAAACGTGATATCCAGAAGCTGGGCATTACACGTGAGCCTGATTTCCATCCCTGGTAGTAAGATGGAGTTTACCTCCTGAAGCTGAGATAACGGATAAGCACAGTATGTCAGGAAAGAGTCCACAAGGCTTTTATACACAGAAATGCTGCCTTGCTAACCCCTTCAGGAGTTACAAGAAGGATGCTGTCACGGCCCTGGGTTCTTCCCTCCTCCTCCTCAGCAGTTTAGCCTGCTTTGTACACAGGCAGCATCCTCACAGGTGTCCATGAACACAGAGACAAAAGCGAATCTGGTGGAGTTAATATATTCATCTTCTCAAAAAAACATTTGAACACATTTGTTATTAAGGGTTATTAAAGAAAAAAAATTGCCATGGAACTGGAAGAAAAATTGTTTTATTGACTGAAGTTTATTAGCAGGTAGGAAGCAAAAAGTAGGTTAAAGATCATCTTTCATGATGGTGAAGGATCAGCAACGGGGTCCCCTAAGGGTCAGTGCTGGAAGCAGCTTTTTTGAATAATACCATCAATGAACTGGAAAATAAACCAGCAATGAAATCTCATAATCTGAGATGACGCTGAGACCTCTTGAGCAATCAAATTCCTTTGAAAGGACTGCAGAAAACCCCTCTTCAGTAAAACATGATTCCATCAGTAAAAAAGTGTCAGATGAGCTTCAGTGTTGCCAAATAAAAGGCAAAGGGAAAATAATCTAAACTCTGTTTACCTGGGGCTGAACTCCGATGGTTACAGCTCAGGCTGTTAGACCTGCCCCAGAATATTGTGCAATGGCAGAAAAACAGGCCAGAAAAATTCTAGATATCTTTTGGTAAAAAACAGGGGCAGTCGTTTTGCCATTGTATAAAAAATTCAAGACGCCCTCTCTCAAGTACTGCAGCCTAAAAAGGATGTAAGACAGTAAAAAAAGGTGCAGAATGGACAACTAAATGATCAAAAATATTGAGCAATGGCCATACAAAGAGAGACTAAAAAAGGCAGGGCATAAAACATATATTAAGAGGTAATATCTCATAACATTCTGGGTTGGTGTATCTTGTAAGGAGTAAAAATAATGAAATAAATTACATAGGAGTATTAGAGTCCAAGTGGCAGCACCCTTTAATGGGCATCAGAACCTTTATTGTCATCTCCAAAAGGGGAAGTAAGGTTTTTTCAAAAATTTTGCATGAGAATTTAATGAAAGTATGCAAAAAAGAAATTGTCTATCCATATTTCTCCCTGCTTACAATAATAATATTATATGAAATTAAAATCTGAAAGAGAGAGAGCGAGCTCATGCTTTATACCCAGGTACCTCAGTTTGTTAGCAAAAGAACAAGCAGGCAATTTTCTTAAAAATAAAGAAATTAGGAAAATACTATTCTCCACATCTTTCAAAGCACATTAATTCTGGCTTTGCAGGTTTAGCCAATAAAATGCATGAGTAAGTATAGAGTCTGCCAGAGCTAATATTTCAAGCTAGATTTTTAAATGCAATAATCAAACAGATGCTACAGCAGCATAAACAGACATGAGTAATCAGAGAAAACAAAAATGATTGCTGTGACCCAGAGAAATAAGCCAGTGTCCAGACACGGAGGAATTGTCACTTGTCAGGATGACAGCTGGCAACTTTGGTTTCTGGTTTTTTTCTCCAGCCAAATTGTCTATCACTGTGGGGTTTACATTTTATTAGAAATTGCAGCCAAGGAGGATATTCAATATTTCGCCCAATTTTTCTAGATTGTTAAGACAGTGGATTCCACCAAAAGAAAAGAAAAAAAAATACTTTAGCCAGTGGCTCTTGCAGGGTCTATCAGGAACTACACCTGCTAAATGTCAGGGACAAGTTCTCAGTAATGGTACAGAAAATTCCTTTTCTGTACAGAAATGGAATACAGGATGGAAACTCTTTTCCTGAGGAACGTGATGGGCACCAGTAATTAATTCTTCTTGGCATCAGAGGAGCAAATTCAGTTTTACACCTGTGCAAGAGATAGAGGTCAAACGCATAGTAGACCAAAGATTTAGGATTGTTGCAATGTGCATTCATGTTTGCAACACTTTTGGGCTAATATCTTCACAGAGGTGGCTGCAGAGCATTAGAAGAGACTTTTGAAACAAAAGTGGAGTTAGCCTGAAAAGAAATACAAAAGAGGCATGAAGAGTAGTAGTAGAGGGGGAGAAACCCTGGAGTGTGCAGCAGCCCCATGATGGAGAAACCTCCCCATGGGCATCATGTCCAGCTGGGGACAAGGGATCCTCCACCCCGGGGTGCCTGGGGCCACAGGGACTGTGAAGAGCAGTAGCGGCACATGGCAGGACTCGAGAGCCCATGTCAGCCACAGGAGAGAGAGGAGAAATGGGGCAACCCACCCTCCCCAAACAGAGGATGGGGTCTTGTCACTCACAGCTGCCACAGTTGCAGGTGTGTGCCCAGGGCAGTGTTAGTATGTGGGCACCTGTGGGATTAGAGCTTTTTGCAATTGGTCCTAGATAGGTGTTTCAAAAGTTGTAGGTGTGTATTGGCATTTCATAAATTGTAATTCACTGATTGCCACTTAATTATATGCTGTTAATAAATCCATAAACCATCTCAATCCTGATTTGGTTAAACTATGTGAACCGAACAGATTTTTCCCTGTGACAAAATTTTGGTGAAAACTGTAGGCTATCTATTGAACTGAATAGAATCAATAAAAGTTTGGGTCGTGAATTTACACACTTGCTGTCTTTTGAGACAGCAATTTGGAAAAAAAAAATGATGTGCATTGCCATATTACTGGTGCTTCTGGTGTGTTAGTAGAACAGCACAGGGTAGAATGGCAAAGCAGGAGGGAATAAGGGGTCATCCCTGACTTCCTGCTGGTCCCAACCATGGGCCAAATTGGCTAAATTAGTTGGAAAAATCATAATCCCAGTCCTTGGGACAAGGATCAGACAGAACTGGTATGGTATGAGGGGGAGAAACTGTATTCTGAATTTATGAAAGCAAAGAAAAGTATCAGAAAACTTGCTGTCTGTGCTTGGTGTAGCTATTTGTGTGGCAATTAGTGACTGCACTCTCAGAGGGGAGTGAGGCAATTATAAAAGGGGAGGGTGAGATTTGGCAGCTGAAGGGACATGTAGCTGGTTATAAATAAAGACAGACTTGTTTACAGGTGGCTGCTGAGCACGCTGAGGCTGGGAAAGCCTGGCAGGCTGAGAGGGCAGTGCAAGGGGAAAAAGAGGAAACGGACACACAGGAACAGGTCTGGGAAGCTTGAGTGGCAGTTCCTGCTGAGGATGTGGGGTGGACACATCTAGAAATCAAGCCAGGGTGACAATGTATAGCGCAGTATGACACCTACCCAGACACAAATGGTACCTCACAAAGTGTAAGGCCCCTAATCAAGGAGTGTCTGAATGGCTTCATAAAGCCCCCATGCTAATAGACATTATAGTGAACCTTGCAAGGAGAGAAGAGGAAGGTGTGTTTTTGTTTGCACCTTTACCAATATGAGGGAGAAGCCAAGAGCATCACCTTCAGCTTCCCCTGGGTGATACATATGGCTGAGCAGCCCTACGCCACAACTGAATGGAGCAATGCAACCATCTCTGGATGACCGAGTCTGAAGTCAAAGAAACCATCACCATCACCACAGTCTCCAGTAGCAAAGCTGTAACTGTTAAAATGAGATTACTTTCCACAAGATACAGGTTTGGTGCGGGAATCATGCAACGGAATTAAGTGCGAGAGCTACCAACACCATGGAATTAAACACCAAGAATAAATAATTTGGCAATATAGGAGAAGCAATCAACAGTGACAAAGGAAACACTTTTATGGAAAAATAGTTTAATTACAGTGGGTTTGGTTAGATTTAGGAAGTAGGTTGATTTGGGCCAATGCAACAAAGCCTTGGTCTAATTCAAGGCATACTGTGATCCTGAAACAGTGATTAATAAGACCTATGTAAAAAAAACCAAACAAACCAAAACCTGGCCATCACCATTGTGAGGAAGGGAAAGAGGTGAGTTATACATGGGTCTTCAGAGTGAATATATTATTCAAATAAAACAGAATACCACCACAATAAGGAATGATATTGTACCATTATGTGAAGATCACAAAAATATATCATTTTGAGAAATAATGAAGGGCTAGGGGATTTTACGAAGAGCAAGAGAACTGTCAAGTACTCTCAGTGTTTCAGAAGACTTCAGTGCAGAAACTGATAGAAAGATAAGAAATTTCAGGCCCAGCTCCAAAACTTAATAAAATTTATAGGCAAAAGGCATCAAGTGGAGTTGTCTTGCTAGGAGGTGTGCAAGCCATAAAATCAGAATTTGAATCTGAACAAAAATTGTTTGATGTCATCGCTACAGCAGTTTTTGATTTGGAAGGAACAATACAGGATTCCTTAAAGAACTTAATCACACTGCATAATACAGCAACAGCTCAGTATGGAAATGCAGGTATTAATGTCTCAAGTACAGACAGGGCAGGGGCAGGAGGCACTGGACCAACCGCCAGGGAAAGGTAAATCACCCTCCTTATCTAAAGTTATGAAACAAGGCAGGTATCAGCTGCAGGATGGGTCTGGAAAATAAGATGTGCAGGAAAAAGGCAGTTAATCTCCGACAGTGTTGATTTAAACCACTCTTACCACAGCACAGTGAGATTATTTGGCCCAGAGTGCCCTTAAGGCCATGATTTTGTGTTGTCTGTTATACAAGTTGATATAATTAGTTTAAGAAATAGTGAGGTATATGGGAATAGAAAGTGGCAGGGAACACAAATAATGTTAAAAATCATTTGGTTAAACTACATGAACAGGGCAATTTTCCCCAGTTTTGAGGGTTGCTTTGAGAGGTTTTTTTTTTTTTTTTTTATCCATATGCATTGTGCCAGTGACTGTTGTGACAAAACTGAAAAAAAAAGAGAAGAAAAAAAGAGAAAAAAAAGAAGAAAAAAGGAAGGAACACGGGACTGTCTCATTGTGCAGGTCCAGCACTAAGCACACTAACGTTTCCTCTCTTCAGAGACCTCTGGTCCATTTTCTGATACAATCACAAAAATTGGGTTACTTCTGAGCATGCAACCCTAATCCGATGCCTGCCACATGTGCAGGCACATACACGTGTGTGCATTCACATCCTCAATCCAAGCAGCTAAGCTATTCCCTTTGGAAATCATGAAAGACATTTCCAAGAGCCCAGATGCAGAGAAAATGCCTGCATGGGTTTTCCTTCAGGTTAAGAGACAACAATTGCTTTTCCCAGCAAGTATCTCAGCATTGTATCCACCATTTTTCCCCATGATGGGTACCAACAGCACAGAGGAATAAAATTGAGTTTTCTCTGGGGTTTCACTTTTCTTCCCAGGCCTCATGACTGGCCAGTCTCAATTTGGACTGTTGCGTAAATAAAGGATGTAAAGTTCTTGCTCTCCACATCCAAGTTTATCCTAGCTGTAATAAGATGAAAATTATTGACTTATGTATTGACTTATGTATTTTATTTATATTGCATTTCTTTTATCTCTCATGAAGTCCTATCTTTCCAAGGGGACTGTCAATCATGCATTAACAATATGTGCTGAAAAAGAGTACTGTTATTTTCAAGGATTTCTCATAAAAAGCATCAGCTACAAAACACAGAGAAGAAGAGGATATTATACTCAAATAATCAAACAAAATACAAAAAATCTCTCTCTCAGTATATCAAGGTCAGCTGAAACAACTGCTGTGAATATAGATTTAAAAGTAGATTTTCTGTTCAAGCCCTTTGTCCCCAGTTCCGTAAAACAGTTTTCTTGTACAGAAGCCAAGCTTTTCCCTCAGCTATATTTTGTTCATTTTTTTAACTGCATAACATTAAAGTTTGTCTTATCAAACTCTTTCTGCTACTGGTGTATTATCAAAATGCTGACTTATAGACTCGGCAAGGCAAGCACATGATTCAGTAGTTTATCCAGGGATGCAGCCCTGATAGGTGTGGGTTCATTGTCACTGTACAGCTCCAAGTCATGTCTTACAAAAAGGTACAACAGCACATTGTTCAGTGCATAAACCTGCAATTGAAATGTATTTCTTTGACTGCTTGAAATCTAAATGTGATTCAGATTTCAAGCCCAGAATATGTAGCCTAGAACTGAATTTATTCCAAAGCTAAGGTTCAGCCTATGTCCCCTGCCCCAAGCTAATGTTGTTCACACTTTACAGAAGTGGAAGGGACACTGCCAAATCGCTGCTGAGGATCTGAATGCTCATATTGAATAAACAGGAATAAATAATAGCAAAGTGAAGAGGTACAAACTACTTTGTTTTATTTAATTTCCTTTTATGTTCACTTATCTTTAGATTACAACATATAACCCAAATACAGTTTATGCATTGTATTAAAATAAAAACATAAAATGTACATTTGGCCAGCTTTCAGTATTTGTAAAAGACAGTTGAATAAAGTGTCCTTTCTTTTCATCTAACAGGATTTTGCATGGCATTTTATGTTTCTAAACATAATTTTACAGTATAGTTTTCCCTTATGCATAAATCTGGTGTTTGGAATTTTTATTATGTGTGCCTTGATCATCATAAATACTTTTAACTTTCCTTTGAAATCTCATAAAACCTACTGATCCAATTTCTGTGATGATTCAGACAAAGAATCACTGCTTCATGTGAAGTTGCGCCAATTTATTTCAGGAGAGACTTGGCCAGGAGAAAATTAAACCATTTTTTTTCTCTATGCTGTTTTTCTAAATGATCAAAATAAGGGGGAGGTGGAGTTTTAATAATCGAACATCAAAGACTGTGTCTCAATTCTAATTGAGACAACAAAATCGTTGCTCTTCAATAAAGCAGAATTAGCCCCTGAATGAAGCTCTGTACTTCCACTGCTGTGAGCTGAGTGTGTTTCTTTGGTAAGAGGTCTTGCTCTACCTGTGCACAGCCCAAATGATCTTTGAACCTCCTGTGTTTCTACAACACAGTCCACACAGTCTCTCTTCATGTTCAATCGCTAAGAAAAGTCTTTAGAAATAGCTACTTTGGTGTGCTTAATAAAACACTCTGTTCATTTTTGCTTCAGTCATTTCATTCTTTGCCTCTCTGTGTCATTTCCATTCCAAGCATTGAAACCAGCTTCAGCTGCTCCAGGCCAGCCAGGGGCCACGGCCATCTCCCTGGCATGGTGCTCAACTCCCCTGGCTGCTGCCCCAATCATGGGATGCTACTGGTGTTGCCTCCCAGGGTAAAAGCCATCAGTGTACACCCTGATGTGCCAGCTGGCGCAGCAAAAAGATGCACAGAATGTGCCATACCATGAAATACCCTTCAGCAAAAAAGGCAGCATTACAATGTATGTACAAGAAAAAAAAAAAAAAACAACTAAATGCCAAAATCACAAATAGAACAGGATGTTGGGTCCTTTGCATTATGCAAACTCTTGGGTATTTTCAGTTATTATTAACATGAACTCTGTTTCTGTCTCCAGTCTGGCCCCACTTGAGGATGGTGGGAAGTTTGCCCTGTTGGTGGGGTCACACTATATGTATGTGTATATATATATATATATATATGTATGTAGTGTAGGGTGAGGTAGGATGGAAAACAAAGCCTAGATCTGGAGGAGAGTAGGATGTTCTGTCAACTGCGTATTGTTTTCTCCAGTGATACCTGAAACCAAACCAGTTGTAGCTGCCTTTACAGCTGGATTAATAAAATAGGTTTTCCACCCCAAAGGGTTTTATTTTCCAGCTAGTTACCAAAGCAACTTCCAAAGTATGTGTGGAAGCATCTGTCTGTCCTCTACTATCTGTCAGAACAATTTACAGTTAAGTGTAGCAAAATCTTCTCCCAGAACAATATT
>JAOXNO010000013.1:86316774-86336170 GCA_028565335.1 Limnodromus scolopaceus
AGATGGCCCCTCCCTCCCCCCGCTAAGGAAAAGAGAGGAGAGGAAGAGGGAAAGGGAAAAAAAAAACTTACAAGTTTAGAAAAAACTAAACTACTTTAATGACAATATAAATAAATAATGAAATAATAAGGAAAAGAAAGAAAAAAAAAATTTAAAAAAATGTATACAGTATATACAAAACCGTATCAAGCTCCCAAGATGATCCTCACATCACCAGCAGGCACAGGGGAAAGTCCCAGGCTGGACTTGGTGATGGACAGGAGCCGGATTCTGGATTGGAGTCAGGAATGCTCGGATCAGGATCAAAGGCAGACGAACAGACAGGGTCCTCCTTGGACGTCGGCCACTGAAGGAAGAAGAGTTGACCCTCTGATCCCTCAGCTTTTATACTGAGCGTGATGTGGATGGGATGGAATACCCTGTTGGTCAGGTTTGGGTCACCTGTTCTGTCCGCTCCTCCCCACAGGTGAGACCCCTCTACGCTTTTCCGCTTCCAACCCTCCAATGGGGCAAATAACAAATTTGCTTGACCTTGGTTGTTAGAGCAATAAGTATAAGCAAGGGCCTCTCTGCATACCATTCCTTGGTATAATCAAGTCTTATCACTGTGAGAGTGAACAGTTTCTGAACAATATGCTGTTAACTTCAGAGTTTAGTTAGTTAGAAGAGGCCCAGCTGAAAAAGTAAAATTACTGAACAGAAAATTAGTTCTGTTTTACCTCAATCCAGGACACCTGTTTTCTTTTCAGTCTACTTGTACCCATTTACATTGCCTTGCACCTTCATGCCATTTTTGCTCTCTTTTTTTTCCATGCTGCCTGCTCTCCTTTTTTTCCCACAAATCATCCTAAATGTAATCCAATAATACTTGAGCTTTGAACTTTTGAAAGGAAAGTGTGTTCTAAACGCTTCAGCTAGACACGACACGTTGCCTGTCACTTTTCTGTCCAGAGAGAGCGCACAGGCAGTCTGTAGCATGCATATAAACTGACATTCTTTGCACTGGGGCCTTAGATGGTCTAAATCAGCATTTCGCTTCTACAGAAGTCAAGGGAAGAGTAATTTGCACTTGGTATGTGTTGTTAATTTTATTGCAATTAAATGCACTGCATTTCTAATGTTAGAGGAAGTTTTCAAACGCAGATATCCTATAGCTTTCCACAGAACAAAGACTGAGAGCAAAATCAGGGTCTGACCCTTCTTGTAAGACTTACATTTTAACCCATCCTTTCTATTGCTCCAGCAGTGTGAAAAAGGTCTGTCATCTGCCCCCTCCAACCCTCACCCCATGTGTTGCTCCTACAGGAGCAGGCTACCTCATGCTTCACCCTGTTTGCACATCAAACAGCCACAAACCCAATGTGATTCCCTGTGGCAGTAATGGAGTTCTTATCAGGCACTTATCAGTTATGTTGAGGAACTGTAAAGCGGACATTATTAGTGAAGCATCCTTGGGTCTTATTTCGTCTGGCAAACAGCCAGAGCTTTACATTAGTGATCTTGGATCAATGTTAAATAAAGAATTATGACTGCTGGAGCTAGCAGGGATGAAACAATTTTTTAATTAATTTAATCAACTGAATTAATGTTCGACACATGTCTGTTATCGTCTCTGTGTTCTTCATGGTAAGTCCTTTGGACAACTGAACTGAATTTCATATGTAGCTAACTCACATTAGGAGTACAGATGGATTAAAAGAAAATAATGCCATAGTCAGTGAATTTTGCCAATATTTCTACTCTTGACTGGTCACAACCACCATTGTATTGCTTTTTTTATGATAACTTAAATATAAAAACCTTAGTCTATCAGCCGATGAGAAATGCTTCATTTAACCTTTCACATTCTTTTGAGTAGATATGTCAGCCAAATGGTGTATTTCTTTTGCTTTGTCACATGTGACTTTAACCTGTTAATCGGCTCTCACATATCCTTCCTGAAGAAGAAAGACCTGACCTTTCAATGTAATATGATTTTATCATTTGCATCCTTTGATAGAACTGGAATACAGAGTAAATCCTCTCTGCGGACATGATTCATCTTCCTCTGGTGCTGCCAGGAAGTTTGGTGCCTTATTTTGTAAGAATAGGACATATGCAATCATAAAGGAATGATCAGTAAAAATCTCTTGCATATGGAAGTGAAGAACACATTATCTTCCTTAGTCAGATTTGGATTTCATGTGTTCACAGTCTTCTGATCCCACAGAGATTCCTCCAGAGATACTTGTTCCTGTAGCACAACAAGATTTTTGAAAAAAATAATAGATGTATTTAATTCTCAAAATTATTCTTTCCAGAGAGGAAGTTAAACAAAGAGTAAACTATCATGATATAGTCAATCCATTCACTACAAGTGCCTGACAGCCTTTTCTCTTTGTCTTTGTAGAGAGGCGGCTCAATGTGGTCTGAACTCACTTCCTCTGAGGAAGCCTATTCCTTTCAAAGGACTGCATAGGAAGCCCTGGCTCCTAGTTTAGGCACCTTAATCAGGTTAATTTCATTAAATTTTCATCTCTTAACTAATACTTCTGACCTGGGATGTGTTTATTCTAGATGGGCTGAAGTGAAGCAGAGTCCAGTCTCTGCTGATAACAGTGTGGAGCAACCATGCTCCTAACCCAAGTGAAAAAATTGCCGAAGAACACTCTTATGTTAAGTGTCACAAAATCATGCGAAGACCTTTTGTTAGATCATCTTTTATTCACTGACATGAGAATGTAGTTGTTCTTCTATACAGGGTTCCAAACAAATTATACTTTGGTTTGGAGATCTGCTTCAGAAGTCTCCACACTACAGAGTGGAGGAGGAGAAAAATCTATACTCATTAATTATTGTCCTGCTCTCCAATCCTCCCTCTCTTAATTGTCTTCCTTCAAAATATTTATTTTTTATTTTGTTGTGATTACAGTCTAGCACAGAGAAATATATTCTGTACATTTAAGAGTTAAAGGATCTCATTTTTAGGAAGTTTATGCTTTGAGTCCTTTGTTCATCTAAATACATGGTATTAGCTATACAGGTTATTCCTGAAGCCCCTACTTCTATCTGTATTAATACTAGCACCTTTTTAAAGAGCAGCTATCTTAACCAGCTATTGTTTCAATAGGGCAGGTACCTCAATTTATTTTGGCTGCTTTTTTTTTTTAAAAAAAAATTAATCTCTTTACAGGGACTTAGGCAATGCTTGGGTTTTGATGACTCAGATTGGTACTGAATTCCTTCTCTTATCCTTTTTATTTTTTTAATCTGTTGATGAAAACCATTGCATCACAATAAAAGTTTACTGTTAGGACAACTTGATCCTGTTGTAATGTTCTTGGTTTCCTGTAGCAACATAACTATTTTAAAAACAAGCAGCCCAAGCAAGCTGATTAGCACAGTGAGAGGTTTTCTTTTGCAGATGGGGGTGGTTTGCACAGTTCCATCAGTCCTTATAGAAGCTTCTCATCCAAAGACACCAGATAGAAATGCAGGTATTGGTTCTCAAGCATAAAAATGACACATTTCCAAGTCTGAGAGGTGGAAAATCAAAGCAAAACTGAATCTGGCCCCATAGAGTTCCCTTCTCAAATCAGAAATGCAAGCAAGTTTGCTTCCTAGGGTATGTGTTCCAAGTGCTCTGCCAATAAGTCTCCTGTCCTGAAAGAAGACAACACATATGGGGTGCTAATTGAGAGGTCCACTTGATTTGGATTTACCAAGGCCTGTTGAGTAACTTTGACAAGATTTCTTTGGGGGGATGGATTACCTGAGCTAGCCAAATGCTTTGGCTTGTTTGTCCTTGGCTTCCTGGGAGTTTCTGGTGCCTGCTGCACCAGCTCCTGCAGAAACCAAGAGAGCAGTAGGCGGCAAAGAATCTCCCTCAGGAGCAGAGGACACATTGCAAGTTTGGGAACTGTTGGGAAGGACTGGGCAACACTTAGTCACAGCCTGGAAGATGCCATTTGAATTAGCTCTGCAGCATGCAAAGCATGCGTGGACATGAACACAGAGAAAAAGTTGACTGCTGTTCGATTACGTGGCTGTATTTGGAATGAATTTGATCAGGTTTAACCTCTGACTCACTTCTGCTGCTTTAGGGATTTCTGGATACAGAAATCCAATTTCCTTGAAGTAATTCCTAATATTTCTTTGGGTCATTGGATAAATAACCAAACAGTAATTAACATTTTAATCCAAACCACTTTTTAATCATTCTCTTCAATTCCCAGGAGGCTGGAGTTACAACAAGTCTAAGAAGCTGGCCAGCTACCTGAATAAATTCTATTTAATAAAAAACAGGGAAGAAAAAAAAAAAAAAAGGGAAGCTTAGTGTTTATCATAGCTTCCAATAAACTTCCTATCAGGCAGTATTGTGCCAAATGACCCAGTACCTCCAGCAAAATAACTTCCAAGAGAGGTGTTGCTAGATATTCCTAGAGAACTGCTAAACTGGTCAAGAAGGAAAAAAGAAAAAAAAAAGAAAGCTGAAAAAAAATTCAAGGGTTTGCCAGAAGCCCTGCTGAACTGTTAATCATGAAGAAGAGGCCAGTACTGTCCAAATAGAAGGGAACACACAACAGCTTTGCAGAAATCACAATTGTCCACAGCTGTGTCAAAACTGCTGGGGGGCAACTGGAAAGTGTGAAGGTGGATTTAAGTGCTCACACACACCTTTTTTTTTATTGGAGGCTTCTCATGGCAACCCAAGTGGTCTTCACCAGGATAAGGTGGTGGGGAAAAGCCTGGTGTTTTGCTTTACTACAATTGTTCTTCAAAAAGGAGAATAAACTATATCCAGAGGTAACACAGGAATCTGTGTACTTGGTAATTCTTCCTTGCCAAAGCCACAGCAATTCTTTCCAATTAGCATCGAGCCCATTGCGTACCATACTACAGAAACTTGCTGACGGAGGCCACTGGGGATATCTAATGCTCCTGATACAGCTGCATTACTTGCATATTTGATAGAACCTTCTGTCCCAATGTTGAAGACAAAGAAAAAATATTTAGGAGATAAGCCATCAGAAGTAAATAAAAAGCTATGGGAAGGTAAAAGAGCAGAGCAAATCAAGCTTGCTTATGAATAACAGATATTTATACCCTAAAGCAAATGGAAGGGAGAATTCTCAGAATACGAATGGTGTCACATGGAAGAAAAGAGATCTGTCAAAGGCTGTTTACCATTAGTGAATACTGAGTAGGGTTAGGTGGAGCCAATTCCAACAACTTACATTTTTAGATTTAAAAAAAAAAGTGACCAAACTGTTCCTGTGATCCTATGATAGTAAAATGGAAAGGGGAAAACTGCAGTATACTTTTCTGAGAGGAATTTAGGCGACCCTGAAAGTGAACTGCCTTTATTCTACTGATCTTAAAGAATAGCCCATTTGTTTTAGGCCTTTTTGCAAGGCAAGGGAGGGGAAAAGTAGCCTAACAGAAGTCTTCAAAGCTATTTGAAAATCTATTTCAGCATGTTAATAGACCAGTGAGGGAAGATATACACAGTCTTGAAAAATGATTTTTACAGCACTCATCCTACCCATTGCAGCTGATAGACACTTTGAAACTCTCATTCTGTGATTCAATTAAATAGAAAACTAGAAGCAAGAGTTTTTTGGCAGAGAAACTAAATTATATCAACTATGTGAATCACTTGTCAGGAATCTAGCAGCTGTTTTTCTGAATTCATGGACAGCCAAGGGAAAACTAAAGCTGTGAGAGTTACAAGCTGCTCACCAATTCATCCACCCCTTTACACAGGAATAATTTGAAACTCTCCAACACCCGCTGGAGTGAAAACTTATCCATGCCAAAAAAACTTTCCACAGGCAGGCTTCAATAATCTGCCTGCAAGATCGCACTTGAGGTTCCCTAAAGAGGGTACTAAGGGATGATATTAACAGTGAGCTGATTTGTCTCTTCAAATCATATTCCATGGCTGATGAGTATGGGGAGCAGTGAGGGAGATCCTGACTCGCTCAGGGGAATGGGCTGTGCCTTCAGGAGCAGAGGGGAAGGAGTAAGGGAGACGAGGGAGAAGCCAGTGCTGGGGTCCTTCCAAAATCAGGAGCGCCTAACACTTGATTTGTGCTACTGACTCCAGTAATCCGCTGGTTGCCCATGAGATAATCACCCAGCCCATTGCTACTGCGGACCACAAGGCTGAAAGATGCACACCAGTGGCAGCAGGGCTCCAAGGGACAGCTCTGGAGTTTTGAATTTATGAGCTAGGGCTTACACTGAATGGGGGTAAAGAATCCTTGTCTTCCAAGATGGGGTAATTATTCCATGAAATACAGTGAGATAAATTGTATACACCTCAAAACTTCAGTAAAGAGTGGCTTACCTTAGTCTCTAGGAGAGGTCTGTGTACCCAGTACAATTATTCCAGCAACATAAACAAGATTTCTTCAATCAATACATACTGAATTCTAAGTACCTTGAATTCAGATGATGCACATAGTGCAAATTGACTTCAGCAATTATTTCAGAAAACCAATAAAGTTAGGTATAGTTATTTATATATACACACACATATATATAGTTTTGATTACATTTCAGGACTGTATAAAAAGACCATATTCATATTTCCCCTCTTCATGGAATATACCAAACCTGAGTATGATTCACACCTACAAAAAGCTCTTCAATGTCTTCAGCAGTTTAAAGGGGTATTTCAGCTACATAAATTACAAGAAATATATTTGCCATAAGTGATTATCTTAAATTATGTTGTGTTTTCTTCCTTCATGCGGGTTGTACCAAAGCCGTGCTGAATGCTGGTAGTTATCAGCTGATACACAGACCATAAAGATCTGCTATGATATTTTGATATTTTTCTAATGTATGCCAAGTGGCTGGATACCACAAATATATGATGCACAGAACAGAAATTTAAAGCTACAATTGCTTTCCAGACTCTGTTCCTGTAATAAATCTGGGGCTTCCAGGGGCCTAATTACATATTTTAAATGAGGCATACACTTAAATGCCTTGCCAAGTCAAAACCTTTTTCTGTAAGCTCTCTTGCTAGCTATTTTTACCCATTTTCTAGCATAATGCAGAATAGATCTCCCACTTGGATGCTCTGATATACAGTGAATAATTAGAGCTGAATGGAAAATAGAAACATTTTTCAGGAAAAATGTCCTCCCTCTCTCCCCCCGCTTCATCTCAAAATATTCCAACAAGAAACTACAGTAATAAAATTAGCATTTATAATAACAGCAATGAAAAGCAATATATAGAAATGTAAAGCAACTAATAGTAACAATGCAGAAACTATTTTTAATTATCTTCACCTTAAGTAAATGATTGTCTCTGTGAATACTGTTATCAATTTCCGCAAGGTAATTCATTAGATAAAGTATATTTACTCAGTGGGAACAGTGGTGTCAGAATCTGGCACCAGTGGGTTGGTATTCTATTCAATTTGTTGACTGCTTTTACGGGTAGTATTTTAAATGCAGATTTAGAGTAAATAAGCTGGTCAATGAATGCTTTGTAATAAATGAAGGCTGCTTGCTGATGTCAACTTTTTTTTTTCCCATTATGATGTATGTGTTTAGAAAAAGTTTGGGAAAAAAGAGAATAAAGCAGTAAATTTTTGCCGCATAGGTAATTACTCCACTCATTATTTTAGTACTCATAATGAATATATTTTATGGGTATATCAGTGTTCAATTGTTAGCTCTGACATGCTATTACCATAAATAAAAAATAAAATTTTATGAAAATACATATAATAAGACTTTTGGGTTTTTTAATCCACTGCTTTTTCTGTCTTAGTTCAAACCCTTCCAAGTAGCATTGAATTACTTCATGCTCCAATGATTAAGAAGCAATAGAAGAGAGACACTGTTTTATAAAACAGTAATATTGTATACTGATAAGAAAATAAGTATATCTTGCAGGCAGCATAAAATAAACCACTTCTGCTCACCAAAGATTCTGAGGCTGAAATTGTGGTGTTTCAAACAACCCCTTTTCATTTTATTTCCTTTTTCTTCCTCTCTCTCTCCCCGCTTCTTTTTTTTCTCTCTCCATTTTTTTCTCTTTCTCATTTACGCCCTGTCTTTTTCACCTTTTCTCCTCCCTTATGTCTTTCAGTGAAAGTTGATTGTCCATGGGCAAGAGTTCATAAAGGACATTTAATATCTTACAGTACAATTTCAAATCATGCTGATACAAGTTGACCTTGTAGTACATTTAACAGAGTTTTCAAGGGAGGTTATTTTATACAGTTATGGCGGAGAACGTAGTTCTTAGTTTCTTGATAGAGAAATCATTCTGTTTCTAAGTGGATGATCTATCAGAAAGGAAAATGAGTAGCTTATCATAGCACTGAAGAAAACTAGATTTTGGCTGAAAAAATAAACAGCACAGCTGGTATTACCTTCATACTAGGAGTGAAAGTTAAAACAGACGTCTGATAGTGAATATATATTGAAATTATTGAAAATAGCTGTGCTTTGCTGACTGAATCGCAAAGGAAGAACAAAAAGTTCAAAGCTAAGAAAGCTGCATCAAGGAAAAAATGCAAGAAAAGAAAATAAAGTGAGTTCAATAGGTGAGAAAGCAAAGGATGATGGGCAAGAAACTGGTTGAAAAGCGAAGGCACCTTATAAGGCACACTGAAATTGTATAAGATAGGGATGCTTGCCAAGGTTACCATTAAGGAAGGTTGTCAGAGTCCATTTTTCCTTTGTTCTTTTATGCTGTTCTGTCACAGTGTTCCGGTGCAGAATGATGTCAAAGAAGATAGTGAATGTTTAGTTCCAAAACAGCTGAGTAACTGAATAGTACACCCAGTGTTTCATCCATTCTTCCCATCTTGTCTTCCTGTCCTGTATTTTAATCCATTTACATGCTTTTTTATTCTTTTTCATTTGATTTAGATTGCTCTTTCTTTAACTGTTTTTCTTTTATGCCTTCTTTTATAGTGATTTTTCTAGAGCCTTGTTTTCTTTTCTGCTTTCAACTACAATCTGTAACTGCTCCCTTTTCATACATTCTAGTACTGTCCCCATAAACAGTTCATACTGTGTTAATATGAGTTCCCAATGCCCCAAAGTTTCCACTGCTCACCTGTAGCTTGCCTTTATTTTCATTAAGTACCCCAGACTCTCTTGTTACAGTTTTCATGAAGCACTTTACTCAAATGAAGATTTTGGGGACTATTAGAAGCTTTCAGCAAATTATAGTTGGGTGATTTATTTAATGAAAGAAAATATTGTTGGTTTCATATTTTTCACAGATGAAATAAACTGGTATAGAGGACATCCATTTGTGGTTTTATGAACCCACAAACCTCCAGAGAACACTGCTAATCCACATAATGTCCTTGAATTATATATTTTGCATTTAAATCTCTTATTTAGAGGAAAGGTATATAAAATAAAAAGTAAATGGAGAACATCTTGTCACCTAAGTTCCTGTGGAGAATCCAACACATTCTTTACTCCAGAAAATACCAAAGGAGTAACTTTTTCCTGTGAAACGAGAGCTGCAGCTACCATTGCTTTCAGTAGCTCCTTGAACCTGCCAGCCCAAGAAGCTCCTGCAAAAGCTTTATCTTACAAACTGCTTTGAGATGGACTGAGTCTGGCAGGCTGGCAGCTTAGTTCATTGTGTTTCTGGCATATGAGTATCTATTTTGTGAAAATGTTTAACTTCCTAAATAAGTCTGTTTTTCTCCTTTTGGGGGAACTACATCTTTCCAAATTCTTTGTGCTTGTGTCTTTGTGATTTGTTTGAGGACAGACATATCAAACACACAGATAAGGGCTGAGGTCTGCACAAGAATCCCAAACCACCATGTCTGATTACTCAGTTCTTCGACTAAACCTCTGCTGAGCAAAAGTCATCATGCAGCATCACTATGAGTGCTGCCAGCAGGAAAAAACAATCAAACAGCCCTGTCAGCAAAGGCATAAAAACTGTTTACTACTTCTTGGCGGAGCCAGGATTATCAAGGCTAAAAAGGCAACACTGGTTACTGTCTTTAGGAAGTCATGTCAGTGAGCATGAGTTACACAAACAGTTCTGCTCTTCATCCTTCTGCTCTGTACTTCTACAATAACGCTACAATGAACATGAGATAGAAAAGCAATGTGTTACAGACAGTACATGCATCAGTCTGACCACTTAAATCCAACATTTTTGAGAAGACAGTGGCAGGAGAAAGACGTAGACTTAAAGTGTTGAGAGACAGCAGTGACAGGCAGCAGAGAGGGGTTGGGGAATGAGGAAGGCTAGAAATATTCCTTTGGCGGAAGAGAGCGTAACTACGCAGGTGTTACGGGTTTTATGTTTATATTGTCACAACCAGACAGACTGTCTTGCATCTGGCAAAATAAATTAAATCCTTTTTTGAATGTATCACTTATTTTGTAAGTTTTTTTACTACCTTCCTCCCCTCCAATTCTTCCCAAAGGTTTGTTGCCCTCAGTACAGAATTTATAAAGTTTCATTGTCCATGTCTCAGAATCATACTGTCTTACCTGCTGACCTTGTCTACATTTCAGACACTTGTCAAAAGGAGACTTTATCATAGAGAACAGGCAGAATTCTTCTGCCTGAAAGTGATTCCGGAAGGGGTGAAGGGTTTTGATCATATTGCAAGGTGGAATGTTTCTGGAGTGTGTTGCAAAGCATGTCTATCATCAAACCTGCACAAAATCCTCCTCTTCCTGCTCAGCATTTGAACAAATCTGTCAGCTGCCCACAGTATTTTAAAAGCATGGATAATAAATTTTAGATGTTTCACATTACTTAGCTCCACAGATGTAAACAATCATTTTGACACATTGATGGGCTTTTTTACACTCTATAGGAAATTGGCACTAGCATTGGCTTCTTTACATAACATCCATTTTGCTTAAAGAAAGGGCATCTTTATACAAGTAAAGAACTTAGCAATCTTCAGTTGTTTTCATCCTCCAGCTCAAATGACTAACAGTCAGATATACAGGGGTGTAGACACAGGTGTCTACACACACATACATATCTGTGGCATACATTCATTACACAAGACTTGAAATATTGCACAATGGGTGTGCATATGATCTGTATCTTGTTATCCCAGGATTTATTCAAATAACATGGGAAATGTTAAGAAACACTCATTTTATAAACCAATATGAAGTAGAATTTTTCCTTTTCATTACATTACCAATGCTGAAGATATCTCAGTGATCTAGATTCCTTTCATATTTAAAGATAAGTCACTTATTTAAAGATGTTTCATATTCATTAATTAAGGTTCCCTCAGAGCTATGTACGGTTACTCTCACAGAATTACAGAATCACAGAATGATACGGGGTTGGAAGGGACCTCTGGAGATCATCTAGTCCAACCCCCCGTCAAAGCAGGTCCACCTAGAGCAGGTTGCACAGGATGGCGTCCAGACAGGTTTTGAATGTCTCCAAAGAAGGAGACTCCACCACCTCCCTGGGCAGCCTGTTCCAAGTCTCTGTCACCCTCGAAGTAAAGATGTTCCTCCTCATGTTTGGATGGAACTTCCTGTGTTCAAGTTTGTGCCTGTTACCTCTTGTCCTGTCACTGGGCACTCTGAAAAAAAGACCAGCCCCATCCTTTTGACACCCTCTCTTTAAGTATTTATAAGCATTGATCAGATCCCACCTCAGTCTTTTCTTCTCCAGACTAAAAAGACCCAAGTCCCTCAGCCTTTCCTCATAAGAGAGACGCTCCAGGCCCCTAATCATCTTTGCTGTACCCTCTCCAGCAGTTCCCTGTCCTTCTTTAACTGGGGAGCCCAAAACTGGACACTGTACTCCACATGTGGCCTCACCAGGGCAGAGCAGAGGTGGAGGATGACCTCCCTCGACCTGCTGGCCACGCTCTTCTTGATGCACCCCAGAATGCCATTGGCCTTCTTGGCCACAAGGGCACATTGCTGGCTCATGGTCATTCCGTTGTCCACCAGGACTCCCAGGTCTTTTTTCCTCAGAGATGCTCTCCAGCAGGTCAGCTCCCAACCTGTACTGGTGCATGGAGTTATTCCTCCCCAGGTGCAGCACCCTACACTTGCCCTTGCTGAATTTCATCAGGTTTCTCTCTGCCCATCTCTCCAGCCTGTCCAGGTCTCACTGTATAGCGGCACAGCCTTCTGGGGTGTCAGCCACCCCTCCCAGTTTCTTTTTTCATCAGCAAACTTGCTGAGGGTCCACTCCATCCCTTCATCTAGATCATTGATGAATATATTGAAGAGGACTGGACTCAGTACTGACTCCTTGGGGAACACCACTTGTTACAGACCTCCAACTAAATTCTGTGCCACTAATCACGACCCTTTGAGCTCTGTCTTTCAACTAGTTTTCAATCCACCTCACTGTCCATTCATTTAACCCAAATTTCCTAAGATTACCTATGAGGATGCTGTGGGAGACTGTGTCAAAAGTCTTGCTGAAGTCAAGGTAGATAATATCCTCTGTCCTTCCCTCATCTATTCGTCCAGTCATGCCTTTGTAGAAAGTTATCAGGTTAGTCAGACACGATTTCCCCTTGGTGATTCTGTGTTGACTGCTTCTGATAGCTTTCTTTTCCTCCATATGCTTTGAGATGATGCCCAGACCAAGGCATTCCATCATCTTTCAAGGGATGGAGGTGAGGCTAACCGACCTGTAGTTTCCCTGGTCCTCCTTCTTGCCCTTTTTGAAGACTGGAGTGACATTGGCTTTTCTCCAGTCCTCAGGAGCCTCACCTGTTCTCCAGGACCTTTCAAAGATGATGGAGAGCAGCCCTGCAATGACTTCTGCCAGCTCCCTCAGCACTCTCGGGTGCACCCCATCAGGACCCTTGGACTTGTGGATATCCGGACACAAGTTTTCCTATATCTTTCAGTGGTGTTACAGATTGTGCTACAGTGGAGGAAAGATATCAGAATCAAGAGTATGTTAAGTAGAAAATTTGTAGAATTTCATATTCAGCATGTAATCAGTACTCCAGCACAACTGTCTGCGGCTTGCTGCCTAATGGAGACAACAGTGGGCACCTTTTTGGTTTTAAGTTCACACTTAAAGTGAAATACTGCACATATTGTTCTATATATAGCACTTGAGAACACAATAACCATATCAGTGATTTCTGCTATACTTTGGCAGAAGGATGGGGATGAATTGAATTTATTTCATCAGGGAATACTTTTGCAATCCCAGTTCTCACTCAGAAAATAAAAACATATTGCTGAACACCTGGGGAAATCACCCAAAATGTACATACATCCTGGAGTCTAGAATCATGATCACAGTTGCCAAGTAAATACTTTTTCAGAATATAATAGATCTGATTATGGTCACTTTTCTTTGCAGATAACTGGAAAGAAATGGAGGAATACCTTTCCTAGAGGTTCACTGTAAATACAGCATGCTGAGTAGTCTTTTTTTCAAATCACTGTGAGCTAGGCAAAACTGTAAAAACAGCTTAAGAAAGACATGTTGCACACATTTCAGTATATTTAAATTCAAAATACATTATATTTTAGACCCCTAGCTGCAATACAGCTTTTCCTCCGTGTTACCTCCTTGCTCTGAATGAATGGTAAATGAGAGATTGTAGAATCAGCCAGAAAAAGGAATTCCCATCCCACATAAATATTGGAATTCCAAGCAAAGTTTCAAAAAATTACCAAGAAATAGAATTTTCCTTCAAATTAAAAGGTTTTATTCCTGTATTGACTTTTCTGCTACACAACACAGGAACATTGACTGAAGAAAGATGCATTTTAAAAGGAAAAACTAAATCAGGGAGTAATGAGAAAAGTAAGTTTTTTCTTGCTTTAACATGCTGACATCTGATCAACGTGTGCTCCTCTCATACAAATAGGGAAGTGTCATTTGGTTTGCGAGGCATTGGTGACATGGAATAAAAAAACCTCAGCAGTAGGACACCATGTTAAATCAATAACTTCTTGCATCAAGCAAGTTATGATTTTCTTATCTCCCTCATAAAGTCATTTTAGCTGTGCATCCTGTTTTGTTGAGCAATGCTGTAAATTAATTCCATAAGTAATCACTAATAAGATCAGAGCTCTAAAGGGTGCAAAGATAACAAAAGATAGACAAAGGAAAATCAACATTTTCTTTGTAAAAGTATTTAGGGTTTTTTACATATAAATGTAATAAAATGGTATTTCAAAGGGTGAAGATAAGCCATATTAGTTAAGAGTAAAAAAAAATCCAGAACATTTTCTCTTTTATGTTTTGTTTTTGGGAGATGTAGGAATTCAATGTTAATGTCTTCTTTCCATGAGAAAGAATTAATGTTATCTATATGCCCTTTTTCCTTTTTGACAATATGTTACTTCCCTGGAGGTTTACATAATTTTTTTCTTTGTACTGTGGCTGGCAGGCACTGTATCTCTGAGAAAATAATGTCAAACTGCTAATTACCGTGAGCAGTATTTAAATAAGCTGATCTGATCGGTTATATTTCAATTCCTTCTTTTTGAAACACTAGCTGAACATCAGACTGCTCCACTCTTTAAGTGCCATGTGTACCTCCTTAATTACTTCAATGGGTCTGTCATGCCTTGTGTTCATATTTTGCTTGGGTAAAACGTGTGAATACAGGTATTTATTTTGCAGGCATAACTGTGTCTTTTTTAACAATATATGGAACTTGTCAATTCACTTTGCTCATGACTGTCTTTGCATCACAAAATTCAGTACAATTCCTTTTTTAATTGTGTTGAGGTGGACAGGAAGAAATGAGAATAAAATAAAAGGAGAACAAAAAGAGGTACGGTGAAAATTTAAAGCTATTTCCAATCATAAATGCTTCCTGCTAAGATTTCATTCCCCAGAGAGATATGAACAAGACAAGTGTTTTGATTAACATCAAGAATATTTCAAGCAGCATTATTTACAAAAGTACAGAGGGATTACATTGCATAGTAATGAAGTATCATAAAATCATCAGTGTTGATATGGAAAAAGTATTATTGCCCTTCTTTCTTTAAAATAATAATTCCTACATTCTTTTTCATTGATTTATTATCATGCCTTGAGACAAAACAAAATAACTTTTCCACAAGAGGCTTTAGACAAAGCTGCAAATAAGAGAGAAATTTTTCAAGACACAAACTTAAAGCTGGTCTCATATTCAGGCACTAAAATCAATAAACTAATTTCAAAATACAACCTTGTTGGGAAATTTTGATTCTCACTTTTTTAAAATGCAGTGATTAATTTCATAGTGGAATTAAAAGACATTAAAAGGGGTGATGATGCCACTTAATTTTCATTATTTTCCTCCGAATACAGAACACAAAAATAATTTGAGTAGCTCTGAATATATGTGCAAGTGTAGATGAGAAGACCTAGCTTTTCAGCTTCTCTCTTGTCCAGAACTAACCGAGATTACCTGCAGTTGGACAGAAGTATTCATATGATGCAGAAGCAGGTATGCTTATCCTTATGAGAGGACCTCTATCAGTAACCCCTTCTTTCCCACCACCTCTTCCCTGTCAGCAAATCCTTACCTAGTAACCAGAGAATTAACTGTCACTGAAAGAACAGAACAGAAATGTCAGCTTTTTCTCTCCAAAAATGGCATAGTCAGCAGACCAGCACCTTGCAGAGCTACTAGTACTGGCACACTGCAGTTCCACTAATGTACAACAGCAAATTGATTTCCTTCTGACCTCTTCGGAAGTCTGTACCGTTGGGTTTTTTTTCCAATTGTCCCCACTTTTAAAACTCAAAGAAGATTGTGTTAAAAAAGGAATAAAAATTATTCTAGGAATGGAGAAAATGTTCCACAGAGAGAATTACAGAACCCAGTCTGTTTAGTTCAACAAAAAAAAGCTTGTACCCAATTAAAAGTAACTCACTGACTTCATCTTAGAGGTAGCTGAGTGAGGTGTGACATTTGTTTGACTTCATATCAAAGAGTTAAGGCATGCCATAGTCCCTGTTGGTCTCAAGAACTCTGGATCAGCTCATGCCAGCTTCTTTCTTTCTTCCAGCTGCCATAGTGGGAGTATTCTTTGCAACATATTTCCTAATATAGACTTGTAGAGATGAAACTTATCATCTGCATGTCAGTTAGATTTCATTCACTCTTTCTGAATCTCAGACCATTACCCATCAGATCAGTTTCTCCTGTCGTAGCATGCAAATGCCATGTACTCACAAAGTTTCCTTCTCTGATTGTCCACCCCACCGTGCACCTTGTAATCAGTTCTGCGAATCGCTAGCATAGTTGTGTTTCTGGTGGGTATAATCCCAGGGTAGAAGTGGTGGGGTGAGGCAGCACAGTGGCAGAAATGCTCATCATTTCTGTCATGACTACTGTAGTGTTGGGACTTCCATCATGTAAGACATAACATTAAATAGATATATTTGTGACAGAGAGAAGCTGGTCAGAATTCAGTCCTTAATTAATGATTGTCTGGTACAATGTTATTGCTTATAAAAATATCAGTAAGAGATAATTTATCATGTAAGAGATTGAAGTGCTGAGAGAAGACCAAGAACAAAATGTAGCATCCTCCTGTAGTCATTTGTGTTAAGAATGGAAATCAATAGTAAACCTCTGGAAGAAGGTGAATCTCTTTACGCCAGTTATTCCCAAACTCAGTGTTAAACAAGTGTCACTCCAGTCAGTGGGGTTCTCCTTTCTCAAATGAGTAGTCCACATAAATATATATTTTTTCTTATAGATAAGTCTGTATGCTTTTTGAATAACATGAAGATACAACTTTCAGACACGCTCCAGTTAAAGCTCTTCGATATATCACCTAGTCAGAATGAGCTCACTGAATGATTTAATATGGACACATTGTAACATACAGAATTAAGGAACAAAGGGAAGAAATCAAGCTTCTTATTCAGCTAAATTTCTTTCCAACCACATTTAAATAATAATTGTCCTCAGAACTTGAAAATTTAAGAGCTGAAACATAGCTATTATGTTCCATTATGGCAACACTACTAGTTACAATAGGTTAGCTAAGGAGTTTAAAGTTTTCATCACTGAAGGATTTTAAGATCAGACTATTGAGTCATCTTTCTGGAATGTTTCAGGTATGGTTAAACATTTCGCCCTTCACTGGTTATATGGAGAGGCTAGTGAGACTAGCTTCAAAGCCTAAGATTAAGTGCTAAGATTAAGTGCTGTGATATCCCTGTCCATTGCAACTCTTAGTTTCTTTTTTGTGTTCTTTCACTTTTTTTTATCTGAAAAAAAAAAATTATCTCACTTTTTTTTTTTAAATCTTTTCATTTGAAAAACACTGTATAGTTCAAAAAAAATAACTTGCTCATTAAAAAAGGCCCACAAAGTAGGTCTAATCAGCTAGCTTGACTGAAACTGTAATCAAGGTCTGCACAAGGAAATTAGATGAGCCAAAAGGCTTAATGCTACATCAGAAATCAGTGAAAATGTGGGGAAGAGAAAACAGCTTTTAGGATTATCTGTCCTTGAGCTGTTTGAACATCCAGAACCGTAGGATGGTTGCGATAAGCTGCAGACCAACTGGGAGGGAAGAAACTAGTTGGAGTTAGCTGTGCAAAGGGCCCCGGAGGCCCACACATCAAAAATGCCCTGATACGGCTTTCTGGCTGCCCACTGTCAAACATTTCTATCTTTTCTGGCTTGGAAGAGACCTGGAAGGGCTGAACACTACAAAAGACCCTGCTCCAAAGTAACCTTACTACAGTGTAAACATATTTTCAAGCAAATCCCACTAAACAGACAATATATATCTGGAGAGAATATTCTTGGAAAATCGGCACTGTAAGTATTCTTTTTTCAGTTTGCTACTGTAGGCTTTCTAAAGTAGATATTTCCTTGATAGGTATTTCTACTTCCCATTGTTTAAATAAAATATGATTGTCTTTTTTATTTTAGAAATAATCCAATTATGGAAACCATTAGAGTATGGAAATGCAAATGAAACAGTGGCGAGAAATTTAATTTTCCCCCTCAAGAGCTTAGAAGATTCTTTTGTGGGAAAGACATGATTCAAATTAGCTCAGTAGTAATACTTTTTTAATTACAAGCTGCATTTTGAAGATGCTACTGTTCAGCTTTTAAGCCTAAACTCATTCAAATGCCAAGATCACATAGAGTAACTCCTTAATTTTCATTCACAATAGTCTTGAATATATAAAAAATGGAAAGGAGAATATTGCACTTTGTCTTTTCATGGTTAATTCATTATGTACTGTAACTATGTTTTAAAATGTGCCCTGTTTTAATAAATACATATTCTCAGTCAGTCTTGTCATTCTAGTAGGACAGAAGAATTCCTAACCACTGCATCCTGAAGACTGATGTGAAAAGGCAAATCATATATACCAAGTCTGGTAACTTGTTAATAGCTGATTTTGTAGTTACAGCCCTTCAGTCTTTAAATTATGACATATATGATTCATTTGAAAAATGCATGCAATATATAATTGTTATGTCTGATCAAAAGAGAGAGAGATGATATCTCTGATAGGAAAGAAATGGGTTATCTTGTTTACATACCAACCAATATAGTAATGCTGTAACAAATACTAGAAGTCAACGTTCTCTGATACAGAAATGTTGATGTGCTTACCATTATTTCATTATATCAGGCTATTAGATTAGACCCAAAGTGACCATCCAATCTTTGGATTGGTTTGTGAGTGTCACAAAAATTTCATAATTACACAGATTTTCAATAAGCAATTTTACATGGCTTCTTTTAGCTTCACTTGAAAACTACCTGTTCAATAGAGAAAAAAAATAATTCTTTAAAACAAGCGATTTTTTTGAACCTCAGAAAATCATTAGACTGAAGGGAGACTTTCTTTTACATAGCAATTCTCTTGCTCCAGCTCTTTAAATTAACTATGCTATCACAGAGTAAGTTAGAAGGTGAAGGAGATTTTATTAGGGTCTTCACGGATTGTTAAATGTAATTGGTGTGAATGCATTCATATTTAGAATTCATGTTTTCTTGCATTTTCAGATATCTTCTTTAATGACTTACTCCACATATGTACTGATTTGTGACTATTTCTGAGAGGAAGAGTTCATGGAAGAAAAATACTCAAAGGCAAAAATCAATCTCACAGCTGATGAAGAATATTGCAAAACACATAGCTGGTATTTTGCATTATTTAGAAGACAGACTGAAATTCTGCAGGAATTAATTTTTTACAATTGGTGTACTGGTAGCCACGACTGGAAAAGGGTCCAATATTTTTATTTCTTGAACTTAAGCTTCTAAGTATGCACAAAGTAACAAGAACTACAAAGTTAGTATTTAAAGCCTCACCAAAATTTCTGGCAAAGGCATGCAAATATTACGATTTGAATTATCACATTATTGAGATAGATTTAATTTACTCAGGCTGCAATTCTCACTGCTTCCCAGATTTTCCAAATCTGAGTTCGATGCAGTTCACTGGA